>CM067366.1:89025109-89352609 GCA_034401795.1 Chaetoderma sp. LZ-2023a | reverse complement strand
TCGGGATGAGAATTGATAACCGAGTAATCTTAGGTCAGACTTGGACAAAGCCACTTGACCGAAATTCAACTACATGTTATTTGTTTGGCTGACTTAGTTCTATATTTAATCCGTATTTTCTCAATCACCTTCGGGATTCGGGTCATATCTATGCTGGAGTTCTGATTTTAGTCCATTGCAAGTAGCTTACCAAGTTCTTCACAACAGCAACAATTAGTAGAGAGATTCGATATGTCATTTAAGTATCTGACGTCATAATCAAATACGGTACCTGTTATCTGACGTCACAATCAAATTGACGTATAGCTCCGTCACGATCTGTACGAATTATAAGTCTTTAATGAATTTACACTTTAATAAGCATCATGTTGATTATTTAGAAACTAATTTTACTGGGAGCTATTGCTGCTATATGTAGCGACAGCACCCCCAATTAGTTCCAAAATACTCAACAGCTCATCTGCATATTTAACTTGAAATTTAAATTTTGGTACTTCCGGTTTCAACGTTTCATATCGATTCCAACACACGTAGGTTTAGCCGGAAATGGGTGGTTGTACCCAGATATGTATTGGTAGCTCTGAGAGCTCTTGGTACCTCCATAAAGGCCTTTGGCATAGACGATGCCTGGGTGGCGGCTGATGTCTATGTTCCTGCCATGACAAGACAGATAATCAAATTCACACACTACAAGCCGCCTCTCATTGCCCACGTCTACTCATACATGGCACGATAAGAAATGGCACTAGATGAGTTCTTCAATGGCAACCCGAACCTAAAAGACGGTTTCCTGGGCACAACTGAGCAAGTAGAAGCAGCTTGTTCTCAAATGAGCAAATTTATGAAGTCAGATTCTATGAATCACGCTAGCACCAATCGTGTACAAGCATTGGCGGCTGTTGATGTGGTGAAAACATTTCCTGATTGGCAGGAACAGTGATCCAAGAATGCCATGTTCAAATCCATGATGAATTACCTACCTCATGCTGAGATGATCCTGTTCTTTGTGGCAGCATTGTGCTATATAGAAGAAGGGCCATGGCGCAATCGACAAAATCAATTTTTCTATGCTGAGTTAAGGAGAATGGAGCAATGCATTTTCTATTGAACGTGACCAGATATGCAATGTGATCACCCATGCCTATGTCCCAGATGAGTGTCTATACCACAGATCATGAACATAGATGATGCTTATCAAAAGTTGCATGAAGCATATTTTGCAGAGAGAATCAGCGGTGATATCAGCCTCTGGGAACCTGTGAAGAAACAAAATAACAAGATGTTTATGTCTGGTAACAAAAAGATAGCCGTGAAGGTTCGAGACAAGACTAGATTTGAAGGAAACAAATGATCCGTATGGAAGGCTAGTGGTTCTTGCAGGGTCATGCGTATATATCGATCGGAAACATGCTGTCGGCAACTTCCAGTTCATTGTGAAACCTAGAGCATTGTTTGCACCAAATGGAACAGCATGGCCACGCCGAAGCTAAGTCACATACTTGAGAAGTTAAAACATCAGAATTATCTCACCAAGAAAATCAAGAGCAGCGGCTAGTCACAATGATGATACCGCACGATATACTGAATGCGTGAACAATAAACACTGCATCCACAAGTCGTGAGGAAACCAGTGCCAGTTTGGAGATTGTCCTTGATCTTTGAATGAGTTTTAATGATTGTCTATAGCAAGTGACTTCGATGATGTCATCGTTATTATTTACATTTACAAAGATTCGTCCTTGTAGTGTGATGCAAGAGAAACAAGGTAACAGCGACTTGCCCCTGTACAATACCATATCCAAGATGGCGCATCCACATTACCATGAAGCGGTTCCTTCCTCATGACAAGATAAAGGCTGATCTAATAGAATACGTTGCGGAGAAAACTCTCGAATAGAATGATAACTATCCGAAACTGGTCATCGCATCTGCACCAGGACATACTAGGAGAAACAGCAACATACTCTTTGATGGCAATCACCGTGAAGAAGCTGATGTCATTGGTGATAATTTGTCAGTTAGGCAGCATTGGAACCAAACTGAAGCCCATGTGATGCGCATGTGACATTCTTCTCTCCAGATACAGATGTCCTTGTGTTGGTCATAGCAAATTTTAATCTACTCTTGAGAAACAGGTCTATCTCGATGGCGCCAGGAAACATCTAGATACCGCCAAACTGGGCTGCTTTAGGAGAGGAGATGGCTAACGCAGTGTCGGCATTCCACGCATTCTCGGGTTCAGAAACGCATGTAGGTTTTCCAGAATACCTGAAAGCAGAAGTAAATGGTACCAGGGCTCTTGCGAAACTACCGGATGATGACCATATAACCAAGATATGCTGTTGACACTAGCTGAATTCGTGTGCGATGCATATAAACCAAAAGCTTCCGCTGTGGGTGCTATCAAACAGCACTTCCTCAGAGTCCATGTCTAGGCCATTTTATGGTGTCAAGCCAGCATCACTAAGCAAGAGTTCTTGAACCCATTGGAGAATGGATTTTACAATGCCTCTGATGGTCAGCTCAAGCGATCTATCTACACAGTGATCAATATCCTGCCAGCATCCAAGACCATCATTGAGCTACTTAATTGTCCGTTCATCGCGAAAATGTTTCTACAAATCGACAAACTTTTCGTGAACATATTTCTGTATGTGCACCACCCAGTGTGATAGCGACGAGGACTCTCAGGACAGCAGATTGACTGATGAGAGTGATGAGACTGACAAAGATATGCGACGTTTAAAAAAGACATTATTTGCCAAGAGATATTCATATTTTAACCAGTTAGATAAACTAATAAACTGTGATATGACAGTGTAAATGATAATGATAACTAGAAACGTTAACCAGGACACTTAACATTAGTGGCATACGTATGGGACAACAGAGCGTGAGCGACAATCAAAATGATAATAGTGGTGGATTCAATTTGGCTAGCAATTTCAAGTTCAGGTTCAAATTCATTTATTTTGATATACATATAATGTACAATTTATTTAACACAACAGGTGGCCTACCAAAGACAGAGCCTATATAGACGGTGGACCAATAGATAGAACAAAAAGTAAATTATACATGTAGGACTGAAACAGATACTATAAAATATAAGACAAAATTAGCTTCAACTTTAAGTTAATCCTATAAGACAAAGACAAGAGACAATGAGACATGGGACAAATAGACAGCGTATTTACAGGTACAGAGAGAGGTGCGCTTATCTTGTTAAATTAAAATTCACCTTTACATTATAAATCCATCTAAGTTTCAATTTACTAATTTCCATACAGCAGCCATCTTGAAAACTCAAAATGGCTGCCAGAAACTTTTCGTCTCTGATAGCAACATTCGTTTTCCGATTCAGCATATCTCGAAATTTCCAAAAATGTACAGTTTTACAAATAAAAACAAGAGGCCCAATGGGCCTGTGTCACTCACCTGGAGCACTATGCATTTTTGTCAAAATTGTTGGTGGGTGGTTTAGGAGTAGTCTTTTATATGAGTATGTGGATACTTTTGCAAGTCCAATAAGGCTGCCAAACACGCTACATTTTGATTGGTCCACTGCGGCCATGTTTCTGACGTAGCTCCTTCCCTTGAAAAACTTTAATGGCACTCGGTGGCTAATCATATCTCCCAGATTTTGGCACAATCCACTCAGTGCTTCTGGAGTTGTTTTGGCAAAAAATAGGTTATCCAAGATGGCCGCCAAACCATTTGGCCAATCAAATTCCTTTGAACATACTTGGTGCAGCTCTTGCCCTAGATGATATTTCATGCATTTTGATTTGATCCCCCAGGTGGTTTTGGAGATTTTTAAAGACATTTCTAAAAATCGACCAAAATCCAAGATGGCTTATTAAATTTTTCATTGCTTTAGTATGGGCGATTTTGCCGGGTGACTAACCCAAGATGGCCGCTAACCCGTTTATCCGACAATCTCGAAAATGGCAAATTTGAAATCACAATATGCAAAAACATACATAAAACCAATTTTGGCATCAAAATCCATCAAATAAAAAAATCCAATATGCCCGCCAAACACGCTATATATTGATTGGCCCACGGCGGCCAGGTTTTTATGACAGATCAACTTGTCTTGAACAAAGTTTACTGGCCCTTAGTGCCTCATCATATATCACAAATTTCGGCCTGATCTCTTCAGCGGTTCTGGGAAAGAAGTCGTTTTTGCGAAAACGAGGTCATCCAAGATGGCCACTGGATCATTTGGTCAATCAAGTTCCCTTGAAAAAACTTAGGTCAGCTCTTGCCCTAGATCATATTTCATGAGGTCTGAATTGATCCCTCACACGGTTTAGGAGAAGATTTTTAAAGACATTTCTAAAAATCGGTCGAAATCCAAGATGGCCGCGAGCCAAATTGGCCGATCGCCTTCATTTGAACAAAATGGAATCTCTATGCCATAAAGATGCTTTCTGCCAAGTAGAATTGAAATCGGCCCAGTAGTTCTCGAGAAAAATTTCCCATTGCTTTAGTATGGGAGCTTTTGGCGGGAAAAAGATCCAAGATGGCCGCCAAACCCTTTATCCGACAGTTTCGAAAATTGCAAATTTGACGTCAGAATACCCAAAAACCTATATAAAAGCAATTTCGACCTCAAAATCCATCAAGTAAAAAAATTCAATATGGCCGCCAAACACGACATATTTTGATTGACCCACCGCGGCCATGTTTATTGACAGATCAACTTCTCTTTACAAACTTTAATGGCCCTTAGTCCATAATCATATATCACAAATTTTGGCCCGAACGCTTCAACGGTTCTGGGAAAGAAGTAATTTTTGCGAAAACTAGGTCATCCGATATGGCAGCTGAACCATTTGGTCAATCAAGTTCCCTTGAACAAAGTTGGTTCAGCTCTTACACTAGATCATATTTCGTGAGTTCTTACTGAATCGATCCCTCAAACGGTTTCGGAGAAGAAGATTTTTAAAGACATTTCTAAAAATCAGCCGAAATCCAAGATGGATGCCGGCCCAATTGGCTGATCGGCTTCGTTTAACAAACTTCAATCTCTAAGGGTTAAGGATGCTTCCTGCCAAAAATAATTGAAATCGGTCAAGTAGTTCTCGAGATGACATTTTAAATTTCGATTTGCTTTAGTATGGGAGCTTTTGGAGGGAAATTGATCCAAGATGGCCGCCAAACCGTTTATCCGACAGGTTTGAAAATTGCAAATTTGAGATAGGAATACCCAAAAAACTATATAAAACCAATTTCGGCATCAAAATCCATCAAATAAAATAATCCATATGGCCGCCAAACACTCTATATTTTGATTGACCCACGGCGACCATGTTATTTGACGGATCAACTTCTCTTGAACAAACTTTCATAGCCCTTAGTCCCTAATCATATCTGCCAAATTTCTGCCCGACCCCTTCAGCAGTTCTGGAGAAGAAATTATTTTTCCCAAAACTAGTTCAACCAAGATGGCCGCCGAACCATTTGACCAATCAAGTTCCCTTGGACAAACTTGTTTCAGCCCTTGCCCTAGATAGGATTTCATGAGGTTTGCTTCAATCCGTCAATCGGTTTCGGAGAAGATTTTTAGATGCCTCTAAAAATCGGCCAAAATCCAAGATGGCCACCGGCAAAATTGGCCACTCGGCTTCGTTTGAACAAACTTGGCTCCCTATGTCGTAAGGATGCTTCCTGTCAAATATAATTGAAATCAGTCCAGCGGTTCTTGAGAAATTGTTTAAAGGAAAGGTTGATGGACGGACGGATGGACGGATGACGGACGGACGATGGACACATGACGGACGGTCGCCATGGCATAAGCTGACTTGGCCTTTCAGGTGAGCAAAAAACTAAAGAAAACACATAAAGAACCTGACTAATAGTCTAATTAAGTGCACATAATATTCTGTGTAGGCGGAGACGGGAAGTGTAATTTGAAGCTTGGCACTGTAGTGCTTTCAGGAGGTTATGTTAGGCTGCTGAGCATAAGACCCTTGAGCCTTGTGTTGTCAATCTCTGGGAAGTTACATATTACCAGCCAATACCAGGTTTTGGACATGTATTGTAAAGACATACTAACAGAATACGTGTTATTATTAGCCTCACTATTCTTAGTAGTATTACCATTATTAGATTAGATTAGATTAGATAGTTTACAGAACGCAGGCTAGTGCCTTTATGTTCTGCCCATATTCCTTATTTGTAATGGCGGATAAACTCTAAATGTACATTTATATTATGATGAAGGTCAACGTTTATACCTAATATGTTGACTTGCGGTTATGTTTAAGTATATATAGTATATTTCAGCATTCTTGATTACATACTTCCATATTTACATACATACATATATGCAATTTGGGACTGCTGTTATACCAGTGTGTAATGGTGTAGAGTAGCATGAAAAGGGAAATGGGTGATAACCCACGCATTCCCCATGCCATCCTACAGTGCACCAGCACATCCATACTTATTTAAGGTTTATAAGATTTTGCAGTTCATATAGTATAACAATGCGAGATACATAAATATTACAGGTTGGGGATGATGTGATAACACATCCTATCCATCACTCCTGATACATTTAAAAGCACTTAATATAGTGACAATTTTCACACCTATTCCATAACGCGTGTTGGTGGGATTTTTACAAATCATATAGGTCTACATACATGTAAAATACATTCAATTAGAAACGATGGGAATTCCCCACCCCTTCGCTATCTCATACTATAATTAAGCAATTCAAATATACATGTGGAATACGTAGCTTTAGCTTTTAGGAACGATATGATTTCACACCCATTCCTGTCACAGAATGCACTTATACTGGTACGTACCTAGCTGTTACATACAATTGGAGCTTAGGAACGATGTGATTTCACGCCACTTCCCTATCTCATACTACAGTTAAGCAATTCAAAAGCGACCTATGGAATATGTAACTTTAGATATTAGGAGTGATATGATTATACAGCAAATCCTTATCTCATACTACAATTAAGCAATTCAAATATACACGTGGGGCACATAACTTTAGCTATTGGGATCGCTGTGATTGCACATCCATTCCTGTCGCAGAATACAATTACGTACCTAGCTGTTACATACAGTTAGAGCTTAGGAACGATGTGATTTCACACCACTTTCCTATCTCATACTACAGTTAAGCAATTCAAAAGCTACCGATGGAATATATAACTTTAGATATTAAGAGTGATGTGATTCCACACCAAATCCCAATCTCATACTACAGTTAAGAAATTCACTATACACGTGGAACACATAACTTTAGCTATTAGGAATGATGTGATTCCACACCCATTCCCTTCTCAGAATACAATTATACTGGTACATACCTAGCTGTTACATACAGTTAGAGCTTAGGAACGATGTGATTTCACACCACTTTCCTATCTCATACTACAGTTAAGCAATTCAAAAGCTACCGATGGAATATATAACTTTAGATATTAAGAGTGATGTGATTCCACACCAAATCCCAATCTCATACTACAGTTAAGAAATTCACTAGACACGTGGAACACATAACTTTAGCTATTAGGAATGATGTGATTCCACACCCATTCCCTTCTCAGAATACAATTATACTGGTATGTACCTAGCTTAAATATAAATTACATAGTTATAGATATTGGGGACGATGTAATCCCACACCCATTCCTTTCTCAAAGTACAATTATACTAGTAAGTAAGCTTATACAGTCTAGACATCACGATCGATGTGATTCCACACCCAATCCGTGTCTCATTTTGTAGCCTCCAGACCAATGTATCTGACTTAGAGGGCATAAGCTGGATCATGATCAAATTTCATTTCCAAGTTGTTCCTGAACTTGTCGAGTCTGCTCTCAAGGCATTTGACGCTTGGCGCACTTACAACCTCCATTGGTAGTCCATTCCAGACATCGATGACACGGTTTACAAAGGAATATTTCCTAATGTCCAGTCTAGCAAAGTTCTTCTGTATTTTATACTCATGCCCTCTGGTATGTGAAATGTTGAGCTTGAAGAGGTCTTCTGTGACGTGTTTATCATATATACCATGGATGAGCTTGTAAGTTTCAATAATGCCCCCTCTCATTCGCCTATATCTCAGTGTAGGAAGCTTTAGTTTGCGCAGTCTATCTGCATAGCAAAGTCCCTTTAGCAAGGGTAAACATCGAGCTGCACGCCTTTGTACATTTTTATGATATCTATGTCACACTTTTTATAAGGCGACCATACAGCTTCAGCATATTCAAGTTGAGATCTTACTAGTGCCTTGTAAAGCAATGTAAAACTTTCTTCATCCAGGTATGTATTGATTCTGCGGATGGCTGCCATGATTCTCATGGCCTTATTTACCTTGGTTTGCATATGGCATCTGAAATTTAGCCGGCAGTCTACAACAACTCCAATATCTTTTTCCTGCTCGACTGACCTTAATTCCACGGGTTCTCCTTTACAGTCATACAGCTTGTATTTTTTGTTTTTATTTACCGATTTGTGTCCAATTTCAAGTACCTTACATTTATCAGGGTGAAATTGTAAGAGCCAAGTTTCAGACCAGTGATGAAGGGCATCCAGATCCTTCTGTTACGTTGCGCTGTCATGTTCATTCCTAATTTCCCTGTATACTTTGGTATCATCCGCATATAGGTAGATGCCTGACTGCACACAATCAGGTAGGTCATTTATGAAGATTACAAATAGCACCCGTCCAATGACACTACTTTGCGGAACTCCACTCGTAACTGTTTGCATTTCTGAAAATACTCCGTTCACACAGACCCTTTGCTTTCTGTCCCTTAGGAAGTCTGCAATCCATGCACACATCTTCTAGCTCATCCCATAGCCTCTCAGCTTTGCTATCCGTCTCATGTTGGCAACTGTATCAAACGCATTCATGAAGTCCATGTAGACTGAATCAATTGCACCGCCTCTGTCCAGGATCTCTGTCCATTCAGCCATGACCTTAATTAACTGTAGACTAGTTGATCTGCCACTTACAAATCCAAATTGGTGTTTCCTGAGTAGTTCATTGCTCTCCAAATGCTCGATCATACTTTCCCGAATTAATTTTTCAAATAGCTTACCTATCACACTGGTTAGACTTACTGGCCTGTAGTTTCCTGCGTATTTTTTGTCCCCTTTCTTGAAAATAGGCGTTACATTTGCAATTTTCCATTCCTTTGGAACTATACCTGTTGAAAAAGATTTGTTAAAAATACAGGTCAATGGTTTGTCTATAACAGCCCGTAGTTCATATAGGACTATTGCTTGTACATTATCTGGTCCCTGAGATTTACTACCATCTATGTTTTCGAGCAGCTTGTGGACCTCTGGGCTTCAAAGGTACTGTCGTTAGACTCTGATGTATAGTTCTCCTCAAACCTAGGTAGATCCCCTGATGGCTCCTCTGTAAAAACACTGGTGAAATTATTAATTATCATAATTACTTCTTTTGTAATGGAGGCAGTGCAATCGCTGAAAATTGTAACCATAAATACTGTTAATGTATATACGTAAATATCAAATTGCATGTTATTGTAAAATTACTATGTAAAATTGTAACGTACCGCCTTTAATAGTTCTGTAGGGAAAGAGTCGAATCTAAGTCAGTTTGACTTGTGACTCAATCCAATTGTTATTAATTGACAGTAAAATATACACCTGTGCAAAAGTTAAGCACCACCCTATTTTTACGCACATGCGAGGGTATATTCATGTGCTATGAAGAAAGCAATAGCATACACATTTATGTACCCATCCATCTTAGTGCAAGAGGTAATAATGCAACTAGAGGAATGCTGATTATGATGGTGGGGAAACACTGTATGTTTTTGTTTGAACTTGAAAACGAGGCCTGAATATGGTTACGTTGACACAACTGACAACTATTGCCCTACAGTTGACACACGTGGCTAGATTGTCATTAATGGTGTCTGAAAACGAAGTTTAACATCTGTGCACGAGTTTGAGACTGTCATTATTAATACCGGGTATATCCACCTTGTGCCTGGATGACGGCCTGGACACGACGTCTCATGCTGTTCACCAACCGACTGATACGCCATTGTGGTATTCGTTGCCATTCAAGATGGAGTGCGTCTGTTAATTCCTGTAGGTTCTGCACAGGGGGATCCCTCCTTCTCACCATGTTTCCCAGAATGTCCCAGATATGCTCAATAGGGTTCATGTCAGGGCTTCTTGCTGGCCATGGTAGGGTTTCGATGGCATTCTGGCGGAGGTATTCATGCACAGCTCTAGCACGATGTGGTCGGGCGTTGTCATCCATGAATATAGGGTGGGTTCCAGGTGCATGATTTACAAAATGAGGGACCACAACTCTATCCAGTATGGAATCTTGATATCTTTGTCCATTTAGTGTTCCAGGTACAGTCAACAGATCCAGCTTACAATCAAATGAGATGCACCCCCATATCATAACGGAACCTCCACCAAATGGAACTTCTTCCATGATGTTACGTTGGTCGTACGCCGTGCGTCTGGACCTCCATACACGAGTTCGACCATCTGTGGCATGAAGCAGGAACCGACTTTCATCGGACCAGTGTACCCGTCTCCAGGATCTCATGTTCCACTGTCTTCTTTCGTTGCACCACCTCAGACGCTCCTCTTTGTGGTGTGCAGTGAGGAGAGGACGTCTGACAGGTCTCCTAGCTTTCATGCCAGCAGCATACAGTCTCCTTTTGACGGTAGATATTGACACTCTATTGCGCGTTTCCCATTGCTGGCTGAGCACTCTGCTGTTGGTGAATGGAGATCTCCTAACAAGGCGTACTAGGGCTCGATCATCACGGGCAGTAGTCTTCTTCGGTCTTCCAGATCTAGGCCTGTCGTTCACCTCGTTAGTTTGCCCATGTTTTGCAATCAAACGACTGATTACAGTATGGTTAATGTTCAGCTGTCTGCCAATCTCTCTGCATGACATACCAGTGGTATGCATGCCTATGATTTGCCATTTCACACGATCACTTAACCTTCGTCTTGCCATAGCGGTTCACAATCAAGAGCTAATTCTCTCTGTACAAATAAACCACGGTCATGAACACAAAATTCCTAATCTTGTCGCCTAAATCTGTATGTAATGTTCTACACCTCAAACTGGACTTTTACATAACTGAACACGTGTGCTGTTTCCCGCCACGCACGGACATCAAGCGGCGTGAAGTCATGCATGCATGTGCATTTCGTACTTGGAATTATGTCAGCTAACGCGGGGACAAAAAGTATGGCAGCCTAGTTGTACCATCATGTTTCCACGTTCTATTGTTTTTGCTGGTGCTTAACTTTTGCACAGGTGTATATGTTTAAAACAAGCTTCCACCAATCATACATACTCTAGTGCTTTAGCCTGTATTATAATATTAGATGGTGACTTACCAGCAGGATGGCTCGGGATTGGCGCTGGTCGCTAGGTATAAGAAACGAACACGAGCAGAGCCAACAGGAAAGTCACTCTCTCGCTCTGCTAACCAGAAGTACAACAGCTCCGGAACGTCAGGAATCCGAACCACATACGCAGGCCCCAGACGGCACTACACCCTCCCCCTTCCTATAAAGCCATGCCACACTACCGTTAATACACATGTACAGGCATAACTACAAATTTATTATTATTAGACATATGGGTGTCATCGGGACATTTCCACATTGCGACACAGTCTTCATATGTCTAGTAGTTTGGTCAAAACTAATTGAATTAAAAAATAAAAGGAAAAAAGGAACAATTTTGCTGCTGCTTATTAATTAAACTAGCAACATCTGAATATAATCGGGCCATTTCCACATTGTCACAAAATTCAGATGCTGCTGGTTACCAGAATCAATATCTATATATACTACTATTTTGACTAGTTAGTGAATAAACTTTTAAAACACCATGAAGAACTTAAGTGTTTGTGTGTAAAACAATGTATGATATATGTACACTAATATGCGTGACTATGAACATTAAACTACATAATCACAGACCTAAGAGTTAAACTTAAACCAGATTAGATTTGATTAAATTAGATCAAATCTGAATAAATCTACACGGACAAACTCCACCACAACACATTGAGCTCTTATTTTGTATTCTAGACATTGTTACAGTAACTGATCAGTTTTAATTTTAAAACAATATGTTACAAGTTTTATAAGAATCTAGTACTTCTAATTATAGGATGATTTACATGTTTGAACGACACGCCAAAATCCAGTTCAGGGATTTAAGCATTATACATGTAGCTGGGTAGTTATATACAACACAGCTGTGTGAGACGTCAAGAAGAACAATTTTTTATTGATGTGGGTAAAAGGATAACCGTATAAAGATTTTATACACTGGTGCAATCTTTCCTATGAAAGATCATAATCCAGAAACCTGGAAGGAAGTCTGGGTTGCCTTCATCCTGGTTGCCTCTCAGTTCTGATAGGGTCTCCTCGGGCCTGACTATCCATGCCGCTAGGAGGTAGCAGGATGGGGTCTCCTCTGGCCTGACTATCCATGCCACTAGGAGGTAGATGAATGGTAGGGGACTGAGAGTGATCTGTATTGAGATATAATTCTGCATCGTCATCAGAACCCCAACCAGGATCCCCAGACTCCCCCACAAAAGAATCTTCTAAACCATACGGAATTGTATCATTTAACTCCTCATCAAATGGAGATTGTAATGACTCAGTGGACGCACTGTCTTCTGACGCAGACAGTATATCAAACCTGTCAGAGCTGAGTGGGCATCCAGATAAAATGGAACGCTGCATGCGCTGGACCCAAATAGGGAGATCTCGGTCCACGCATATTTTTAGCCGGTCATGGTGTACAACTAAATCACGCTTTTGGTTTTTGATACCGTACAAGATATCTGATATCTTTTTATGGACCACGAATGGACCAGTCCATGGGGGTTTCAATGTGCTTGACTGACAAATTTTGGTTGCTAATCAGACAGATAGACTATGTCACCTGCATGAAAGGTATGACAATTAAGACACACATCGTAATCACGTTTTTCGCGCATTTGGGCCATGCCAAGGTGTTCCCTGACCAATTTGTGTGTGTTTTGTAATGTCAAACGGAGCTGCTCTACAAAGTTATCAGGAGAGTTGTTAATGATGGATACAGACGACTTGCACATTATGTCAATTGGCATAAGTACCTCCCGGCCAAGCATCATCATATTAGGTGTGTAACCAGTTTGACGGTTAACTGTTGATCTAATGGCACTTGCAATAAATGGAATGCATTTGTCCCAGTCTTTCTTGCGGTCATGTTCTTGCAAGTAACACCGAATAGATTGCAGCACAGTCTGATTAATACGGTCTATTTGACCATTGGAACAGGGTCTATATGCGGTTGTCTGTGTTTTAGTGATCTCTAACATTTTACAGATATCATGGAAGAGAGCACTCTCGAAATTTCGACCTTGGTCTGTGTGTAGAAAATATGAACATCCGAAGGTTGTGACAAAATGTTTGATATAGGTCTTGGCCACCATCTCCGCTCCCTGTTCAGTGATAGCATAGCATTCCACCCACTTAGTGAATTGATCAATTATCATCAAAACATACTTGTTTCCACGATGGGATGTTATGAAGGGGCCCAATAAATCCATATGGATATCGCTCGAGAGGAAACCCAGCATGGAACTGGCCCAAACCTGCCCTGGGGCGGATGCTTGATTTTTTGTTGCGACTGCAACTTCGACACGACTTTACATACGGAATAACATCTCGTGTATATCCATGCCAAACGTACTGCACTTTCAACCTTGCCAAAGTTTTACATTCACCCATATGTCTGGCCAACTTTGAATCATGGCAGTGTTTCAAAATGGTCGGTCTAAGCGATTCGGGAACAACTAATAAAGTGTGAGTTGAATTAGACGTTTGACAATGAAAATGTAACACCTTATCGATGAGCAAGAGTTGGCTCCGACGAATCCACCAAAATTTTACAGCAGGACTAGCAAGGTACAGTTCTGCATCGGAGCGTTCAGACCCGAATTCCAACCAAGACACAACAGTCTTGAGAGCAGGATCTATTAACTGTTGTTCTGTCAAATATTCAGGAGAGAATGTATTTAGCCAGTTGCTTATTTGGTTGGACAGAGCAGTAGTGTCTGGGACAGATTCATCATCAACTAGTTCGTCAAAATCATCATCGTCTAGAATAATATCTACGTCCACAGGATTAGTAACAATGGATCTAAGAGTAAGGGGTACCACATCATCCACTTCCTGGTCAAAATGAGCCCACTGGAGGTGAAGACGGGTACAGTACTTACAACCACTACAGGGTAACAAGTTGGCCGGCTGACCTGGTTTATAGTGATAGCATGCAGGCAATTCACTAGGAATGTGAGACAAACCATCTGCATTGGAATGCTTGTTGCCAGAGCGATGCTGTAGAGTGATGTCATATTGTGACAACTCTTCCAACCATCTAGTCAGCTGGCCTTCTATGTGTCTAAAACTGAAGAGCCACGTAAGACTATGGTGATCTGTCCGCACAATAATATACCTTTCCAGAAGATACATTCTGTAATGACGAGTGAAAGCCACAACCGCTAGTAGTTCTTTTCTAGCTACACAATATTTACGCTGAGCCGGGGTGAGAGTCTTACTGGCAAATGCGTTAATGACCTCTTTACCATTTTGTAATTGTGATAATTCTGTACCAATATATGAATCTGAGGCGTCAGTATCCAGAATGAAGCTATCATCTGATGTTGGATAACCTAACACCAAGGGATTGATCAAGGAATCCTTGAGTGCTTGAAATGCTACTTGGTGTTCATCCGACCAAATTAAGTCAACCTTTGAGCTAGTTAGGGCAGAAAGAGGAGCTGCTATACCAGCAAACCCCTTGATATGTTCACGATGATAATTCATGAAACCAAGAAAGGATTCTAACTCCTTCCTGGTGTTTGGAACAAGCCGCTTAGTAACACACACAGTATTTTGAGGCTTAACCAAAATACCATCACTACTAACCACCTTACCCAGAAAACATAGTTCCCTGCGGAAAAGGTGACACTTTTTTGGTTTTAGTTTCAAATGGTGCTGACGGAAACGTTTGAAAACTGCCTCTAAATTTACCATATGGCTAGCAAAGTCTTTTCCAATAACTACGACGTCATCCATATATGCAAGTCATGCATGCCAATTCAGTCCTTGCAAAACTAGCTGGATTACCCTCTGGAATGTTGCTGGACTGTTCGAAGTCCCAAAGGGCAATCAAACAAATTCAAATAACCCAAACTAAGTTATGAACGCAAGTTTATGTCGATCTTCATGTTCTACCTCAATCTGCCAATAACTGGCAGCCATATCTAGGGTACTCATATAGTTAGCTCCGGCCAATGTGTCAAGACAAGTTTCAAAATTGGGAAGCGGGTAAGCGTCTCTACGAGTGAACTTATTAACTGCTCGGAAATCGATGCAGTACCTTACTGTACCATCTTTTTTATGGACCAACACTGGAGAAAATACCCACTCAGACTTTGAGGGAACTATAATCCCTTTTTCGAGCATATCGGCCAAATGTTTCTCTTCTTCTCCTTCGAAGCCAATTGGAGTTCGTCTGAGCTTTGCATGTTTTGGATTGGCATCCCAAGTGTCGACTCTATGCTTAATGTCTTTGAATAAACCAAGGTCCAGATCGTGCATAGCGAAAATGTCTTGGAAACTCAATAAAAGAGTCTTAACTTGTGAGCATTATAGCTTAGACAAACCTACAGTAGATCGAGTGCACAGATCTTGGAAGAAGGGAGGTAATTCGTGATCATCCACAGTGTGGCTGGCATGGTGTGTAACAGTCATGGCAGTGGAATTAGATAGAGGCACATTTTGTCGCTCTTGAGTGGTGACATGATCAATGGTAGGGTGTACCCAGTCATATACTTTGTCAATCTCTGTAGCAACGCCAAGATTATGCCATTGATCCAGGGTAACATAATTAAGCGAAAGGTTTCTCAAAATAACCGGACCCTGGGAATCCCTGGGCATGACTATGGCATGAGGCATTAATAAGCCATCAAGGTCACAGGACAGTTGGAGCACCAGATCTTTAGAAAAGGCTTTGTCAAGAATACCAGTGGTTTCAATAACTTCGAAAGGCCCTACCACCACCTTCTGTTTTAATGTCACCCTGGACACCTTTGCCTCCCCACCTTGTGTTTTGATCATTAAAACTTGGATGGGTTCACCATTGATAGCTAGGCACAATTTGGTACGGGCAATGGTAGCATTATTGGCTTTCAGGAAGTCCAAACTTAGGATAACTAGGTCACTAATATTGGCTAGAAGCATAGGCCAATTGCATACAGTGGAACCAATTGAAACAGTTACTGGGTCCACCACTTTTGCATGTATAACATTTTCTTTACTGGCCCCTTTAAGAGAAACCACATTCTGCGTAATTAAAGGTTATTTAAAAATCCATCACTAACGACACTAACATGGGCTGCAGTGTCAACTATATCCCTTACCGGCATCTGCTTAATTTCAATTGGCACTACTAATGACATTGGATCCGCCCTGTTTTCATACATACGAATGTCGTAAGACTGCTTAGTAAAGCCGCGTGATGGACTTTCTCACTGAAGTGAATGACCTCGGGTAGGGAGAAGGGTAAGAATTTTGTTGATGCTTACTTTAATGTCAGCGATGTCTTTACGAAGCGTATCAACCTCCTTCTCCACTTTATCCATTCTGCTGATATTAATAGTTCGTACTGACTGCTCAATTTCTGAGTCGCTGCTGTCATCATGGTCATCATCAGAGAAGTGGACCTTGCGTATTTCAGGTCTTCGACTTCCTAAAATAAGTCGTTGATTATGAATGGATGCAGTAACCATTCCTAGTGCTTCCCTTAATGAAGAAGGATTTGTATCCATTGCGATAAGTGCTGCTCACTTATTTTCAATGCCACGGAGAAACGTGTCAATGGCAATGGTTTCGCCAACACTTTCGGATGCGTCCGGGTAACCATCCATAATGAGCTCTTGAAATATTTTGGCGAACTCTTCCAGTGACCTCTCCTCCTGCTTAATGTATTACCGCTTTTTTCTAGCAATATGAGGAAGATCATGTTTTCCAAATCTGGACAAAAGTTTGGCACTTTCTCATTTAATTTCTCACAATCATTTTGCACTAATCCCGAACATGTGCAAAAGAATTTAAGTGCCCTATCTCTTAGGAGTTGTTTCAACATGTCCAATTTGTATGCATCTGACCAATGATACCTAATAGCTGCAAGTTCAAATTGGATGAAGAAAGGTTTGCACTCTCTCTTACAATCAAAGGTTTCTGATTTGGGTGGAGGAGGGCCCTCGGGAGGTACAGGACGTGAGTGGCATCGCTGAATATGGGGTGGTGATTTTTTATCACGGGAGTCAAATATTGATTAATCTGGATCACCCTTAATATCCCTATTCGGACCATTTCCATAGATACCACCCGGTGCCAATTTATCGAAAATGATATAATCACTGTGCTTAGGTGGAGTGGTAGTGAACTCATCAATTTTGCACTGTTGAGCCATTGAGCGGGCTAACAACAATTCATAGTTTTCATTCTGACGCTTAAGTTGCAATTACAAACTTGTTATTTGAGATTTTAAGGAATCTGAATCTGTAGGTAACCCACCGGTGGCACCCTCAGTTGGGAGATCAAACGTGATGTCTCCAGAGAGTAAGAGTCTTTCGAGGATAGATGCTGTTGAAGAGATCTCCTTATCTTTTTTGACGTCTGCTAATGTTAAATAACCACCCTTTGCAGTATGTAGATTGATAATTCCTGCTGCCCTAATTTTGCCGATGTCCTTCAAAGCCTGCAATTCATCTGATAGGTAGTGGGCAAGCCATTATAGAAAGTTAGAAGTTATAATCTACTGTAAAAGTTCTAAATCTTCAGTTGAAGGTTGTAAATTCAGAACATCAATTATTGGAACAGTGGCATAACATTTAATTATATCTAAATGCAGCTTCCTAAGCCAAACTGTGTTCAAAATAGTACATGCGTGCAGACCATCGTAAAGAAATTGGAAATGGAACAAATGTCGAACAGAGTTACGTTTATCCTTATCTTTACGACATTTTACTATCTCGATGCTCAATTTCAAAGTATTTTGATTCAACTTCGAATTAATCTCACAGATTTTGGTGTTGAGTAGTGCAATTTGTCTGTGCAGAATCACATCAAAATCTTTGAAAATTTCAGGATTAGGGTGTCTCTTATACTTATTATATAATTGTATTGAATAAGCAGGGACGTCTATAAACTTACTTTCTTGACCATGTTTCACAACAGTATCAATAGCTCTATGATAGCTTTTACAAACATTAATAATTGCCTTATCATCATCCGCTGTAGTTAGAAAACGAGCCATTTTTAGTAGTTAGGTCACACGTACCTGCCCAAAAACAGAAAGTTATGTCCCCATAGATTGAAATGGCGTCTTCAATTTTGGTTTCTAGAAGCTTAGCTAACTTACTGGCAGTAGCCCCACTTATACACCAATATTCAACAAAATCAGTGTAGTCTGCTTTTTTGCAAAATAAGGCCTTTGCTAATACCTAAGACAATAGCTTTTCTGGTAAAAGATTGACTTATAGAGAATTGAGTTCTGTCTAAAAACTTTTGAAACTTGGCATGAGACATGTGTGATTGACTTATAATAATCTACAGTAAATTAACAATTTGGTACCTAATGAAGCAATACAATAGTTAAACTTTTTAATTTAACTCGATAAGATACAAGAAAATTTATATTATTCTAACAATTCTGATGATACAGTGAAGAAACCTACAGTATACGAGCTGCAAATTTACTTTCTAAATAGAAAATGTGCATAGAAAGTTCTTCAAAAAACAATTTTCAATATCACGAATATAAACGGTTAGCAAGTTAAATATTGAAGAAACAAATAGCAACAGTGTTGCAAATTTCCATTATCAACAGCAAACAGTTGCTTCATCAATTTGACTGGATATTAAATTTTCTACCACGAAAATAGAACGGTTAACGTGGTTAGAAAACTGGTAATTACTTATACTTATACTTATACTTATACTTATCATATACTACCCTGATAGGCCACTTAGCCTGTAGGTAGATAATGCAGTAAATGCATTGCACCTTATAGGTTTCTAAGATAGGCAATGTTTACTGCAGAGCACCTGTTGTGCATAGGTTCTTGTATATACCAAAGGGTAGTCCAATATATATATATATATCTAATTGATTTTTAAAGCTATTTAAGCTTGGGGAATTTACGACAGCTTCAGGTAACCCATTCCAGTTGTTGGTGATACGAGCTGAAAAGAAATGCTGTCTTATGGTTTCATTTGCCCGCTTTTTGGATAATTTCAGGCTATGACCACGGGTTTTGGCTTTGTTATCTAATTCAAGATACTGTCTTTGAATATTAAATATTATGTAGATGTTTATATGATTCAATCATATCCCCCCACCCCACCCCACCCACCCCCCCCCCCACCCCTTGCACGTCGATAGTATAATGATGGAAGCTTCAAATGTTTAGGTCTATCAGGATAGCTGCGAGATCTTAAATTTGTGTTGCTCTTCTTTGTACAGATTCGAGGATTTCACAATCTTTAATGAACATGGGGCACCATGCACCATTGCCATATTCCAGGATTGGCCTTACAAGTGAAGTATACAATTTTACTAACGTTGGTGCATCCAAATAGGTATAAGATCATCTGATTAATCCTAAAATTGTGTTAGCCTTATTTGCCTGTGTCTTACAATGTTCACTAAATTTTAGCTGATTATCAATATTAATACCGAGATCCTTAACGACAATATCTTCATTTAGTTTGACTTGTGTACCCCCTTTGTTTGCATAATATGGATACTTCTTGTTATTTGATCCTAAATGCATTACACTACACTTTTCTGGATTTAAATGAATTTGCCATGTGCAACACCAACCTTCAATATTGTTCAGATCATCTTGAAGTTCTGATGCATCTGTTATGCAGCGTATTTCTCTATGAATTTTTGTATCGTCTGGAAACATGTGAGTGGGTGAGTTTATATTTTCATGCAGGTCATTTACATAACAAATGAAAAGAAGTGGGCCCATAACACTACCCTGAGGGACCCCACTGAGAACGTGCACTACTTTAGAGTGTGTACCATTTACTACCACTAGTTGTTTTCTATTACATAAGAACCCTCTTATCCAATTTAAGACCATTCCCTGAATACCATATTTCTCAAGTTTGAGTAGAAGTCGCTCGTGTGGTACAGTGTCGAATGCCTTAGCAAAATCTAAATAGAGAGCATCAATCGGCCCGTTATGATGTAAGACATCTGTCCAAATATCTAGAATGGAAATGAGTTGTGTGACACATGAGCGTCCCCTAATAAATCCATGCTGGTCTTTAGTTATCAGATTGTTAGTTTCCAAATGGATTACTAAATGGTCTTTTATTAGAGATTCCAGTATTTTACACACAACTGATGTCAGACTAATAGGACGATAATTGTTTGCGGAATGCCTATCACCTTTTTTTAATAAAGGTGATACATGAGCCAGTTTCCAAAGTGATGGTAAATTTCCCTGCTTCAGCGAGTTTCTAAAGAGGTGAAGAAGGGAGTAGGCTATGAGGCTGTTTAGTTCTTTCAAAATACGTGGATATATCCCATCTGGGCCAGCAGATTTATTCGTATTGATACCTTCTGATTTTTTTAACACCATGTCTTCTGTAATTAAGATCTCATTTAGAATTGTCGAATATTGTCTGTAGCTAAAGCTGGGCAGATGGGGCATATCCTCGTGCATAAAGACTGAAGTAAAAAATGTATTTAAGATATCAGCCTTTTCCGAATCTGAATTTGTAAGGATTCCATTTGGTTTCTTTAGGTCATATACAGAATTCTTTGTTTTCAGTTTAGATTTAGCATAATGAAAGAAAGCTTTCAGGTTACATTTTGATTCGGTTGCTATTTTTTGTTCAAAATTTCGCTTTGCTTTCCTACATTCCTTTTGTGTATGATTTCTGATTTTTTTGGTAATACAAATAGTCATTATTGTCACGTGATTTTTTCCATTTTTGAAAGGCACGTCTTTTCTGTTTTAGAGTTTCAAAGACAGTTTTGGTTAGGTAAATTGATTTTTTTCTTGCATTAATTTTAGATCTTGGAATAAATGTATCAGTTAGCCTTTTAATTTCATTCACTATTTCACACCAATCATGCTCAATGTCAGCAGATAATTTAGATGTCCAGTCAATATGTGCGGCATCTGCACGCATACCATCATAATCACGTCTATTGAAAATGTAGTGAGGGTTTTGCAAGATGGTATTTATATAACAATTGAAAGTAAAGCTTATGCTTGCATGGTGGCTCTTTCCTATAGGTGCACTTATGATTATATTTTCTACCATATTCTCCTCATTTGATATTATAAGATCTAATGTATTTGCTGTTTGATTGCCTCTAAAGTGAGTTGGCTCTTTTACATGCTGATGCCAGTATAAATCTTTAATTGATTCAAGAAAGCTTGATGCAGAGAAAAGCTGAATATTTGATGATTCAATGGTCCAGTCAATTTGACTATAATTGAAGTCACCCATTATCAGAAGATGGCTAGATTTAAGTCAGCAACATTTCTTAATAAGTCTATTAAACAGGAATGGTTTTCATGTTTACAGTTGGGCGACCTATATACACATCCAATAATAAGACAGTCTTTGTTCGTCAGCTTAATTTGACACCATTTAGACTCGGCAAACTTATCATCCCCAAGTATATGAGTAGGGCTAGCCTTTAAAACCTTTTTTATATATAAAGCTAACCCCCCAACCCCCCCCCCCCCTACGAGATGTAGTGGTGATTTCACTAATGTTTGTAAATAAGTCATACTGTACCAGTGCAAATTCGCTATCTTTAGGGTTTATAGAAACATTTTTTGGTAAGATCTCTGTAACCCCTATTATGTCCGGATTTTGTCCAGCAACAATGGCACTGAACTCTGCACGCTTGTTTAATAAGCTATCAGTATTAGTATAGAAACCTTTAAGTGAATCTTTAGTTGTCGATGAAATCGATTTATGTATTTTACTACCTTGTATAGACATGAATTTGTTTATGTGTTTTGCATTGTTTTTTAATTTTTTCCTTTTGCTTTTCATAACTTACATCATTGTTAACATGATTATTTAGAATATCAATATTTACATCATTTACAATAATGGTTTCACTGGTTCCATTGACAAGAATGTTGTCAGTGTGCAACTGATGTTTATCACAGTCATTTATAGCTCTAACCGTATGATACAAGCATCCATTACCTTTCTGATTTACTCGAGACTCTATTACTAATGGATTGAATTTGTTTGATATGGATATTGTGTGAGCTTTAGGATATGATAAGGAGTTTACTGGCTGCCTTGGCTCCTCCAAACAGATGTCCCTACTACAAAATCCTGCGAATCAGTTTTGGCGGTTATTGCTATATCCATATGAACAGAGAGATAATTGGTGATATTCTCTGACAAAGGCCTAGTACCCTGCTTGTTGGGATGTGCGTGGTCCCAGAAGAGTTCTCTCTATATATATATATCACCTTCTGGACTGGAAAAGAGTTGAGAATTACTAATAAAAGTTACATTTAACCAAAAAAACAACGAATTTAACATACCGTTAAACTCTATTACTAAACAGTTTGCACGCCTGTCTGTATGGCGTGGTAGTAGTGATGGCACAAAGATCTTAGTGGACTGTAACAGTGATCTGATCTTATGAATAAGTTCATCGTAGTCTTTGATCATACTGCTGCAACTACGCTTACCAATGTCATTTGAGCCTACATGTACTACCACAGCATCAAACTCGGTGTACATTAGTTGGTCTAGCTGGTCAGTGATATCATTAATTCTAGCTCCACTAAATGATCTGATAGTGAAGGTGACATGTTCTGAAGAAATGTACCTTCCGCTAAGTTTACGCAGTGTAGAGCTTCCTACTACAAGTATGTGCCTATGCTCTTTGCTACTATCTAATGATATGCGTGGATTTTGATGTTGGAATGGTTGTCTAGTACCACTAGGATGATTATATGTAGTAGTCATTTCTCTTCTGGATTGCTGATGGTATGGGATATCACTCACGACCTTGTTATATGGCCTGTAATCTTCAGGTGTTGCTCTAATCCCATGATGTAGCGGTGATGATCGACGAGAAGGAAATCTGTTTTCTCTAGCTTTTGAAAGCTTTGAGAAATAAGGCGTAGCTGAATGTGGATGAGACTGTTCCAGTCTAGCCATATTGTTCGTAGGAAAATGGACCTGCTTGGAATTGTTATGAGTGTGTCCACCTGTGCCAGTTTTTGATGCACATGTCTGTAAAATTGAACCATGATTTGTAGGTGCTTGTTTTTCTTTTCTATTCAGGATTCGTTGGTCTAGTTGAGCGGGTTGCTGGTGGAAATTTGATTTGTTTTTGTTGTAAGTGGCATATGTTGAGGCCTGACTAGCTTGTTTAAGTGATTTGTGTGGAATTGTGTGCTCTGGGGAAAGCATGTCCAAGCCTATTTTGATAGATGTGTTTGACTCATCACCTGAATCAGAATCAGTGTCTGCTATATCAAATGTTTTGTTGTGTAACCTATCAATTTGCTTCTGCATTGTATTTTGGCTTGCCTTGATTTCTTCGATATCTTGCAGGACAGATAATAATGAATCAGTTGAACTTTTGTCACTCTGACCTGAATTTATAATACTAAGAGCTGAATGTAATTTACTAGTGTTTTTGACATTAGATTTTTCGATAATCTTAGCACTTGCGTCTTCACCATTTAGCCTATTGATAACATAGACATGCTAAGCAAGAAATTCCGAGATCTGGTCTGAGAGAGTAGTACAAGACTCACATGTGAACATCCTTTCTGTTGACGTGAGAGCACTAAGCATATACACTGGTAGATGTGTACATATATAGTGAGACCATGATTTACATTTACCACATTTGATCATGTATACATTATCAGGAGCTCCACATTCACACTTGCAATCAATCGGCATGTTTGCTATACTAGTGTCATTTTTCCCAGCCTGACTTGCGCTGACGGGAATATATGGATCATTTACAGTTATGTCAGTTACTATATCAGAGTGATTTATATTTCCAGATGTACCAGGGCCATTTTCAGTTTGATCAATATCTGTAATGGAAGTGCTGATAGTAAGAGAGATGGTATTTGCCTATAGGAAATTATTTTAACATTAAGCATATTTATAAATACAGCAATGACACGTGTGTAAGAAATTAATAATATATTACCTTATAATTTGTGCAAACGTTAGCTTCCACATGTTTGTGGAAACATTTTAGTTTTAAATATTTATTTTGCAGCAAAATTTCTCGATAATTTGTCTTCTGTGACTTGTAATAATTGCAGCACACTCGACACGTGTACTAATGGAGTTGACCACGTGTTTCGAGAATTTACCTTAAAAATCCATTTTTGCAGCAAAATTGTTGAAATTTTGAAAAATAATTTAAATATAGGCACCAGAATTACTCCTGACACCAATATAGTGCCTTAGCCTGTATTATAATATTAGATGGTGACTTACTGGCAGGATGGCTCGGGATTGGCGCTGGTCGCTAGGTATAAGAACCGAACACGAACAGAGCCAACAGGAAAGTCACTCTCTCGCTCTGCTAACCGGAAGTACAACAGCTCCGGGACGTCAGGAATCCGGACAACATATACAGGCCCCGGACGGCACTACCATACCAATATGTCAAAATGTAGGTGGGATATATAGGACTATTTTATATACTATCATAGACAATCCATTGAAACAGCTTCGTGAGGCAATCATATAATTAGTTGTGCTTCTAGCAATATGTAGACAAAATGATAAATTTTTATTAAAAAAACATTTAATATGGAATCGTCATTGTATCTATTTAAAACTGTTCAAAAAGATATGTCTAGTATAATCTTCAATAATAAATGATGCTAAAGTATTTCCTATATAACCTTTTAAAAACTATAGATTGAACAATCATGACAATATGGTACAAAAAAATAGATGTTGTGCCGTCCTGTGTTCTGTGTTTACTCACAGATGTCTGTATAATTAACTATTACCTTATATATTGTAATGTTTTGTTTTGTGTGTAGGGGGTCCATCGACTCATAGGCTCTGCTTTTGATGGACTGCCCAATTGTAATGTCTGTATATTGTACATCAAACATGAAATAAATAATCTTGAATCTTGAATCTTATAATATACCCTGTGTCAATCTTGGAAATCTTGGAAAAGTGTGAGTGGTGATATAAATATGCCAATATCGCATTTTTGCAACACATATATTCCGGCTAACAGGCGTGCATAACTATCAATGGACCTTTCCAGTTTTTGCTATGCCCCGCCCATCTCTAGCTAAGCTCCACCCACACCATGCTCGTGTTCGGATCGATCAATCTCTTAACTCCCTGACTATTTAATTTCCAAAAAACTATACTGCTAGGTTATTGACTATTTTGGAACTAATTTGACAAGGCGCTGTTGTTTCCTATGGCAGCAACAGCGTCCAGTTAAATTAGTTTCAAAATATTAAACAGCATGTTTATTAAATAGTAGAGGCATACAATTCGTACAACTTGTCGGACTATTAAGACTTAAGACGGGCCATATATAATCATTTATGATGTAATGGTTATGATGGCATCTTTCATACAGCTTAGCTGATTATGTCATCATATGACGTGAATCATTTATGACGTCATCTTACATACAGTTTAGCTGATTATGTCATCATATGACGTCAGAGTATAGATGGATACTCTGGAAAGGTGAATTATATCTTCCCGATAGGTAAACTCCTTAAATAGAGACTTTTTATAACATGTTGGCTATCCTACTATAGCGTATGCCTAACGTTTCTCATCCAGCAAGTTTGAAGTCAGTAACCCTAAATATGACAGAATATGCCACCACGGTAACGTCTTTGCCCATCGAGGACTCCAGTTTCTCAGTCAGTAATATAATATGACGTCATGATCAACTACGTGACGTGTAGGCTGATGTCATAATCAATAACGTCGTGTAGGACTCGTTTTATTCCGTCTTAAACACTTAATAGTCTGTCAGGTTGTACGAATTGTATGTCTTTACTACTTAATAAACATGTTAAATATTCTGAAACTAATTTGACTGGACGCTGTTGCTGCTATAAACAGCAGCAGCACAGTCAAATTATTTTCAAAATATTCAACATCTTACCGGTATAGTTTTCTCGAAATTGAGATTCAGAGAATGCAGGGATGGATCGATCCCAACACAGGCAAAGCGTTGATGGAGCTTACTTAGAGATGGGCGGGTCATAGCTAAGACTGGATTCCTCCATTGAGCCCCCCCCCCCCATACGCCAGTTTCCAAAGGCACTAACTCTGATGAGATTAGATCTATTTCATTTACACAATGTACATATTTGATACCTATAGAATCATTTTGACCAGATTTGGTATAAATCGGTCAAAAGGTGGTGGGGGGGGGGGGGGGGGAGGCATAACTCTGTTGTTTAACGTTGAATCAACTCCATTTTGATCAAAATCCATTCAAATATAAATAAATGTGCTACCAATGATTAGCAGAGGGGCAGGCGGAGGGACCCAGATGAACAATTTATCTGGGCTAAATATTGTTTATCCAAATGCAAATGTTTTGTTGAATAACTTGGCATATTTGATAGGGAGCTGTCGCTGCATTATGTTAGCAGAAGGTTGCTGTTAAATTAGTTCGAAAATATGCAACAGCTCACCTGCATAATAACTTGAATTACGATATCAGGTATCCAATGTTCAAAGGGTTAGAGTTGTGGTGTAGTAGTGTATAAGGGAGCTAATTATATTTTTCAGATTTTAACTCAGCTTAGGCGTTACCTCCCTTGAATTATACTATAAACATATGAAGAAATATTAATTAAATTGGGGCACAACTATTTATTTCTCCTTGTAATTGGGATGACCCAAATGGTGTCTTCCGTTGGGGTGTAAGTAACTCACTTGCAAAGCATATTTTACAATCGACAAATCAGACTGAAGGGTATCAAATATTCAAATTTTGCATGCCCCAAATCTATATGTTGTTGCTTTCAAGTCCATTAAATAGCAACGCATTTGTGTTGGCTGATACCGGCCACGTTTCTCACGTATCAACTTCCTTTAAACAAACCTGTATGACGATTAGTCTTTTATTATATTTGCCAAGTTTCGACCCAATCCATTCATTGATTCTGGAGTTGTTTAGTGAAAGCTATGTCATTCAAGCAAATCAGTCAATCATGGTTTTTTAAACAAACGTGGTTTACAATAGGTCAGCGTATTGGTCACAATCAGGGTTCGTTTAAAAATTGATACGTTTTTTAAGTGCTTAACGAACTAAGATACGTAATGTGACATTGCAAGAAATTGGTGAGTCGCTTGCCTAATGGACCTTTCCCGTTTATCCATCAATCATATGACATCATAATCAACTACTTGAAGTGTAGGATGACGTCATAATGAACTATGTCATGAATGACGTAGAAAAGTTCGTCACCAACGATTAATTGATGTTAAGTGTTGTTGTGCGAATTGCGTCTACTATTTAATAAACATGCTGTTAAATATTTTGAAACTAATTTGACTGGACGCTGTTGCTCCCATAGGCAGAAACAGCACAAATTAGTTTCGAAATATTCAACAGCCTACCTGTGTAATTTGCTGGAAATTGGTAGTCAGAGAGCATAGGGATCGATTGGTCCCAACACGGGCGAAGTTTGGGTGGCAGTTAGCTACAGATGGGCAGGGTATAGCTAAAACTGGATTCCTCCATTGAGTGATATTGCTCCAAATCACTTTTTTTCGACGTTATACTTTTCGCATCATAATTATGCTTCTCCAAATACACATTCAATAGTAGCCGAACTAATTAAGTAGAAGTGGTAATTAAAGGTGCATATTCACACAAAAATATAATTGTTAAAATTGCATACTTTTAGAGGCTTAAATTGTGTTCAAGTATGGAAGGAAACGGAATATATCTTAATATGACGATTTCATTCTGTATAAATATATTTCGTATTTTTAGTTGCGAATTTAAATTAAGGACTCGTATCTCTTAATTCAATTTCACAGCCATCATGTCTTAAGATTTATTTCGTTTCATTACATCCAAGCACACAATTTGAGCATCCAAAAGTATACAACTTAACAATATAATTTCGAGCATGTGAATATACACCTTTAAGTAGAAGTGGTAGAGCTATATATACTAAGCTTAGCCGATGTCTCAGCTTTCTGGTTACTTCGAAGGTAATATTTGCATATCCGATAAAATGATGCTTTTCCTTCAACATTTGTCTAATCGTTACGAGTCAAATGTGTACATAAAGTTCTGAAGCATATCACTCTAGGGCGAGTTTGCTTTAAATCGGGCAAGTGCTTAATGATGCCACCAGAAAAATTGGGCAATCAAAATTTTGAATAGAAATACTGTAGCCTATCACAATAGGATCCTTCCGGCCAAATTTGGTTGAAATCAATCAAACCGTTAAGATGCGATTTGACGAATGGGTGGACGGCTGACCACCATGGCATAAGCTCACTTAAAGGGAAATTCCAGTGAAAATCGGAAATAAGTCAACTAAAAATATACTATAATCCGAAATAGTTGCCGCAAAAAAATATAAAATACAGTTCCATTGCCGAGAAATAATAAAATGAATATGCTCGAAAACGTGACTCCTCGGGCGTATCCATTTTCTCGCAACAAGAGCGAGAAACCGCGAGATTATGACGTCAACGACACGCTAGCAAAATATCGCCAGCGCTTTTAGATTTACCCGTTTACTTCGCGTTATGAAGGCCGAATATTAATTAAACCTTTAATGACCAAATTCTGTCAGGAAAATTAGAATATTTCCTTATTGAATGCCCATTTGCAGGCCAAGCGGACTATTTTTGAAAATTCACCGCTGGAATGGCTGCTTCGGTTACTGAGACAGTCTTTTTAGTTGTAAATTCTCAAAATAGCCTTCTTTTGACCTGCGTCCTCAACTTGACGATTGCAGAGGCCAGTGCTGGCATGAGATGGTTAAATCGCAACATGTCTACATGTCAAGCATGGGCTTGCAGTAATAGAAACGATCATGGATACATTGTCAGTTACCAGATCCACAGACGCTTCCGCATAAAAAGGGGCTAACTGAACGATGGCTTCATAATATCGGCACTGGATGGATATCTTCCACATTTAAATTTGTAAGACACAAGTTTAGAACATATAGTCTGTTTAATTTTAAAATGTGTCATGCATTTCAAAACAAAAGGCACGCTACTTAATTTTAATATAACAGAATGGGATTTGCAAACCAAAATGAAACGATGTCGCTGATTGTCTGGTCGGTCAATTATAGGCACCGCTTAGCAGCTTACTTCATAGACGATAGTAGGTGACAGCCAGTAAATAATGACAAGTGTACGCTAGACATAATTAGTAATTTAGTGCTTTCACACTAGTGAAATCCAGCGTTATTAATCATTTACAATGTTTACTCCCAATTTTAAAATAACTATGCAGTGTTGAATATTTTGAATTAAATTTTCCTGGAATTATGTTGCAGTAGCTTCCAAACTAATTAGTTTCACACAATAGGCCTATGCAGGGTAAATTGAATCAGTTAACTAATTGATCCTAAATTTTAAAATGTTGACCCATGTTTACTGCATGTTGAATATTTTGAAATTGGAATTTAACTGGAAGCAGAAGTTGCAATAGCAACAGCTTTCTGCGAAATTACTTTCAACATTTATTCAACTAACATATTTTTCAAGAATGTGTTGTAGCTGGTTGATTGCAAACACGCTCCTGGCATAACCCTTCAATGTTTTTCAAAAATAGAAATTGCCCACAAGACAATTTTTGACAATTTAGCACTACAATGACTGGCGCGATCATCGAGACACTATAATTTCCTCCAAACACTGCGGCAGTGTCAGTTGTTTAGCCAGTACGCTAATTATCCAGGGGATGCAAGATTTACCTCCCCTGGTTACGGCTATCCCTGATCAGGCAGAGAGTAGGCGTGTCGGTGACGTCAGCAGCGTGTCCAAAATGGCGCCTCTATCTACTGGTTATTTTAGCAATTTAAATTGAGGATAACTTTTTTATTTGGTGGCATAAAATTGTGCTCTTGATCTCAAATTAATGCGGAGAATTAGTACGTTACGTCAGATGCATAAAATCCCCCAGTGGAATATCCCTTTAAGCTTTCGGCAAGATGAGCTAAAAATATACACAATATCTATAACTGCTCTCTATTTCATGCAATGATTTAGTGCGATAAACAACCTATATGAATTTAACGGATTCACCGATCAATTCCCCATATCCGATTTTCAATGCTATCATACAGGAACAGTTGAATATTTTGAAATTAATTTGACTGGAAGTTGTTGCTGCCTAACGTCTTTTATCTCGTAAAGAATTTACTTTGCGGAAGTTGTTAGTGAAAGGGTTAATCAATCATTTCTCCTTATTACCTGTTAAGCAGGATGTAAAATTCAAAACACATGCGCTTTTGAAATTAATCCATCTTGTATTATGATTGCTATATTCGCTTTTTAAATGTGATTGAGTGAATTATATGCAAGTATGATCATTTGGTTTTACATTACTCATAACTTAGATGACCACATTTCTATTGGTCCACGGCGGCCATGTCTTTTGACGTATCAACTTCTCTTGAGCAAACTAATTGCCCTTTCGTGCCTAATCACATCTCTAAAATTTCATCCCAATAGTTCTGGAGAAGTCGTTTACTGGAAAACCAGGTCATCCAAGATAAACACAGAAGCATTTGGCCAATCAAGTTCCCTTGAACAAACTTTGTTCAGCTGTTATCCTAGATGATTTTTCATATAGTTTTGAATCAATCTCCCAAGCAGTTTCGGAGATGTTTAAACATGTTTCTGAAAACTTGCCAAAATCCAAGATGGTGGCCAGACAAATTGGCCGATCACCTAAGGATGCTTCCTGTCAAATATAATTGAAATCGGCCTAGTGGTTCTTGAGTTTAAAGAAACAGAGGACGGATGGACTATAAATGGTCACCACGGCATAAGCTGACTGCCTTTCAGGTCACATGACCTGATAAAACCAGCCTAGATATGGTGTGAATGGAACCTATAAGCAGGGAATCAATAGACACCAATCAAACCCATAACTTCTATGAGGTTTTTGTGTGCTACATTACTAACCAACACAAACAACAATAAAAGTCGACGGATACATATCTTAATCTTTTGAATTTATTCAGACATATATATACAAAATTACAAGATGATAATTAGCACTGGAGATTTGAGAGGAAGTGACATCTATATATACATAACCTGCTTAAATGATTCAGGATGGAAATTACTGAAAGATTTTTGACCATCAACAGTAAACTTTCATCTACTAGCTTAAACCTTTAAACCGCTAATTTCTTTCAGAATCTCAATATTTTTTGGGGTAATGAAAATCCAATATTTTCTCGGGTAATGCCCATTAGCAGAACAAGAGATTATTTTAAAAAATTTACCACTGAAATTAATGGCTCGATTATCGAGCCAGACACCCATAAATTTTTTTTAATAGTCTTCTCTTGGTCTGCAAATGAACATTTCTCAAGAACACAGCTGTTTTTGCCAGCTTTAGGGGGTTAACTTATCAAGTTTCTATATATGAAATGGGGATTTCCAAAAATAACAATCCCAATCAGATGGTGGTTTTAACATTGTAATGGTCAGACCGGCAAATAGCTCCCTCTGCTCAACTCATTTCCAATGGTAAATAGCTTCTGTAGTCAATGAAGGTGGTTTGTTAAGACGAGGGGTTTGATGACCAATCGGCTTAAGGAACTATTTTTGGACCTAACAGTACATTACCCTGCTTTACGATGGAAAAAATTGTTTTCAATTACTCATTACCCCTACACCATAAATGTAAATTGGTGGGATCTTTAATTATTTTTAAAAAATTTAATTTTACCCTTGTTATGTTAGAATATGGGATATTTAACACATTAACCATCAAGTCATCGGCCCCTGCAATGATCTTGAGAAATGTAAAGTTGCCAACCAAGAGATTATTTAGAATCATCTGTAACTGAAATGATTGGCTCAATAACGGAGCCAATCATTCCAGTGGTAAATTTTCAAAAATAATCTGTGCCTGCAAATCGACATTTCCTAAGCAAAGATTTAAGATTTTGTGGATCATTAAATGGTTAAGCGTTAAGACAGAAATGATAAATTCTTTAGGATGTAAGGAATATTCTGTCGAACATTTTCAAACTAATTTACTGGGTGGGAACTGTTGCTGCTATAAGTATAATTATCTGAAATTTAAGGAACCAGAATTTCAAGGGCCAAACCCTTTAACCCACCGATTTGTTAAAAAAATTTTATATTTTCTCATTAAAGTGTTCATTTGCAGACCAAGATAAGACTTGAAAATTTAACACTGGAATGACTGGCTCGGTTATAGAGCCTGTCATTTCAGTGGTCATTTTTCAAAAATAGTATTCTCTTGGTCTGCAAATGGACATTGCTCAAGATCACAGCAATAGCCATTTGAGGCTAATATGAGGGTTAATGATTATAAGCTCCATTACGTTAACACATCTGGTGATATTAACCCTTTAAAACTGTTCAAGAAAATTTGGAGACTAAGAGATTGTTTGAAAATTTATCACTGGAAGGACTGGCTCGGTTATCGAGCCAGTCATTCCAGTGGTATATTTTCAAAGAAAATTCTCTTGGTCTGCAAATGAACATTTCTCAAGACCAGTGTAGAAGCCGTCTTTGTCAGGCTTGAGCGGTGGGTGAAAGGTTAACCCTTTACTGGTCAAGCCGGCCAAAACCGGCCTCTGAGGTGGTCTTGGGGAATGTCCATTTGCAGGTCAAGAAGACTATTTTTGAAAATTTGGTAAATTTGGTAAATTTTCAAAGATAATCTTCTCTTGGTCAAAGATAATCTTCTCTTGGTCTGCAAATGGACACTAAATACGCAAATATTTATAATTTCTTGAGTAAATCTGACCATTAACGGGTTAAATAGCGGATTCCTACAGGCATTACCTTGTAACATCTGATGATTGATTATGTCGGTTGCTACGGATAGAAGTATGAACTAATTGTTAATAAATAATATAAACGAAAACATGGACACTAATCTCAAAGCGGATTCAAGGCACAGCTGAGAGCGCGTGTTTATTACGAGTCATTTTCCAGGCAGTGGTGACATGAGTGTGAAGAACATAGAACTGTACAAAATATACAAAAGCATTAAAGCTTTATTGTAAAAATAAATCATTTTTATATACATTTGTAGAAAATATACAAACGAGCTACAATATGCAGCAGCGAACACAAGTGTGTATAAATGAGAGAATTGTCCTCATTTACGTGTGAATACTAAACAAACAAACAAACAAACACCAATGACAGGTGTACCATTGTCAAGAAGCTTGTATTGATGGTCAAAAAAGGTGATAGCTCTCTAACTATGGTGTACATCTTATTTTGAGCCAGGTGGGTGACTATTTTGAAACTATATTGAATGCAACAGGTCCCAGTTAAATCAGTTTCAAAATATTCAACACTATTCCCGACATTAAAGTGTCCGTATTTTTTCATCTTGACCATAAACACTTTTACCGATGCATTCTCCATACGGAAAAGCACGCTACACCGAAAGACAGTGGATGCCCACCTATTTTGAAATTAATTTGACTGCGAGTCATTTATTTCAAAATATTCCAAAAAATTTTATATCGTGGAGCTTTAGGATACAATTTGTTGACAGCTCACACGACTGGTCAATCTAGACACAGTACTACAATCCTTAGTCATTTTCTACTTGGCTTGAGCTAGCCTTTAACTCAAGTCCAGGTGATGGATGATATGTCAATATCATATAGCACACGTCAATATAAGCTCCTTAACCGGCTCAACAATCACGGTACACTGGATACAAAACACGTCATTTATTTGGAAGATCAGTGACTGAATTCCTGATATACATATTAAAAAAGATGTAAGGAGAAATATTTCACTGTTTACAGTTCTGAGAAAAGTTAGGTAGGCGTCGTCTTAGTTTGCGGACAGTTTATTTTGACGAGCTTTCGCATTTGTCTGAAGAAGAACATTTTATGGACGAAAGCTTGTAAAAATAAACAAGAGATACTGCAGGGCTAATTTAATGGACAATGGACATTTCCATTTTTAGCTATCTAAAAGGTGAATTTTAAGAGATGTCATCAGATCAAAGGCAAAAAATAATCTGTTACCAAACACTTAATTACTAGTTTACATGACTTTTAGAAGTAGACTACACTCGGTTTGAGGTGCCGACTCATGTCTTTGTGCAATATTTTGCACTTAACCATTTCACCGACAAATCTCTGAATAAGTATATTCATTACGATATAAAGCTTATGCTGTTGGATATTTTGAAACTAATTTGACCGGAAGCCGTTACCTGCCTGAGGCATTAACGTCTTAAGAGTCAAATTAATTTCAGAATACTCAACAGTTTTCCTGTATGATAGCTTTAGATATTGAGATCCAGAATTTGATCCAATCCGGATCCTGGCTCATGAGAATTGGTTACATTTACCTACTAAGTAGAGTCAATAATAAGTATTAATTTGTACTGTTGCGCGTGCGTGAATGCTCGTCTTCCAAGAAACATTTGAGAATTTAATAAAATAAAACCAGCATTTCTGTATTATAATGTAGGGAGAAATCTATCCCTTGGATAAATACGGATGAAATAAAGCAATAAGTAACAAATGAGAAGATAAGAAATAACGTCGCAGTTATAATAAACAGAATGTAGATACATGCATTAAGCCGCATAAACAACTGTAAAATACAATAAGGGAAAATTTTATCTTTAACAATGTTATGTAGAAAAATTAGACGCTGGTGTGTGTGCGTGTGCGTGTGCGTGTGCGTGCGTGTGTAGAAATGAATACTCTCGCCAGCTTTATAAATTTAGTTTGCATACATAAATTTAATTGATTAAATCGCATATTATCTAAAACATTTAATACTGCTTCATGACATATGACATTCAGGAAATCATAGATAACACTATTTGTTATGGACCTTTCCAGCTTTAGCTATGCCCCGCCCATCTCCAGCTAGGCTCCACCCACACCTCGCTTATGTTGAGATCGATCGAACCCTGACCATCAATTTTCAGAAGACTATACAGGTACACTTGAATATTATGAAACTACTTTGACTGGGTGATGTTGCACCAAGTCAAACTAGTTTCTAAAATATTCAACAGCATCTTCACTAAATATTAGACGTACAATTCATACACCAACGCTTAGTCCGCCACCAATTAGGCGTTCATGACGTACTTCTCCCCCTCATTCAAGATGCCATTGATTATGACATTATCCTACACATTATGTAGTTGATTATGACATCATGTGATGGATGGATAAACTATAAAGGTCCATTGTTGTAGCTTCAATGTGTGTGCGTGTATGTTATGGGTTCACGAAACAAGGACGGTTAACACATTTGGCATATGAAAGACAATTTTAATACAAATGCAACAAGATCTCATCAAAAATATGTAAGTATTCTTATTTTATGCTTTGTAAAAGCATTAAAATCCTGCTTGAATAGTTAACTTGGAATTTGAAGAAAACAAAGTCAATAGAATCTCAGTATCTGCGGATTCTGGATTTTCTGACTTCGAATCACGCCCAATGTTGAGCAATCCTAGTGCATGATTACACATTTTTCTGCGCTACACACTTTCTGCGCCAAAGTTTGAGAACACCTTTTCGTGCGCCAAAGTTTGATCCAAATCAGACCAGCAGTTTCCGAGATAAAAATGGATCAGGAATTTGATCCAATCCGGATCACGGCTTGATAATTTTATCTGGATCACGGTCAAAGTCAAGCAAGGCAAGTTCCTTCGTTGTGTTAAAATTTGAGCCAAATCGGATTAGTAGTTTTTGAGATATAGTCTGGAATACGGTTTTGCGACTGACTAAGTGACATGGCCATTTGTTTATTGATCCGATGCCCATACCCCAACCGGTGAAACCCCATAAAATTTATGGTTTCTTTCAATTGAATCTAGTCTTTAACTGAATCAAATGGTAATTCTGTTTAATAATTTGCTAAATTTTCTTCCCCAAATCTGCTTTCACGAACAGTTCACGATCACTTATAAAATAACTAAGATTGTTAATTTTAAATAAACAGGACGAATAACACACGATTATTAATACAAACAAATTACAATTGACAAATTTAATCAAAACTAATTTGCCACTTAAACACTGTTGTGATGAAATAGGCCGAGGAAATGAGGAATTATTTACCACTCTTATATGCATGTATATGTATATTTGGATCTTTATTTCATGAAAGCACATCATATATGCATGATAAGTATTTATTACGCCGAGATGGTATATTTCCTTTGTTCATACCTCCTTATGAATGGCAAGGTACTGACAAGGCTCAGGCATCATTTATCATCCAAAGAAATTCATAATTTGACAGCAGAAATCGTCATTAACACCAAAGAATTATGGACAGGTTTATTCTGTCATTAACCCTTTAACACCCGGCTTCTGCACTTGTCTTGAGGAATGTTCATTTACAGGCAAAATGAAGACTATTTTTAATTATTACCACTGGAATGCCTGGCTCAGTTAATATACCGAACCGTCATTCAAGTGATAAATTTTCTATTATAGTCTTCTCTTTGCTTGCAAATCAAGGAAAAATATTTTAATTTTCGCGACAAAATTACACCAAAGATCGCCTCTTTCTGAGGTGTCATTTGTTCTCATATATCTGGTGCCGCGGCAGAACCCTGGAATGGTAGACATTACACCCTGGTTTCAACCCTAAGTTCTCAACATTTTCAATTTCCACAGATAAGCTTTTAGATGTTTTAAAATTAATTTCAATGTAAGAAATTCGTGTCTGCATCAGGCATCAATAGCTTCCAATGAAATTAAATTCAAATTATTCAACAAAATATCTTACACTCAAACATAATAAAGAGTTTTCTGTTTTCAGGTTGAAAGGGTTATATAGCCAAATATTAATGGTCAAGACGGTCAAGACTGGCTTCCGTAGTGGTCTTAAAGAACGTCCATTTGCAGGCCACTAGAGGACTATTTTTGAAAACTTTTCATTGGAATGATAGGCTCAGTAACTGCACCAGTCATTCCAGCGGTACATTTTCAAAAATAGTCTTCTCTGGCCTCCGAATGGACGTTCAATAAGCAACTCCCTTTTATTTGCTTGTCCAATCCGGACCATTAAAATAATATGTAAATGAATGAAATAGCAATGTATATACAAATAAATTATATTATTATTATTATAAATATCAATAACACAATTTTAACTAGATACTATTTGCATTGCTTCGGGATGGATATTACAGTTTCATTACAGGGATGTCCAAATTGCCGCAACCCATTTTTCATTCGTGCAAAGGTTGCGCAAACATTTCTGAGATAACATGAATTCCTTTCATGATCAACATAAATACATGAAAAATGGTTAAGCAAAACAAGATGGGTTACCTAAAAGAAATTTGCCTAACCCAAAAGTGGGTTATGCACATTTTCAATTTGGACAGGCCTGAATTATAATTACTAATGTTACTACATTCCAATATACTACTAATTACAAGAAAATGTACTATAGTAGAGCTACCTGTCTATAATGGACACATGCCGTTATAGTAGAGCTACCTGTCTATAATGGATACATGCCATTGGGCTTGGGACACAATGGACCTTTCCAGTTTTAGCTATGCCCCGCCCATCACAAGCAAAGCTCCACCCACACCTCGCCGCGTTGGGATTGATCGCTCCCCGAATGCCCTAACTTAATTCATGAAAACTATACAGGGAAGCTGTTGAATATTTTGTGACTAATTTGACTGGGTGCTGTTGCTGCCATACAGCGCTCAGTCAAATTAGTTTCAAAATATTCAACAGAATATTTATTAAATAGTAAAAGGAACCAATTTGTACAACAACGTATAGACCATCTTCAAATATGCGTTCGTGACGTACTTATCGACGTCATTCATTATGTCATTCTACACATCAGGTAGTTGATTATGATGTCATATGATGGGTGGATACTCTGGAAAGGTGAATTGCTATATTTTACAGCCAATTTCATGCATGTATATTAACCTATTAAAAATAGCCCTCTGAAGTGATCCGAGGGAAAATCCATTTGTAGGCCACCAGAAGACTTGAAAGGAATGCGTTGCTCAATAACCGAGCCAGCAATTCGAGTTGTATATTTTCAATATAGTCCTCTCGCTGTATGCAAATGGTCATTTTTTTGGAACCACCTTTTGATGGCCTTGACTTACTAAACAGGCTACTCTCTTGCCATTCATTATTGATCTATCTATCTATCTATCTACCTATCTATCTACTCAAATATAAATTAAGATAGCATAGAACATTCATACCTGTCTACCGCTTACAAGCCAACCACATTAAATAAAACGCAGTTAAGCTATGGTCTGTGTATCACAAGAGGACCATTTATTTGTTGTGCTTACAACTTCCTAAGATTTTCAACTGTACACATACTTAGCAAAAATAATTTTTACCTAAGCAAATAACCATTTCTCACGACCACTACAGAAGTTTGACCATTAGATTTAGCATATTTTTCTCTGTCCTATAGATGTACATTTTCTAGTGCCATAAAATACGTTAAATGGTGGCTAGACACAAATTTTCAAAAATATGCTTCTCATGGTCTGTAAATGGACATTTCTCAAGACCACTGCAGAAACTGTTTTTGGCCGACTTGGGTGTTTAAAATGCCAGCTAGTCACAAAATTTCAAAAATAGGCTTCACGTGGTCTGTAAATGGACATTTCTCAAGACGACTGCAGACACCGTTTTTGGTCAACTTGGGTGTTAAAAATACCATTTTTTAATCTTTGGTCATTACATAATGTTGTTAAGATATTAATTGGTATATACAAGTATTAAGCATGATCTATGTAATCACAGACAAGAGGTAGACACGAATACTATGTTATAACACCCCGCGTGAACATATTTCAAGAGGTCCAGCTGTAGAGGCAAATTTTTCTCGTCTTATTTTCAGTGTACAGTAGTTATGACATTACCGAGCACTGATGAAGTACAGCCGGCACATTAACAATGGCATTACAAAGCACTGATGAGATAAGGCCTGCACTTTAACAATGATGCTACCCACACGGTAAGCGGTGATGAAACACGGCCTTCATTGATCTAATTGCTTTCAAACTCAGCAGATTAGTAAGAATGACCGTAGAACATTCTATACTAGTGTATACATAAGGAAAAACAAAACCACAGACAGTTTTTCAAACTGTTGATAGTTTATCGTTCAATAACACTTCTTTCTCAGGTAAGGACGGATGTTTCAATAATTCCTGTGATATGGATAAAGCTACACCTTTCTTGCCGATTTTGTCCTCCTCCAATGATAGAAGATACATTTCTCGGTTATGTGGTAGAGCTGGTCCCCACTCCTCATGTGGTCGAAGTAATGACTTGATACGCTAGAAAGAGAATACATGATAGATTGTCACGGTTTAACTTCAACTTGTCACATATTTTAATAGTAATGTTAATCAATCTTACAACACTGATGTAAGTAAACATTCTATCTTTTACTGTATCAATAGCAAAGAAACTAGTGTACATATTAAAACAATTTTGGTGGAAGATGTTGGTGTCGTAGACAGCACCATCTCCCACCAAAATTGTAGAAAAATCAACATCAGTTCATCTTTTAATTTAATTTGAAAATTTAAAGTTTTGACACCAGAGTGGTAAGAGTTAAAATGACCTTTATCGGCATTAGCAGATCTATACATTTGATCCACTTAACGCCATCAATGCGACACATAGTGCGAATACAAATGGAAATCAAATCTTGGTCTAAGCAGTCAATGGTCACAGAGAAAATATAGATTTCTCATGAAGCATGATGAATATATATTTGTGAAAACACTCCGCTGGAATGGTTGGCTAGCTAACTCCAGTTGTATGGTTTCTAAAATAGTCTTGGTCTACAAATGGACATTTTTTAAGAAGGCATTTTAGCAGGATTGTTTAATACCACTGGTCAGTGGTCATCTTATGACTTAGTGCAAGAAATACTATTTAAGGAAGCAGGAGAGACCTGTGCAGATTCAGGATACAATGTTTTCCAAGACAACATTGATTTCAAAATGAGTACAAGTAATCGTGGACAATTTATGGTTAAGCAAAAGTGAATCTAGGCAATTCAGTTGTTTTTCCTGAGTTATGTCCATTTACATGTCAAGAAGACTATTTTTGAAAATTTACCAATCATGTCAGTGGATTGAGTCATTCTAGTGGCAAATTTTTTTACCATTCTCTTTGCATGCAAATGGACATTTCTCGAGATATCTACAATGGTCAGTTCTCATAGAAAATATCTATTTGCAGACCAAGAGAAAACTGCAATGACTGGCTTGGTTATCGAGCCAGTCATTCCGGTGGTAAATTTTCAAAAATAGTCTTCTCTGTCTGCAAATGGACATTTCTCAAGACAACTGTAGAAGCCATTTTTGGCTGATATCTGTGTAAAACGGTTAACGTGGATTAAAGAATGACCAAATATCTCCAAAAGATATGGAAGTTTGCATCTAAATAGGCTTCATTTCATACACTTTTACGTTCTTATTCTTAGAATATATATGTCCATGTTCAGTTTCTTAAAATATTTTTTCACAAATTCAAGTTAAATTCTGTTTTCTCTACTTACCTCCATTAGCGTTCCCTCAGCGTGTATTATTTGCCACACCATCAAAGTCGGAATAGGGATGAGCGCACAGACTCCCAGAAACCATCCGAATACAATTGCCCATTGAGGATATTCATAATCGCCATAGGTCACTGGTTTAAGTTGAGACACACTGAATACCCACACACACTGTAGAAATAAAACGAGAACAATTAATAATCTTGATGATATATACATGTCCACCATTCAGTGTTCATGTTCTTCTAGCATAACTCAGTCATGTCAGTGGCGTTGATTTTGAAAATGGTTGTGCTGAAACGAACGTGTTGTCTATAGATGACAGCTTTTACTCAGCAGCCCCATTGCAAAGATCAACACCAATCATTCTCTAAAATGTGTTTATATGATTAATTTTCCAGAAGATACAGTATTTAGTGTAACAAATTTGTGCAATTATTATGAAAATATTGTAGTTTCATTTCCTGAAATCAGCGTCATGTAACTTAAAATTAAGATTCTGGAAATTCAGGGTTCAAAACGTAGTTACATGTACGGAGCTGTGCTAGTATGTATAGACAATAAAACAGGATTCAATGGTAGTACCGTGTAAGACTAACCATTTATTTAGACAAGCTTCCGCACATAAATATGCTTCATCCATTCTGATGAAGCACATTTATGTGTGAAAGCTAGCTACCCATAACCCTGTAAGCCTTGAATTTGTTCAAGAAAATTTCAATTCTTTCAAAGAAAATGTCAATTTAAAGACAAAGAGAAGACTATTTTTGAAAGTCTAGCACTCGAATGACTGGCTCGGTTATCGAGCCAGTCATTCCAGTGGTAAATTTTCAAAAATAGTATTGTCTTGGTCTGCAAATGAGGGTTAAACCCCTCAACGATGGATTCCCATATCTCAAGTGCAAGGCAACCATACAGGCACTGTTGAATACTTTGAAATTAATGTGACTAAGCCCTTGCAGCCCAGTACAATTAATTTCAAAATATTCAACAGAATACGTTTTATATTGTAAAGTATATACATTTTTCAGGGTTTTGTCGTTGAAAGGATTAAAATGTACTACCTAGTACCTATGTACCCGGTTTTATGGGGTTCAAGGCCAGTCTCACAAACATAGTCTGAATACATTTGTTCATAGATATATATATTCAGTTTCAAACCTATTATGAAACACTGGCATTATAAAGTGTATGACGTTATTTTACTACTCACCAAAATGGTTATAGGTGTAATGTACTTCCATGACATGCGCCAGATGAAGTGTGGTTCAAAGCCAATCATCAACGCAATGTCCTTGCTAAAGCGGTCAACGCCTAAGAACAAACAATTTATCGTAATATTAATTAATTTTCACATTTTGACAATTAAGTAATTTTCAATTGGAATAACTGGCTTGATAACATCTCCAGAATTCCAGTAATAAATCTTCGAAAATTATCTTCCTGTTCCGTAAATTTTTTTCCTGATGACCAATCTTGACCATGAAGTGATTAGGTATATTAATCCTTTTGCCGAATACTTTGAAATTAATTTGACTGGCAGCCCCTTATTGCCTTAGGCAGTCAAATTAATTTCAAAATATTCCACAGCTTATCTATATAATTAGGGAATTCATGATTCAGTCTTAAAATCAATTCAAATGCGTGCACAACGTGGATGGGAAGAAGGCTAGAAAAACATAGGGCACAGCCAGAAATGGATCCCTGTTATTCAGTTTGCAAAACTATCGATAAGACAACGATTTGATGAATTGACCCCAACAATAGGTTTATTTGCATACAATTATAAACACAAATTGCTTATCTTAATCAGCAGACGAGGACTAACAAATAACTACACGTCACCATGGCCTGTGCATGTCAACTCATTGGGGCATTTTAAGTAACTTTCAACATTGTATCGAAGTAATAGAGGAATCCGGTTTTAGCTATGCCCCGCCCATCTCTAACTAAGCCCCACATACACTTTACCCGTGCTGAGATCGATCGATCCATGCACTCCCTGAATCTCAATTTCCAGAAACTAAACAGCTAAGCTGTTGAATATTTATTAAACATAGGCATCAACGGCGTCCAGTCAAATGTTTATTAAATTGTAGACATAAATTCGTACAACAACAACGCTTAGTCCGTCGTCAATTATATGTTCGTGATGAACTTATCTCATCATTCATAACACAATTGATTATGATGTCATCCTACATGTCACCTAGTTGAGTATGATATCATATGACTGATGGATAAACTGGGACGCCACACGCTGGATACAATTGGGATCGCTAAGTCGAGTTATTCTTCATTCTTCACTTGATGTATAGCGCAACAAAAAAATCATCCCCATGAGCCCTGGGATGAGTGAAAATATGTTACCAATAATCTGTTATCTGCAAACACAGATCACGGTGTTATTATTACTTACCATAGACCCAAGCAATAACAACACACTCAGCCAGAGACAAGATCATGAGAGAGAAGCTGGCACAATACCAGTCAATAACTGTGAGTACATAGGCACCACCCTAGAAAATAAAGCAATATCATTCAGTCAAGAAAATAAAGCAATATCATTCAGTCAATAACTATCAGTGCATAGGAACCCTTATGGAAAATAAAAGAAATGACTAAACTTAAAGCCAAGTTCAACAAGGGAGATAAATCTTGTATGATTACTGTATTCTGCGGCTGTAGTAGTAGAAACATCATACAGCTGCAATCAGTCCTTCTTCGCTTTTGCCCACTGTGTCTTGTCCTCAGCCGAAATCCTTAGCTTCCTCAGGTCCATTTTTGACTTGAGTGTACGAGTCCTGCTTTCTTGAGGTCACCTCGTAGCACGCTTAGCAGATTTATGCAATGACGTCCTCTCCTGGCTTTGTATTTGCTGGCTCCGAGTAAGGCGAATTCCAAGGCTCTCTGGGGTGGTGTTTCTTCTGGCATCCTTAGCACATGACAAAGATGGACCAACTTTGCTGGGTGCCTTTTACAGACAGCAGCGACGTATTACACATCTTGTATAATGCATTGTTGGAAATTATGCTCTGGCCATCGGTGTCCAGTGATGGTGTGTAGGTGTTTGCGGTAGCAGGCATCGAGTTTGTCTGGAGCTACCCAGCTGTTACAGTTATACAGCATCAAGGATACGCAGGTTGTATTGTTATGTATAAACGTAGCCTCTTCATCAAGGGCATCTTTGGTCTACAAATCCATAGCTTCCAGGACTGAAAAGCTATGTTCCCCATGATGCAGCGTGCAGAAATGTCAGCAGTACCGCAAAGCAGTGAGCCCAGGATTTTACTTTTCCTCCATGGTTCGCCGCCACGAAGTGGGTCGTCATTTTCTAGTTTCATGCTTTGTCAATAGGTATATGTGGGTGAACTCGGTTTTGGATTCATTCATAGATTCTCAATTTTTAGTTTGCTTGCAGCTATTGGGAGAAAGTCGTCAAGGGGTTTCTTTTCTTCGTCTATCAAGTCCACATCGTCGGCATATTCCATCTCTAGCGGCATGCCCAGTATTGACACTGACAACTTCTGACAAAAAAAGGGAACTAGATCAGGAGAATGTGGGTGGTTTCCCTTGCAACACAATGTAAAGTGGTTCTCACACAAGATATTTATGGCTAACTCTAAATTTGATGCGGTTCGATATACTGATTTCATTGCAGGACCCACAGGCAATCTAAAAATAGAGGCGTGGCTTCTACGAGAATACACCTCTAATGTATTGACCGGTCATCTTATTGTCATCACACCGACTAGACTGTTACACAGACTCCCCATTGGCGAACAGACATATCAGGACCCAGTCCATCTCTGTAGCGGACTGTAAAAGGAACACTATGGATCGTATTGATTTTGCTATCATCCTAACCTCTGCATCACTAGCTTAATATAGACATTAAAATGGACTTGATCCTACCGGTGGTTCATGTGATATCAATATCCACACATCAGCAAATTCTTGACCTCATTTTGTGTGCGACAGATTTGAATTCTACGACGAATTCAGAGGGACTATTTTTCTGTTAACTACTTGTCATACAGACTACAATATGCTTTATATCATCTTGTTTTATGTGAATTAATAGTCTGATATGAGGAGCTCGTGTCCTTTTAAGTTTCAATTCTCTACCACCATATTTTGGTGGAAATCGCTGCGCCAATGGCTACTCAATACATACGAGATACTTTTCTCGATCTCGAATCGAAGATCTCGCGAGATACGAATGGAGACAAAATGTCATTGAACACTAATTTTGAAATGACCAATATATAATTCCTACGACCACATTTTTTTCATGCTCATTCAAATAAACCTTTCAAATATGTATTAGGTTTGAAAAATTATATGCGCTGAATATTTTGAAAATTGAGATACTGATTGTTGGTAATTTGAATAGTTAATGTTTTTCCAACTGACACTATATTTTTCCTAAATATGGAGCTCAAAATCGTCTCTGTATCCCTCATACTCCCCCCGACCCACCCAATCCACACCCCTCCCCACTAAGATGAGTAGCGTCCTTGGGCCCCACTTTCTTAGATCATAAAATGCACACCAATATATCTAATAAGCATTCTAAAGTTATTCATTGGAAAGAAAGGTGGAAGGCCTAACTCTGTCTCCAGTCGATGATGTTGGGCAAATTAGTTTTCAAAATATTCACAGGTCATCCTGTATGGTCCCTTTAAAATTGGAAAACAGATTTAAGAAATGAATGTGTTTTAGCCATTAATGGTTAGGATTGGTCAAGGAAATCTAAATTATTGCTTATCGATGGTCCATTTAGCAAGAAAGGTTATTTTTGAAATTTTACCCTTGGAATGACTGGCTCGCATTGCAGGAGTAAAATCTCAAAAATGTCTTCTCGTGGCGTGCAAATTTAAATTTATCAGGATCACTGCAGACACCAGTTTTGGCCAGCTTGACCATTAACCCTTACCCCTCCAATGTCAATATTCTATCTTTTCCTGCGTCGATATCAAAGAAACTGGTGTACATTTTTCAACAATTTTGGTAGAAGATGTTGCTGTCTACGCCAGCACCATCTCCCACCAAATTTGTTGAAAAATGAACACCAGTTCACCTTTCAATTTAATTTGAAAATTTCAAGTTTTTTACACCAGTGTGCTAAGGAATAACGGGTGAAACTATCAGACTAGTTCTTACCTGGGTAACACACGGCAGACCAAGCAACAGTTCCACAACACAGGCGATGGCACAAACAATCGTCTTGCGACTACGTAGGTATTGCGGGTATTCATCAGATAAGGCACTCAGCATGGTCTCAAACATTCCAAACTGCACCAAGCAAAAACAATACATTAATACGAGCGGCTAAGCGTAACTACGTACTAATTAAACGCAATCCTATCAACACTCCGCTTCTCCTAAAAAGAAATGAATTTGATTAAAGCATGACAATAACAACAATAGACACAACAATGATGATGATTAAGATGATGTAAAAAATATACACACATGTATATAACCCTGCTGCTGTAAAGATAGTTGATTTATCATAACATTTATGAAAGAAACGTATAGGGATAAACAAGCTTTTGAATAGTATGCATAAAAACATTGCGCGCAAACATTTCAGTATAGTTTTTTTGTTGTCGTTATTGGTATATAATATAGGATAACCTCATATTTTAATAATCAGAGCAAATTATTAGTGAAACATTTAAATTTAATATACAAATTCAGTATATTTGTATAATGAGCAATGTTTTTTCCAATAGAAAGAAAGATAGTATATGGGTCTATAGATATCTATTAGACAAGCTAGGAGGATGTAGACAGGGAGGATTAAGGAAGAGAAACCAGGTGAGCCAGAGTCAGCATTCAGATGAAATGTTATTGAAAAGAACATTGCTTTCTATACATAAGCTAAAAACTTGAATAATAGCGGTATTTTAAAGAAATCCCTTTTTCTTCACAATTTAACTCTCAGAGAAAAATCCCTAAAAAGCTACTTCTTTACAATTTAAAACTTATTCCGTTGAATATCAAAATTAATTTGACTGAAGCCATTGCTGCCTAATGCAGAAAGGGCTTCGTCAAATTAATTTCAAAATATTCAACAGTTTTCCTGTATGGGTGCCTTGAAAATTAGATATAGGGAATACATCGGTGAAAGAGTTAATTTATCTATCCGCTACAGTTACCTTGACAAACTGGCAGTTTGTAGATAAATTATACAAAGATTATAAAAATAATTAATAACACTTAATCCTTTAATGATCAAGAAAATTTTATTCTTTGCTTTGAGAATGTCAATAAAGGGATCCATTTCCAGCCATGCCCCGCGCCGCCCATTTTTAGCTAAATTCCGGCCACATTTTCGCACATGTTGAGATTGATTTATATACGTTGAACCCTTAATTGCCAGAATCCCAATTTCAAGGAAGCTATACAGATTAGCAGTTGAATATTTTGAAACTAATTTAACCGAGTTGTTGATGCATATAGCAGTATCATATCCCACTGAAATTACTATCAAAATATCCAACATAATATTTATTAAATTGTAAATTCATCAAAGACATACAATTCATACACTTGAGACTTTTTGAGCTTTGTGACGGAGCTACATCATTATGATTATGACGTCATCCTAAATGTGACGCAACCAATTGATGTCATATATGCGAGTGACAAATTGGATCCCTCTATTTACAGGACAAGAGGTTACTTTCGATAATTTGCAACTGGGATGACTGGCTCAGTTAACAAGTCAGTCATTCCAGTGATAAATTTTCAAAAATAGTCTTCTCTCGCCTGCAAACGGACATTACTCCGGGCTACTGTAGAAACCAGTGTTTGGTCGGCTGGAACATTAGGGTTAACCAACTAACGACTAACACAAATTTGACATATGCTGGTCCAATGAAATAAGTACAATAAATTATACATTGATATCTAGTCATTGAAATTTAATATCTCTAAAGGAATTTGTGGTTACTAATTGATTTTCAAGATGGTGTCTCGAGATGATTCCAGTTTGATGCATACTCCGTAAGAAATGTCAGGATCATGGATTCAGGATACACACAATAAAGAACATAAATTCTCCATTGTAATCTATTCCGACTGTCATCGAGCTCCATCATCGAGCTCCAGATGTTGTACAACATGCCTTTTGAGTATTGATTGGGAAATTTTTTGCGCCCATGTGAATGATATTAAAGATGGCCAATGGAATTTATATCCTAGTCCAGTTACAACATCTATCTTCTCAGGAATAGGCCAATGCATTTACACATTTTCATATAAACTGTACATATCATTGCCGAATCAACAAATGGACACTAGAACGGAGGCATATGTTACTGCTTTAAGTCCAATCACACTGAATATAAGCATAGACACATACCACCGATATAGAAGGGACAGATAAGTCTATGTAATGCCTCTCATCATACATTGACATTACACTTCATATTCTGACTAGTTATATCAAGTGCAGTGAAGAGAACATGCCTTTAAGCTTTCAATGTGTCTTAATTCCACTCAGCATCCCGCTACTATGTAGCTCATTCGTAGGTCTGATGAAGCTGAATATTTACATACCAGTAATGACAAACCCTTTATGATGGAAGGAGCAGAATGCACAAGTGTTGAGAGAGTTAAGCAAAATAACACACAGATCACTGAATCTGTGTTTGCTTATTATTTGAAAAATCAATTGGATAACACAGCAATCTTCTGGATAATGTCATTAACTCCTCTGTCTGTACCTGTTCTTGAGTGATACTATGCATTCTCAGATAGTAATAGTAGTGGCAGTCCACATGTAAGTGCGGCTCAAATGCAATTGACTGTCTGCATAAATATACCTAGACTCAATAATTTGATGCTAAAAAGTGTGCGCTCACTAAATTACTTGCTAAGTTGCATGCTAAGTTAAAGGTTAGTCAAATATATCACAATTTATAATTTATGTGTGTATATATGGATATGTTTATAAATTGCTAAAACCATACCCGACATAGTTGTTGTTTATTTGTAAACAAGCCTGGAAATATTAACTGTTTCTCAGCAATTAGATACTAGACACAAAAAACAATTATTTAACTATTTGACTGATGCAATCAAGCCACGAGACAATAATTTAAATGGGCAATAACTCTGCATATGTATTATGAATATTTTGAAAACAATTTTGTTGGTGGCTTCAGTCCAATTGTTTTCGAAATATTTAGCACATCTGGAGTCAAATCCCATGGAAAATGTAGTCTGCAGAAATTCAACAGCCAGAGATTTAATTTGCCATTAGATAGTCTTTAATAGCGACACTGGCAAGTGACAACTCCTACACTGGTTGTGCATACATGTAGTTACATAAATATTTCAAAAGTTAATAATTATTTTACATCATTTCCTCATAGTCATTGTCTAAAATACCCAATTTTTTCCCATGATTTTCCTCATTGTTAAATAGCGTGTAGTAATTGACAAGTAATCGAAGTAGCTAGGTTGAATGAAGCTCATGATCATCTAATAGTGTCTTTTCAATCAAGGACGCTTTAAGACAGCCAATATATTAATTAATTTCCAGGCATGGTGGTATCATAGTTACATGGATTCTACGCATGAACGATAAATTAAAAATCTCTACGTTGTGACAATTCAAAACTTTAATATTGTCATTGGTGCACAGAGCACAAGAGACAAAGAATTTAATTTTGACTTCCAAGCAATAAGACAAATTACAATCTATAATCTTTAGTGGTCTTTGCTTAGTGCTAAAATTACTACAGCAGTATTAAAACTATTTCATCTAATTCCTAGTTGAGCGAGTCTGGCAAAATAACTTTTTTTTATGAATTCCATCTATACATGTACCTAACAGTAAAAACTCCCTGCTATAAGTCAGAATCTATTTCTGAAGAAGCTTTACAGAAAGAATTTCCAGGCTTCAAAATATATGTATTTGAACAAGTAATCATATGGCAAATTATTAACTTTAATGGTCAAATTGATCAAGAAAATTTAAAATTTTGTTTAATGAATGCCATTTATAGGCAAAAAGAAGACAATTTTAAACAATTTATTACTTGACAGACTGGTTCAGTTCCCGAACTAGTCATTTCAAGTGGTAAATTGTCAAAAAAATAGTCTTCTCATGGCCTGTACTTTGACATTCCCAAAACTACTACTTGGTTTTGGCCAAGTTGACCATTAACTGTTTGACTGCGGCAAGTGACTAGATGAAAATTTCAAATGTTTAATAACTCTGGACAAGCTGAACATTTTAAAAATTCAACTGAAAGTTGTTGGTGGCTTAGCCATCAACAACTTTCAGTCAAATTGTTTTCAAAATATTCAGCATATCCGGTGAAAACCATGGAAAATGTAGTCTGCAGAAATTTAGCAGGCAGACAGTTATAAGGCACTACAACGAAATATATTACATGATTTATAAATTCTAAATATGTCCAGTACAAAGTGCCAGTTTTATCTGCAGTCATTTCTGCCTTTTCAACTATAACTATGCTGAAATGTTTTGTCACAAAGTTCAGTATCACCGAATATAAAAGCGGCGATTATTCTTAAAACACAGATAATTGTATTTTATTCTATTTAGAAAAGTGGACGGAAAGATCAGAAACCATTTCAAATATCTGCAAGAATTTTTAACAAGATTTCAGAATATATATATATATATATATATATATATATATATATATATATATATATAGTAAACTATTCGTAAATATGATATAACCTTTCACAGATAAGTCTCCATATCTCATTTTCAAGTCAACCATACAGGAACTGTTGAATATTTCAAAATTAATTTGACTGGAAGCCGTTTCTGCCTTGGGCAGCACCGGCTCCCAGTCAAATTAATTTCAAAATATTCAACAGACAAATTTTATATCTAACTTTTTCAGGGATTTGTCAGTGAAAAGGTTCATGAATAACTTTTCCAAAAGTTTCACCATTTTGCTAGAAATAAAACAATTCGTGCTATTAAAATTAATAAACACCTGAATTTAGGCGAGCTAAATATGAATTAAACATGCTGAATGTTGTCAAATGAATTTTGTCTGTATGTCATCATAGTACTCAAACTGAAAACCAAACTTAAACCAACTGATGTCTGATTGTGATGTCAATTGGGGGTGGGTGGGGAGGCAAAGGTATGCTTGACTGACAGGTCCGATCCACGACTTGTTTCGAAACTAATAACAGCAATAGTATGCAGTATATTTAATAGCGGCAGCATGAAGGAAATGGTTGATCATTAAACGGTTAAATTTGGTCCTAGAAAATCTTTTTCTCATAGAAAATGTCAATTTGCAGGTCAGTTTTTTGGAAAATTTACCATCATTGCCTGTTATCAAAACCCATCATTTCAGTGGTACATTTTTAAAGTTTTCTCGCTTGGCCAGCAAATGGGCCTTCTGTAAGGTCACTGGTGAGGGCGGTTTGTCCGGCTCTTATCTAAATATACAGTTCACTCACTCCATATGATATGACACAGGATGGACAATTTGTTAAATATGCTTGTGCTTCTTTAATCACCGACTCAAGATTAAAAGATCAGGTATCGGTCTTAGAAAATCACGCACCTTTGAGCCGGAAAGATACACATTTATTCTACAATCATACAGCAATGCAATTCAAATTTAAGCTCGAACCAAAGCTGACTAAATAATAACAATTACATGTAATTGTATGAACTGGAGAAACTATTGGAAATATTTTTTTTTTAAATTTGTAATGTATTATTTATTTCAATTTTAAATTTAACACGATATATCTTCTAAAGTTCTAAAGCGCATCACCAAAACATGAAACTGTATTAGTGTTGTCAAATGTTAGAAACTCAAAGTAAAACACAAACCACTAGCGGTAAACATAATTCCCCCTGCGTGCACACACATACAGTTTTTGTACATGCTCAAACGCACACTTGCATATACATACACATGTTCATACACTAGTAGTACACACACACACACACACACACACACACACACACACACACACACATACACTCTGATTCACACACAAATGTGTACATGCACACATTTTTTATACATGCTTAAGCACACACTTGCATAACTTTCAGTGTAGAATAAATTTTTGATTGAATACAGAATTTATCAGTCCCCAAAGTCCTGTCTTAAATATACACAGTAGCATGTTTTGGTATGTAAGCTGATTTAACTAAGAAACTAAAATATTGAATTACACTAAGTTTGCGAGACTTAAGTCATTATGGGTCTGGCGGGAATGCTGGGACTGGGAATCGCTTCCCAGAAGTCCAATCTTCTTCATGTCACTCAACACAGCACCATCATCCGTCATCTTTGAGGCAAAATTGAAAACAACAACAATTAAATATTTGTGGAACACGGGTTTTGAAGTGTAATATTTAAATCATTTCAAAGGACAACATGTACTAAACTACCGACTTGCTTAAAATACGATCTGTTAACAACCACCGCCACGCAAACACACCACTACACAAACACATATATATATATAATATATATATATATATATATATATATATATATATATATATATATATATATATATATATATATATACACACACACACACACAAAATTTGCACGGATGGACACACGGTCAGAAAGACAGATGGATGGATGGACAGACTGACTGACCCCCAAAATAATGTGCATTTCCATAATACAATAGCCAACCATACCATGAAATTTCGTCACGATACTCCAAGCAAAAGAAAACCCTAAATTTGTAGAGATGGACGGAAAAAGGTCAGAAAGACATTGACTGACTGACTCACAAAACTTATGTGAATTTCCCTACTAACATAAGCAACCTTCCCATGAAGATTTATCACGATACTCTAAGAAAGTTATTGATCGAAAACCTGTGTATCACGGATGGAGTCGCACGCTCGGATAAAAGTGAAAACATAATCCGACAGCCTTTCGTGATAGTGAGGGCGGAGATATTGAAGTCCATTTTCAGATTTTCAAGTTGACGATTAAATTTCATGAAATATAGAGTATATGTATAAGCCATTTATCCCTCGTATTTCCGGTGCCTTGGCACAAATCTGATACCGTTATCATGAATGTAAATTATACATTGGAATATGAGGATTGCTGCATAGTGAGTTCTTGATCAAGATACCAAGACAAAACACTATCTGTAATTACCATAAGCCAGGTCATCATTCAGGATATTAGCTTAATCACCAACAAGGATTGATAAGTAGCTAGTTCATTAGAGGTACAACACAAAAGTCAGAATGAGTTCAATCGAGGCCCAATGTGCTCAATGATTCAGATCTGAGTTTTTTGTTTTTTAATTACCTGCCCAAAACCGACAGCGTACTACATGTATGTAGCCCTTTAGAAAGGGTTCAAGAAAATTCTGCATCAGGCCCTGCTTAGTACACTTCATTAAATGTCACCAGTCAGCTTCACATTCGTGCTGAGACACCAGAGATAATCTTTGTTATCGTATACACGTATGCACAACATCTGTTGCACATGTTGAAATTTGATTAAAATTAGGTGATACTGGCACAATTACTACAACATGAGGATAGGAGTTCTGCTTTCTGGAGACATCGCTATCAGCGTCACGAAATGACGAGAGTAGAAACAAACTTCATGTATGCATACTCCGCATTTAACATTATGATTTTACCTGCACACCAAAAGGCACAAGCACATAAACCGACATCATAGCATACCACCTAGCAATGTAGCCATTTTTACCTGCCTGGTGCATGTACAAGCCTTATTTCGATCGACGAATGCAATGACATATCCTCAAATCATGTCACATAATTCCTAACATGAGGCTTTCCAAACAGACATGCACGCACGCACGAACGCACCCGAGACGACCAGAACTAACTATTTATGCAAGTTCTTAAATAAGAATAAAATGTGCATTTGCAAACCCACAAAAAATTCCCTAGAGATTAGTATTTACTTTGTTAGCGGATGAAGTATGTTTTGTTAGTTGGTAACCCTTTCAATGACAAATACCTGAACAAGCAAATTTTTTCCATGTCTGTACCATACTGTTGAATATTTTGAAATTAATGACCGACTTCGTCATATTAATTTCAAAATATTCAACAGATTCTCCTGTTTGTTTTTCCCCCCGAGATTGAGATATGGGAATTTATCGGTGTAAGGGCTAAGCATGTAACCCTTGAAATAACCGAGTCTTAATTTTAAGACACCTATAGATACATGAAAGCGTTTGAATATTTTGAACCCAATTTGACTGCGAGCTGTTGCTGCCATAATCAAATTAGCTTCAAAATAACAAACTGATCCGTAAAGTTTAAACAGGTAATTTAACCCTTTCATTGATGAATTCCCGTTCTCATTTTCACGGCACCCATACAGGATAATTGTTGAATATTTTGAAATTCATTTGATTGGAAGACGTTGCTGCCTTACATGTAAGTAGCAACGCCATCCCGTCAAATTAATTTCCAAAATATTCAACAGAATAAGTTTTATATAATAAAGAATATACTTTTTTAGGGATTTAGCGGTGAAAGGGTTAAGATGTTATCACGAGACAATTTATGCTTGAATAATAATAATGACTGAACATGGCTTTTCATAGGCGTGCTGCGTTTAAAAAGGTTATTGGATGATTACAACACATTTCTCGGATTTTCTTCTATATTTGCTAAGGTACCACACACATACGGTACACACACCGACGTAATATATATGAACAGTGACAATGTACATAGAACCATTCGCGCCAAAAGAACAGTTAAATATTCGAGACAGACACAGTAACCGTGTCAGAAAATTACTCATGAGTGCATCAAGGTAAATGCTCTGTCAGAAAAAAATAATTAATTAGCAATATTAATTATTATTTCCTCAGAGGATTAACCTAAGGAATAATATATATATCCCCTCGTAAGTGCAAGGTTTTCCAGCAGAGTAATTTCCCAACAGTGGTCGAACACACACAAAATTGCAATACATACGGGTAGTTATTATTGTAGAGCCCTAACCACTGTTCCTAAAGATGAGGCATCAGATTGTTTTCTTATTTTATCGTACTTATCGTGTTTGTTTACGCTGCTATATTAGCGCTTTTCGCACATGTACAAGAAACACTCAATCGCACACACAATATATATCCACAGTATCGCTATGAATGGAAAAATGGTCCCAAAATTCTGAACAGGCAGCCCTACACAGTGTATTTTTAGCCCACTACATTGTGCAAGCATTGAATTGCAATGTCAGAGGCAATGACACCACCCATACCCCTCAAAGGAATTAATGCCATAAGCAACTCCTTTTCAGGGGTCCAAGCATTTTATTAAAACAAAATTCCCCGAGTTTTCCCTGATATTTCCAGGAGAAATTTTCTAAATTCCATGATAAATATTTTCACTTTAACGAGGTTGCTGACAAGTCAATATGTCGTTGCAGCAAAGCAACTAAGATACTGACAATATATATACACAACAGTGGTAGCCTCTGTTTACAATAATTTTAATTTATTTCCATTCTCAGTGAATGGACACCACTTGCGACACATAACTCATGCATCGCCCTACGCCAAACTAGTAAAATGTGAAAACCTTCCCTTCTAGGTCACTGTAAAATTCCATGAGTTTTTCCTGATTTTTTGGTGTTTTTACCCAATTCCATGACTGGAAAAATAGCAAATCATTTTCAAGGTTTTCCCCGATTTCCAGAATGGCTGGGGACCCTGCTTTTTTAAATGGCTGATTTGGCCCCAAGTACCCGATTCCATGAAAGAAACCATTAGGTCCGATTGACCGACATCTGATTCAGTTATTTATTCAGGCTTGTGAATAAAAGCAAGGAGAGATGGGTGCAAGGCAAATCTGAAATTTACCTACATTATTCAGCACGAAACTTTATTAAATCTTGCACAAATCTGTCAGACTCACTGAAAATCCCATACCCGATATTGGAAATTATTGTCGATAGATTGGAAAGCAGCATAATTAGTGCACTAGTTACATCATAATGTAAGTCCAAATGTACTTAATTAAAATATTTTTCATTTTATGATTTGTACCATTATCTGTACTATTATTTAATCCCAAGAATACATTTTGAGCAATCCACAAAACATTCATAAATTTTCCAACCCCTTCCTTTATCCTGAAAGACAACCCTATTTAATTAGGTTGAATTTCACACAATCCAAACTTTCTTTCTGCAGCACACAATTTGATAAAGTAAATAATGGGTAGACATTACCGCCTCGAATAATAAGTACTGTGGATCTTGAGGATTAACTCACGTTCTACACTCTGGAAAAAGACCCACAAGAGTTAGAAACAAATAACAAAGCATGTTTTCAAACAATACATGTATAAATTTTAAACAATAGTAATGCATGTAACTAAAGAATGCAGAGAGATGCGAGGTGACATGTTCTCAGAATGTATCAATATTCCATTGCCAGTGACAGATTTTTATTGTCAATATATTAAATTATAGAAAAAAGGAATTTAGTAGACCACAAAATGCATTCAAAATATAAGCAGCCAACTTGATGCTTGTCGGTTCTAGCATTCGAAATGTGGATTCAATATATTTTTCTTGAAATTTAACCCATTTAGCAGAAATATTAGTATATTAATTTCAAATAAATGTTTAAATTGTTGAATATCTTGATAGTAATTTGACTGGAGGCAGCCGCAGCTTCCAGAGGCAGCAACAACTTCCAGTCAAATTAGTTTTAAAGTAGTCAAAAGATTTTCTTACATCACAAAATTTGTTTGTCTTATCCGGTCTGTATGGCTGCATGTGTTGCAGAATAGCTTATATCACTTACTTGAAAAAGGTGATTCAAATTACGAGCATATATTGCGAATGAATTAGTACTTTATTCAAATGAATGACTTTTCTTAAATATAAACAATGAGCCGTCGGTCAACTTTTGCCAATGAAATTGTTCGATAAGAAATAAAAGAAATCTGATTGGGGGACTGAAAACGGCTTATTCCACGATGTCAACTAGCAGGAGATCAAAGGCGTACAAGCACGGCCAGGTACAGCTGAGCTCCGTGAGTGGGAGTATGTTGGTACAATGAGATTAACCCTTTAACACTTCAAATTCCAAATGTCTCAATTCCAAGACCACTATACAGGAAAGCTGCCGATTATTTTGAAACTAATTTGATTGGAACGGGTTGCTGCCAGTCCAATTGGTTTCAAAACCCTCAACACAATACGCCTTATATCATAAGGAACTTTGCGTTTCTTGTCTCTAAGGATTAAAGGATTGAACCAAATTCAGTAAATTGACAATAAAAGTTGAACAAAAGCTCCGCAAACGGCGCATAATACCCCCGCCATGATGACAAACCAATGAATGAGTGATCAGAAAATATTTATTTCTTCCTCAACCCCATCAGACCAGTCATCCTTATGAAGTGTCAAAGCGATCCGTTAAACGGTCAAGGAGGTATCATCCAGAAAACAATTTTCATGAGGGCTGCCGCTGACTGGCGGCCCTATTATATTTCAGATTATCGTAAATTTTGATAAGTTTCTTCACCATACATATTCCAACGATCTTAGGAAGTGATCCAATAAATGAAATCCAGAAACCAACTTTCAAGATGGCAGCCTATGGCTGGCGGACATCTTGGAGTTCGGATCATCGTCAATTTCGATAGGTTTCTTCTCCACACCTAGTCCAAACAGTTTCAAAGTGATCCGATAAACGGTAACGGAGTTATCATTTGAATACCAATTTTCAAGATGGCCACCGGTGGCTGGCAGCCATCTTGGAGTTCGTATCATTGTCCATCTCGATAGGGTTCTTCCCCAGAGGTAGTCGAACCACCCTGTGAAATTTCATAGTGATCCGACGAGTTATCATGGAAACCAATTTTCAAGATTTCACCGGTGGCTGGCGGCCATCTTGGATTTCGGATCATTGTCGATTTCGATAGGTTTCTTCCTCAGACATAGTCCAAACACTATGATGGACAGTAATGGAAACCAATTTTCAAGATGGCCACCGGCAGCTGGCAGCCAACTTGGATTTTGGATCATTATCAATCTCCATAGGTTTCCTCACCCCAGGTAGTCCAACCATCATATGAAGCTTCATAGCGATCCGATAAACAATAACGGAGTTATCAATTTTCAAGATGGCCACCGGTGGCTGGTGGCCATCTTGGATTTCGGATCACTGTCGATTTCGATAGGTTTCTTCCGCGGACCTAGTCCAACCACTCTATGAATTTTCAAAGCGATCCGATAAACGGTAACGGAGTTATCATCCAGAAACCAATTTTCAAGATGGCTACCGGTGGCCATCTTGGATTTCGGATCATTGTCAATTTCTATAGGTTTCTTCCCCAGTCCTAGTCCAACCACTCCATGAAGTTTCAAAGCGATCCGATAAACAGTAACTGTCTAACAGAGTTATCATTCGGAAACCAATTTTCAAGATGGCTGCCGGTGGCTGGCAGCCATCTTGGATTTCAGATCATCGTCGATTTCGATAGGTTTCTTCCCAAGACCTAATCCAACCACCTTATGAAGTTTCAATGCGATCCGACAAACGGTAACGGAGTTACCATCCGGAAACCACTCTGCCGTCCGCCCACCCGCCGCCATTACATAATACCCCGCCAAATCTTTTGGCGGGGTATAAAAACTAGAAACCTCCGAGAATATATCAATTTTTACATCTGGCTATTCAATTTATATTGGCTCAATAAGCAATCAACTGAGCGAGCAATTTGTGGTCATTTCAAATTTTTCTTCCCATAATTTTTCAGAAACATCAAAATTATATTGCATAATTAAAGCAGTTAATTGACATTCTGAAAGCATGTGCTAATGTAGTATGCAGGCCTGCACAAATTGCGTAACCCATTTTTTCGTTCACGCACCGGCTACGCAAATATTTTTAGAGCAACCCTTTTGGGGTTATGCAGTTTTCTTTACTTTGTACATAAATATATGTAAAAAGGTTGCGCAAGCCCAAATGGGTTAGCTAAAATAAATTTGCATAACCTAAATATGGGTTGCGCACATTTTCAATTTGTGCAGGCCCGAGTATGTTTACAGATAGTGTATGTAGGAAAGAAATGAAAGGTTGAATTCTGTAGTATAATGGTATATGAGACGGATGATATCATGAATAGCACTTAGGTAAATGTATTAACACACGCACTTATATACATATATATATATATATATAACATAGCAAACACCATTGAATTAAGATTTTGCACTTTTTTTAAAGGAAATCAAGAACTGTGAATCCTTTCATGTCTGCTAATTTTGCAGTATCAACCAAAAGAATTCAATTATAAATTGTTGCTATGGCACTTTCTGATCAAACAATTTAAAATGTTACTCCAAAGCCAAGATAGCTCCATGTAAAGCTGTGCGGAGATTCTTCAAATTCAATAACAGATGTCGATTAATTTATTTATCAGTGACTTATTAAATTAGTTACATGTATCGAATTGTTTGTGTGTGAATACAGTTTGCAAGGCATTGCACCATAGCTTTATCATATGATTTGCAATAAATTACAATTCAGCACATAAATAACTTACAATGATTCCAGAAGACTTGTGTCGAGGACTTCCTCAGTATTTGTTTTGGGAGTCCAAACATTAAGTTTGAGAGTATAGTAGTACTCCTGGACTTCCACTACTAGAAAGCCTTGATAAAATCTTTTTCAAATTGCAAAGTAAATTTATTGATCGAATTGCTATCCATTTTAATTCATCAGGGTAAGTATCTGACATGATCAAAATATGTCATTTTTAGCCGATGTTGCAAATAAATTTTTATCACATTGACTTAAGTCCAACGGCAAAGAGACAAATGTCCGACACTAAGCATTTGCATGGCTTTCGTGAAATTATAATTTTAAAGAATTTCTGTTCATAATTTTTATAAAATTATGGAAATTGGCAAATAGGTTCTGAGCGACACACGCTAATTTTCATAATGGCTGGTTGCAAACCATATGATAATTAAAGTAAACAGGATTAACCTAGACATCTCCAATATAATCTTTGGTGAAAAATCTAAAAGTGCGCGCTAGATATTGGCAGCAGAACAGGTATTTTTGTGACAAAGATATTAACCCGTTAACCCACAAATTTGTTCAAGATAATTTCAATTTTCTAATACAAACTATCTATTTGCAGACCAAGAAGACTATTTTTTTTAATTTACTACTGGAATGACTGGCTCGGTTATCAAACCAGTCATTCATTCCTGTGGTAAATTTTCAAAAATAGTCTTCTCCTGGTCTGCAAATGGACATTTCTCAAGACCACTGCAGCTGTCTTTGGCCGACTTGAGTGTTAAAGGGTTAATTTATAGGTTGTGAACCTTTCAGCGTAAATTAATGCAACCAAATTTCACAGGATTTAGAAAATTTGAAAGCTTAAATATAAACATGTACGCAAATGTTTTTCATTCTACTATGAGTAGAACAAAATAAAATAACGTTGCCTTCACAGAGTTCGCCCTGCTGCAAATATCTGCATATTGTGCTATACCCGTAACCTGATATTAACATAAATTTATTAAAACGACTATTGTACAGATGTGGTAAGAGAAAATAATTTTAGCCAAGACGTAATACAGCCGTTATCAATACTAGATTCAAGTTTTGCTTGCTCACTAGACTGGTCATGTCTTAAATGACGAGTCGGACTCAGATCAAGGGGGTGGGAGGGAGTAGGGATATTAAAATTTGTTTTGGTCGTGCCAAACGGTTTGGAGCAGAAGTAGTAAGGGTGAATGGAGCTGGTGTGAAAGACTTAATATCTTTACACACATAGCAAAGGTATGAAAGACTTAATATCTTTACACATAGAAAAAGCAAAACATCCGATACATTTTGAAAACCAAAGTGGAGCAAACATTTAGCAGAGAATAAAAAAATTTTGAACCAAAGATTTCTTTCAAAAGATTGGAGATATCTGTCGGTTTAGTTTGATGAAATCCATTGTGATGAATTATTCAAAGTGGATTATATGTTACCTGGCTGTCAACACCAATGACAAACAGCATAAAAAAGAAAAGAACCGCCCACAATGGAGAGATAGGCAGCTTGGCAACAACCTCGGGATATGCAATAAACGTTAAACCTGGACCTAAAAGCAAACACACAACAAACTGTAAATATTATGTAATTGTAAACCCTTCAATTACAAAGCTAACAAAACCATCTATAGGCTTTTTATAAACAAATGCAATGCACAATGTCTAACAATAATCTGCTATAATACTGCCTGCCCTCTGTACACAGATGTAGTTTATGACATTGAACCATTTTGAAGGATGTGGCAGATAATGCCCCAGATTTCAGTCTTAACGCCCAAATTTGGTTTTGCAAGAAATATTTAGTTGAATGTTTTGAAACTAATTTTACAGCAAGAGCTTTTCGTAAAATTATTTACATAATGTTCAACTAACTGTAGTTATTTCTGGGAGTGGCTAACAAAATCACTAAGAACACGTTTTTGGCAATCGATTACAGCTTCAAACCAATAAGCATAATTTTTTCTTCAGAAGCTTTCGGATTCTTACCTTCTTTGACAACTTCTCCAACATCCACGTTAGCAGTATGAGCCATGTGTCCGAGTATAGAGAAGATTACAAAGCCAGCAAAAATACTTGTTCCACAGTTCATTATCGGTACTATGATTGCATCCCTAAAAGACACGAAATATCAGATGATGACTGATGAGTAACAAAAATTCCCAAGAATTAAATGTTTGTCCTCCACATTCCCAATAAGCATCAGAGATCAGTGACCTTGACATTTGACCTCAATATCATCACACTGATTCCTAACAGCGTAGCTACGTTTAGTCCTGATAACATTAACTATGTCCGAAATATAAATCAGATATTTGCTAAATGGAAAACTTAACGTTGAAAGCTAAACATGTTGCCATGTAGCAAGGTCATTCAAGTTTGACATTGTGACCTCAATGTAATCATGTGGATTCCTGTATTTATAAATGGATACTGCTCATGAGAAAAATTTCCATTTTCTTGAAGATTATGGACAATTAACGCCTTACTGGTCAAGCGGGACAAAACTGGCCTCAGCAGTGGTCTTGAAAAATGTCCATTAGCAGGTCAAAGGCCAAGACATTTTTTGATTATTTATCACTGGAATGACTCGATAACTGAGCTGCTAATATTAAATTTTCAATAACAGTCTTCGCTGGGGTTGCAAATGGACATTAACCAAGACGTTTTTGATTTTCTTGACCAAACAAAAATTCTTGATCATCTAAGGGTAAAAAAATTAAAATACTAAAGACAAAGTTGAGTTTTCTTAATTCCAGTACAGTAGTAGAATCATGTTAACACTTACAAATCTGATGTCAATATTTATAATTTTCAAATTACATTAAAAGATGAACTGGTGTTCATTTTTTCAAAAGATTTGGTAGATGTTGCTGACAGCAACATCATCCACCAAAATTGTTGAAAAATGTACACCAGTTTCTTTGCTATTGACACAGTGAAAGATAGAATATTAGCAAGAGAGTGGTATGGGTTAAGTGCATGTTATAAGAATGTCATATCTAAGTCATGCATGATCGGTAACCATTACCTGTGTACGTTATTATGGAACTTGTTATAACTAGCCATAGTGATGAGACCGCCCCATGCCATGCCAACAGAGTAGAAAATCTGCACTGCTGCATCTCCCCACACCTGAAAAGGAAGACAACATTGTGATGGTGTAAATTATAGGCATTAAGTAAATTAGTCATTTCATATGCTGTCGATTAAGAAAAAATTGTGCAGAAGCTGGTACAAAGAAGACGGTTAATCCAGTTTGCCAGGCAGATAAATTGATGTGCTATGCGATGTGTTAGTTTATATGTGGCAATGTTTCATTCAATTCAATGGACGCATGTGACTTACTCGACTAACGCAACAAAATGTACCTTAGCCTAGGTTAGGGTTGACTCAATAGTTCAAATGTACGAACAGTGTTTTGGTGTTACTGTAGTCTAGTATTATAGCTACCTTGAATTCAGTAAGCTTCTCCCAGCGTGGGACAATGTAGAACAGGATTCCATCCATAGCACCTTCAAGCGTAACCCCGCGAACGAGTAATATGAGCAAAACAAGATACGGGAATGGAGCGAGAACGTGCATCACCTGAAACCAAAGAAAACAGAAGCTATTGCATTATTCTACACATTCCTATTTCCTTTAACCCTTACAGTCAAGGAAATTAAACTTTATGCTTGGTGAATGTCTATTTGCGGGTCATGTGACAGCGAAGACTTGAAAATTGACCACTGGGATGACTTGCTCATTTATCAAGCTAGTAATTTCAGCTGCAAATTGACATTCTTCAAGACCACTTACAAGGCGGACTTGATCACTATTTAAGTGTGAAAAAAGTGTGCTGCATGCATCGCAATAACAAGTCAGGCACTGTAGATGTCCAGGTGGTTGGGTGGGGGAACGGTACATAATGATGGAGGGAAAGATTGGATGTTATAATAAACCATCTTTTAGCAATAATCAGCAAGTGCTATTTCTAGTTTAATCTAGAAGTTCTATACTTATTACTATAATAATTCATAAGATCTAAATGGTTACAGATGGATGCTAACTTTTTACCATACCTTTCCAAGTATTTCAACTCCTTTAAATAAGCACAAGAAGACAAAACCCCAGGCAAACATTAGAGTTCCTACAAGCGGCCATCGCATTGAGCCAAGATCTTCAATACCAGAAGTCAACTCCAGAACGTGACGTCTATGGATGAGAAAACAAGCAAAAATTCATGAAGATAATAAAACAATACATAATGCGAAGCATACACACTATAAAATATACCTCCCTTGAATTGTGTGATGGATGCTGATATTGCTCTGTGAAAGTCGACAATATTAACCCTTTAACCACCAAATGTTTTAAAATTTGCATTTTTTTTACATAAAAAATGTCCATTTGCCGACCAAAAAAATATTTTTTTAAATTTACCACTGGAATGACTGCCTCAGTTATTGACTGGCCGAACCAGTCATTCCAGTGGTAAATTTTCAAAAATAGGTCTCTTGGTCTGCAACTGGACATTTCGCAGGACCACTGGCAGAAGCCGTTTTTGACTGATGAGTGCTAAATGGTTAAAGGATGTAAATGACAACCACACTGAGTGGTGGGCTGGTGACATTGCAACGGCTACAAAAATATCAGAATGGACGATATAATTGGACAGTCAATGGCTTTATTAAACAAGTGTAATTAGTAACAGGTTCTAAATTGGTAAGTTAGAGAAAAAATTGGGAAACAGGAAATAACTAATTTGCGTTAATGTTTTAGAAAATATAAAGTAGTCTGTCTGGCCAATATTAATTTAGATTTTATAAATTTCAAAAATTTGTTGTAGTCTTTTAGGTATCTTCGCTGAACTCTGCAGTGCTTTCAATTCTAGACACATTTTAGTGAGCAACGTATCTGGACACGGATGTCAATAGATTGTTTACTAAGAATTAAGTAATAAATAGTGCAAGAAAAACTGGAGTCCATTGTGAAAACAGTATTGCTGAACGCCTATGGAAGCATTGATGAAAGCTGTTGGTGTTAAAGTTTTCAAACTAAATACTGGCCATGGATATGTTCAGGAGCGCAAATATTTTCAGTTCGCCGAACATGTTGTTTGGTCCCGTGGTAGATTCGCACATAGATATCTACAGGCGAACCTACCACGTGAACGGACAAAATGTTCGGCGAACTGAAAATATTCGCGTGCCTGATAACTGAGCAGTCAGTCATTCATTCATTCAAGTGACAAATTTTCTAAAAAGATTTTTTGCGAGCTGTAAATAAATACATTCAAAAAGAAATTTGGATTTTATTGACATTTGTTGACTAGCGTTAAATACTTACTCCCAGAATTCCTCACTGGCAGACACGAGACCTGTCATATTACGTGACAAAGGTATGTCAGCAGCAGATGTGTCGTTCAATAAGTTGTATGTCATATTCACCACAAGTCCTGTCGCATTGCCAAACATACTGAGAATGCCACTTCCATTCCCACCAAACGTCTCATTGGTGGATAAAATACTGCGATCGGTGAAGCAGTCCTCCGTGTTCCAATAATTACCGCAAGTTGCCCATGGCAGCTGTGATCTCATCGACATAACCAGATAGTATAAAGTCCATGCGACGATCACATTGTAGTAGACACATACAATTCCTGAGATAATTACCATTCCAACACCAATTCCTGCAGACACAATAAAGAATTATGTTAAGTTGGCAACTATTTCTGAACTCTTAAGTCTTAGTTTCAGGGCAACCATAAAAATAAGCTGTTGAATGTCTTAAAACTAATTTGACTGGAAACTGATACGTCTTAACCCAGGTTCCTGTATCACTTTGATGTCGATATTCAATCTTTTACTGTGTCAATAGGAAAGAAACTGGTGCACATTATTTCAACAATTTTGGTGGACGATGTTGCTGTTTACGCAAGCAAAATTTTAGATCTAAATTTGCTGAAAAATCATGAATGTACACCCGAGTTCATCATTTGAAATTTTAATATTTCGAAATCAGTGTGTTACGGGTTAAGTCTCCAGACAAATTAAGATTAATGATTCAATAAAAGAGTTCTTTATATGTGATGAGTAGTGAGTGTTGCAACGTTAGTATTCAAACGTCTACGCAAACCTAAAATTATAATTATGAAAAAGATTTCAACAACATACCGATTGGACTTATAAAATAAATAGTATGAATGATTTGTTGGCTATATTTATAATTGCCGAGTTTTTACAAGTTTTGTTTTATGTAGATTATTACAAGTTTTGTTTTATGTAGAGGGTATTTTATATTTCAATTATCAAACCCAGTAGTGACAATTGTATGCTCAATTAGATTTTAACTTTTATACTCAAGGGAGACAACTTTAAATGATTGGAGCATCATTGAACATTATTGGAGCTACTTCCCTTGAATTACTATTAATTTGTTCCATATAGATGGCCAACCTCTGCATTTGGTGGCCCTCCTATTGTGTGTTTGTAAAAGTACAACATATTAAACATAATAAACAATCCTTGCACTCGAAATCATTTAGTCAAAATATTACTTTCCTTTCATTTTTTAATTTTGCACATTGCAAAGACAAAAATATATATCGAAACTCTAATCAAGTCAGTGTTGCACATTAATTATACTATAGACTAGTGATATTTACTAAATGTTACATAGATCTGTCATATGTATCTTTTAATCTGAATCTTAGAAACTGAAGCATTGTTGCTGAAAATGAAATGTGTTTTTTAATCGGCAGATTGATTGTATAATACCCCTTTAATGGGCAAGCCAGCCAAGATTAACCCTGTTAGTCACAAATTCTGGAAAAAGTATATTCTTTACGATATAAAACTTATTCTGTTGAATATCTTGAAATTAATTTGACTGAGAGCTGTTGTGCAACGGATTCCAGTTCAATTAATTTCAAAATATTCAAGTTTTCCTGTATGGGTGTCTCGAAAATGAGGTATGTGGAATACATGGGTGAAAGGGTAAAGTTATGATCATGTACAGTAGTAAATTTAAAGTCTTCTCTTGCCCTTTAAATTTTTGCATTGAAAATGTCCATTTGCAGACCAAGAGAAGACTATTTTTGAAAATTTACCACTGGAATGGCTGGCTCGGTTATCGAGCCAGTCATTCCAGTGGTCAATTTTCAAATATAGGCTTCTCTTGGTCTGCAAATGGACATTTCTCAAGAGCACTGTTAAAGACATTTTTGGCTGATATGAGTGTTAATGATTAAATGGACCATCACATTTAAAGCAGATCTAAATTTTTGCTGATGGTTTGGGTTTTTTGGCCACTCACACCTAGATGTAACAGTATTCGAGCCATGACATTCTTTGAGGTGCTTCCTTGAAGGGTTGCGTTGCTAACCGAGACAAAATTATTTTAAGAATTTGGTTATGCTGTAAGTTCCTATCCACCCACACATATATACATGAGCATATTTGTTTAAATATCATCCGAGATTCTGTGTCCTATCATCAGCCATCGCGCTGCATGAACTACTGAGTGAAATGAGAATGTCATCTGAAAACAAACGGCGTAGTTAGCCTGGCAAGTAATTGATTCCGGAACAAAATCCTAAAATACTTCCTTAAGTTTCACCTGTATGTAACACGAGCTTCCAGCCTGGCAAGTAATTGAGAAAAGAATCCTAAAATACTTGGCTAAGTTTGACTACGTAACATGAGCATGCATGATTGCCAAAATAGATGAAACTATGTCTAACAGCTAGCAACGTTTTTAACTCTTTAATGTTTGAATTTGTTCAAGAAAATTTAAATTTTCTCAGAAAAATTTTCATTTGCAGACCAAGAAGACTATTTTTGAAAATTTTGCCACTGGAATAACAGGCTCGGTTATCGAGCCAGTTATTCCAGTGGCTATTTCAGACCGTGGCAGTTGGTTGATATGACTGTTAAAGAATTAATGATCAAACGGCCAAAAAATGCCTTCATTTTGCGGGACCAAGTGAGACTATTTTTGAAGTAAATTTTAAAGTCCTCTCTTGCCCGGTCAAATAGACATTTACCGCGTAAAAATTCCAATTTTGTTGACAATCTTGACCATTAAATGATTAAGCCGAATTATTAGAGGTCGGTAGTACATGTAAGTAATCTATATCTTAGTAACTCATGTCAGCCCTTCTCGGCAAAATTATTTTCAAAAATTTTCACCAGTCTCATCCACAAGCTCAACGTTTGAGCACATTCTCATGAAGGAGTGGGGTGGGGTGGAATAGAGGCTCAAATTTTATAAATATGTATTTTGTAGCTGATCAGGTAATATGTGGCATTTACATGCCACATGTCTTTTAGCAGCTTGGTTAGTTGCTTTATCTTCATGGAAAAATTATCTTCCCACTATCCACGCCAGCCAACAATGCCTCAGTCGCCAACAATGCCTCAGTCAATGACAGTTTGTCATGACAAGAATTTTTTAAGAGATAATTAACCGAATGTATTCCTAAGCAGATATACCATGTACCAGTGTATAGAAGTTTGTTGAGCATTAAGTCTCAGTTGTTTGCCAGAATTCACTTCATACGTGTTAGCTCAATTCATTTCTGATAATATCATGATTTATAGTATATGAATCTGACAGATGTAAATTGTCCCTTCACAATTTCTATATGATTTATTCAGTCACATCCTTCATGCTTCAAAGGGTGTCCTTTCAAACAGTGCATCTTCAGTGTTTGACCTTTGGAAATGTTGTTGAGTTAATATTCTTTTACAGGCAGATAATTTTATTTTCAATACCTCTTCCTTGACAAGCTTCTTAGGAATTATATACTGAAAAGGTTAATTCAGAAATCCAAGTTTATTTTTTCTACTGAATATGTTTAAATAACTGGGTCACCAACACAGTAACATGACTGCCAGATGAAATGCCTGTTCTCAAGGGCAAACCTAGCCTTAGGTTACGGGTAAAGTAAGGTACAGGACCTTTTCAGTATAAGTCAACTTATAAATAAGATGTGGAAGTTGAAGGCTAGCCAGATCTAAACATGGTGGTGGCATAAATGAGTGGCAGTAACAAATTTCAGTCAAATGTCAAATAATCTGTAGGTTCCTTCCCTCATTAAAAGTAACTACTTATTTTTAAAACATTAGGATTGATTAATATGTGTCGGATAAAATGAACATTTGAGCATGAAAGATCTGATATTTGAAAACTTATTTATACTGTAAGAAATATAATGCTGGCATTTTGAAACTAATTTGACTGTGAGCTCTTGCTACCGATAGCATCAACAACAAGTTCCTCTTAACTGTTTAATGGTCTAGGTTTTGTTTAATCAAAGTTCATTTGCAAGCCAAGAACAGCCAATTTTACAAAATGTATCACTGGAATGAGACTGGATCGCTCCACAATCAATTAGTTGTATGATACTTGAATTATTGTGCTGAAAGTTATAAAAATTAGTTTCATAAATTTCTACATTCAATCAAGCAAATAAAATTATTATGTATTGCCTTCTAATACTTCTGCTGTCAATTTTAGAGGCGTTGCTAAAAGAGTTGCATACCAGCAACAGCTGAATGCAACACAGTTTAAAATTGATACCAGCTAGTCAACAAATAAGACATTGAATATTGTAGACTGGCCATTCAGCATTAAAAGGTATACAGCCTACTTATTGTCCATTAAAGGCCAGACTTGTGCCATAATTATGCCTATTGTCCAGTAATCTGCCCAATCAACAAGAAAGGACTACAAATGGTGAGGCAGGTGTGCAATAAGCAGGGCATAAGTTAGTTTCTACAAGTTTATACCTTGATAAAGAATACTTACAGAATTAGACGTAAACATGTCACAGGTGGAATTTTCCTGTATGCCTTATATTATAATTTATGTAATGTTTGACCAACGGCTTTTAACCCTTTCATTCTCTAAGTAACACAAACAATATATACTGACCATATTGGTATCCATGTAGACTCTGATGATTAATTGCTAAATTAATTTGACTCAGGGTTGTTGCTGTCTAAACAGCAACCACTTTTGATTAAATTATTCTCAAAATAATCATCCAAATTTACAGGGAATTACTTGCGTAATAATCAGATTCTGGAACTTGGAAATGAAAGGGATAATTCATTATTTCTATTATGGCTCTCCACCTGCTGTTATGTAAAAGCTATTTCTGTTTATTGACATGGTGATGAATGGGTAAATTTCTGAATAAATGTGAGCTGAAAGTTGTGTGCAGGGAGAGCGAATGACAGAAGAGTGTGTTGGTTCTAACTTGACCACACTAGTAAGACCGGAATAAACTGTAACTGCTGAATGTATAAGTACAACTGATGATTATTGAACGATGAAATTTTACTGAAAAACAAGTTATTTAACATTTAGTCTGAGTTGTTGTTCATATTTAAGAAGTAATCAACCAGCTGTGGGGCTGTCAGTCAATCAGCCAACAAGTAGTAATCAGCCAGTCCATCAGTCATACTAAGATAGACATTTATATCAGTCCATTGGGCAGTCCTTCCATCTGCTGACCCACGGTTAGAGCTAAGTTCCACCCCTGGACAGAAAGGGAGTTACGATAGTTGTATTAATGACATTTATTATTTTTTTAACTCTTTAGTGGCCATGTCAGGGAAAAATGCCTCTGAACTGCCTTAAGTGTCCATTTATAGGTCAAGGGTTATTTTTGAAAATTTACCAATGGGTGGATGGATGACTAGCTGTATATTTACTTTAACCCTTACCACTCTGATGTTAAAATTTAAAATTTTCAAATTAAACTATTTTTCAACAAATTTGCTGCAAGATGGTGCTGTCATAGACAGCAACATCTTCCAACAAAATTGTTGAAAAATGTACACTTAGGGTTTTTTGCTATTGACACCATAAAAGATAGAATATTGACATCAGTGTGCTACGGGTTAAAGCAAAAATTCTGACTTTCTTGATCTATCTTGGCATTAAAGCGTTAAACCATACCACTCTGATGTTAAAATTTCAAAATAAATTAAAAGGTGAACTGGTGTTCATTTTTCAACCAATTTGGTGGAAGATGGTGCTGTCATAGGCAACATCATCCACCAAAATTGTTGAAAAATATACACCAGTTTCTTTGCTTCTGACATGAAAACAAGCTGAAGCCCCTGCCATGCAGATAAATGTCCTTAACCCTTTTAAATTATAAATTCCACATACCGGTTTTTCACTTTCATTGCAAACATACATGAAAACTGAATGTTTTGAAATTATTTTGACTGGAAGCGCAACAACGTTCAGTTAAATTAATTTCATAATATTCAACAGAATAATTTTTATATATCGTAAAAAATATACATTTTCCCTTGATTTGTCAGTGAAAGGGTTAATAATAGAGTAATAGTGTGAATAGTCTCTGGAGGTGAGAGCTGGCCAAGCTTAGCAGAGTTGAGCGCGCTGCATAGACTGCGCCACAGCCACATTCAAACATACTCTGACAAAGCTCCAACATGAACTAGGTTATTGGAAATTTCCACGAAGACTGACTGAGACATTCAGGTCAAGCATTAGCATATCTGACACACTGAGCACCACTAGGCTGGACTGCCATTGTCAGGGTAATGGACATACACTTATGCTGCAAGCCAGTCCTTGCCTGCTGCTGGCTGCCTTGAACAGATCGAGTTTAATTATATTTTAATTCAATTCTTGTGGCATAGAAATATTTTTCTAAAGGAATTTGTGGATTGTCACATTTGTGGACATGTATTTGGTTAGTGGTTATTAACCTTATAACCCATTACAAGAAATGACAGATTCTTGATGATGTATTAAGCAATATTCTGTTGAATATTTTGAAACTAATTTGACTGGAAGCTGTTACTGCCTATGGCAGCAATAAGTCTCAGTCAAATTCCTTACAAAATATTCAACAGTTTTCCTACAGACTTACTTGGAATTTGAGAAACTGGAATTTTAATACTTAAAGGGTTAATAAGTGTTTTCAAAGGGATCAGTGAAGCAGTAAAACTAATTATTATTTTTAGTATTTTAATCCTGTCTGCCTCATTGGAGATAAAGTTATAGACATGGATAATGGATTATGTATACATATTTAATGGCATTGTCTCCATCTTGTATTACTATAGATTATAGGTAACCACCCCAAGCCCCACTACTATTTCACCAAGCCCCACTACTATTTCACTAACAAATCCGAGAAAAGGTATACATACTTTATGATATAAACGTATTCAATTAAATGTTTTAAAGTGAAATTAATCTGACTAGAAGCTGCTGCTGCTTAAGGCAGTCAAATTAATTTAACAATATTCAACTTGTCCCATATTTATAACTAACTGTTGCCTTGAAAATGAGAAATGGAGAATTCATCTGTGAAAGTGTTAATATCTGGTATACATGACTAACATGAGTCATACATGTATTCATCAATGAACATGAAGTCTGAAATGTATCTGCCTGATCCTGTCAGTGACTAACAACTTATTGAATTCTATAATATAAGATCTACACCGCTGATAATTCAGATTTCGCAAATTGGAAGCAATGCTGCTGAAAGCTGTTGTTCTCTAAGACAGCAACAGCTTTTAGCAGCCTTATTTCCAAAATGTACTTGTATATCAGTCTTTCTTTCACTGACTGCAACAATTAGTCTTTTGACATCAGTGCATTTCAAATTTCTCATAGACTATTTTTGAAAATTTACCACTGGAATGACTGGCTCGGTTATCGAGCCAGTCAGTCATTCCAGTGGTCAATTTTCAGTCTTTCTATGAGAAATTTGAAATTTTCTTGAACACATTTGATGGTTACAGGCCGAATGCACTGATGTGAGTGAGTTACAGGTTAACCCTTTCACTGATGAATTCCCCATACCTCATTTTCAAGGCAACTGCTCAGGAAAACTGTTGAACATTTTGAAATAATCTGACTGGAAACCGTTGGGTAGGAAAACCTTCCAATCAAATTAATTTCAAACTATCCAACAGAATAAGTTTTATAGTGTAATGAAAGTACTTTAGTATTTGCCGGTGAAAAGGTTCAGACCATTCAGTAAATTTATTACAAAATGATGAATCACAGTGGACATATAAAATTCATTGTACTTTGGCATTGTATTTTTAGCATTGGCGGTAAAATCTCTACAAAATCTCTACATGTACAAAATTGGCGGGAAGTTATTGAAGATTAAAACGTTTTGGCAGGAATGGTTGTTATGGTACATCTAACGTGATAAATGTGTCTTACTTGGGTGTGTAGCATATACATGACAGACTTCATGCATGTGCGCGCGCATGCGTGCCATCCCACAGCTACGGTAAATACATGCAATAATATAATTGCATTCTGTCCTTAACTGCATATTATAATTAGACAGCCATGGAATTTTTTCCACCAAGAAACAGCCTGTGGCCTTAGGCTGATCTTTTTTTACATAACTTTCATTATTCACGCTTCAGCTGGTGCAGAATCTGTATACATGCAGACAGACAGCTAATCTGACACTCTCCAAAAACACATCCAGAAAGCGAGCGATGAGTCAGCGCTCACTAGATCAAACACATTCCTGTTTTTCTTAACCATTTAACACTCAAAGTTGTTCAAGAAAATTTCAATTTCCTCATAGAAAATGTCCATTTGCAGACCAAGAGAAGACTGTTTTTGAAAATTTACCATTGGAATTACTGGCTCAGTTATCTATCCAGTCATTCCCGTGGTAAATTTAAAAAAATTGTCCTGTCTTGGTCTCCAAATGGACATTTCTCAAGACCACTGCAGAAGCCATTTTTCTGACAGATGGCTGATATGATGGTTAAAGGGTTAACCCCTTAAACCTAACAGAAAAGAAATAATGTATTATTTTTGCTGTAAGGAATATTATGTTGAATATTTTGAAACTAATTTGACTGGGAATTGGACAGGAAACATTGGTCATCTCCCAGTCAAATGAGTTTCAAAAATAGTCCATCAGATTCCAGTCATATAGGAAGCAAACGCTTCCAGTCATATTAGTTTCACAGTATTCGACGGAATATGCTGTAGCGCAGTAAAGAATTTACTTGTTCAGGGATTTGTCGTTGAAAGTGTTAAACTAATGTCCACAGTTGATGGCAGAAAGTAGAAGTTAAAAAGCTACAATAAGCTAGATAGCTAACTTAGTCAACTTTCATGTTCTATGATCTTAGCCCTGGCTTCCGGAGTGCCAGCTGATAGAAACTGCTATTATATGCTGGCTGTATTTATTCCCCACCCCACCCAATCCCCCATATCAGTGAACCATTTCCAGATGCATTCACAAGTCAGCTTATGCTACGGTCTAGATAAATATGTTCAGTTGCAAACCAGACCAAATTTGGAAAATTTTATATACTGGAATTGACTCCATTACCGAGCAAGTCCTTCCAGTTCTAAATTTTCAAAAATAATCTTGCTTTTATGAGAAAATTCACGTTTTGTTAAACAAATTTGACTATAACATTATGATCACTAATGGGTACTTATTAACGTAGTTACAAGAGCAGAAAATTTGAAAAACTTTGCATTCAACCAATAATCAAGAGGCTCAAGGGCATATGATGCTCACCTGAACCATTAGCATTTGAAATATTTTCATTTGCAGTGGTTTATGGGCAGGGTGCTACATGAGGCAGAGGGTATCTGTTGTCACAATTAACTAAATTAATGGCTGGGTGCTGCAAAATTAGGGCAGGGTGGAGCGCCCTCCTGCGCCCACCAAGCTAAAACAGTGTTTCAAATAAACATGATGGGTGGTTTGCGGAAAATCTAAGATGGCCACGAAATAAATTTACAAATCAAGATTCTCGTTTGCTAGGTTGAAGCCGACCACCATCATAGGATTATTCCACCCAAGTTTTGTTGAAATAGAGCCATTGATTAAGGAGTACCATTTTAAACGAATTCCCATTTTTCGGAAAATATCCAGGATGGTCACCCAAAAAAATCATGCAGTCAAAATTCTGTATACAAGTTCTGAAGCATACCACCCTGGGGTCCTTAAAACTGTGTTTAGTTGAAATCAACGAACTGGTTAATGGGTAGTAAGGATTTAACCGATTTCCAGATATTTTCCAAAAATCCAAGATGTATTTTCAGAAAATCCAAGATAGACACCCGAAAAATTGTCAAATCAAGTCTCGTTAGATGTATTCAGGCCTACCACAAGTCTACAAGATTATTCCTCGCAAGTTTCGTTGAAATCAGGCCATTGACATTGGAGTAGTTTTACAAGATTTCATATTTTTTGGAAAATCTAATTGACCAATTAAAATTTTGAATAGAGGGTCCAGTTGCAGGCAAATTTGATTGAAATTTGTCAAACCATTAAGGAGATGCGATTTGATGGACGGATGATGGCCAGCCGCCATGGCATGAGCTCAATTGGCCGTTCATGCCAGGTGAGCTAACAATGGTGTTGGAGCTGTTGTTGAGTACCGCTGGCACTCACAAGATTCGTTTTAACTCTTTCAAAGACAGATTACTGAAAAAGTAAATCTTTACAAATTGGATAACATATTCTGTGAAGGCAGCCATATTAATTTTAATCTATTCAACTGCTTTCCTGTTGGATTGACTCGGACATCCTTACTATTTCCACCCTACTTCCAATGACCCCAACCTCACCCAAACCCACTATCGCCTAACACACAACACCCCACCCACCCAAAACCCACCTAGTTACTGACAATTTCATTTATCAGTTGCCAAAACAACAAATAAAGGTCTAGCTAAAATTAGAACTGACAACGTTGACCTCTGAACACACCTACAGTGTGTGCACAACATGACTGTGGGCTTGAAAGCTAAACGAACAACTTACTATATGAACTGGACAAGGGCAATTACATAGTATTAATAACAAGACATAGCTAGTAAGACAAGCAGGTCAGCTTTTCTGACAAGGCACGCAGTGACTACCATTGGTCAATAAGGAGGTGATAATGTCCAGGGGTTAGAAACTAGTGTAATGTGATTGATGATTTACTGTAAATATATCCAGCAGTTTTCACATACCACTGCTCAGTCAGCATGCTAGATAATGAGGAAAACAAAATTATAATTTACACAGATATCCAGGGTTCTGACATGCCAAGCTGCTTGAACCATTTTAAGAAATAGGAAACTATATGCCAGTATATATACCAGTATGTTAATTTAGCTCAGGCCATCTTTAAATTATTTTAGTTTTTTGCCCTCTCCCGACCCTGGTGGAGCGTTGCAGAATGGTAGGTAGGAAAATTATTTTTTTACTTGCTGAATTATAACATTACAGAATTTTAGTTTTGTTTTTGAACTTGCAACAGGAATTATATATAAGTCTGTGTAGGCTTTAAAATTTTTTTACGCCCATTTGGAGGAAATAAGTCAATTCTATTTCGTAATGGACTAAGAAAATAAACGGATTTCACAGGAAACTACATACAAAATTTTTTAGCCCACACATTGTTTGCGGGTCGGTGAGGAGAGCCACAATCAAACAATTATTTATGGATGGCCTCAGTTGCAGTATTAGAGTACACATACCATGACTCACTCGCAATTGTGAACTTATAATCGACGGGTCAGTGATTTCTGCGCGTTCGTAGAATCAATGATACACAATCTGATTGGGTTAGTGGAAACAATCTCTAAAATCAGACCCTGATAAGTTAACCACTGCAAATTCAACCTCCATAAGGTGGTCTGAGAAAGAAAGAGGCAGATATATCTAAGTACTCTACTCACCTTTAAACATAGGGCACATCTTCCATACTGAAATTGGACTAAGGCTGGCAAATTGGCCATATGAGATCTCGAGGAAAAACAGCGGGAAGCCACATAGAACAAGGAAGATGATGTAGGGGATGAAGAAAGCACCTGTAAACAAAGAAACAATTTTTCAGTTGACACCTTGTTAGTTGACAATAAAATAAATTTACACACACGCACGAACATGTGCAGATGAAATGAACAAATCAATGAACACACACACACCTGGAGGAAGGGGGCTTTGGACAAGGGTTAAAATGTTCACTTTCTAATTTCATCTGTACCCAGCAGGGCTTCCGCTAATTTGTAAACACTGGAAGTCTGGGATTTTCTGGGTAATAGTTTTGGGAGTCCAAACAGGAAGCAATGGAAGTTTAAAATGACTCGCACACATAGAAATCACTTAAAATCATTTTTAAGTGGTACTATGGGGGGAAAATAGGAAGTCAAACATGAACTTTGGGAGTACAGCAGGCTTCCACTAATTTCTAAACACAGGAAGTAGGACTCCCGGACTTCCACTAGTGGAAGCCCTGAGTATAGTATAAAATTGCTTCAGACTTGGTGTATTCAACAAAATCATCCCATGAATTACTTTAAATTCTCACACATTCTCAATAATTTATTAAATTACATAAAGTTTATTCATACCTCCACCACTTCGATAACAGAGATATGGAAATCTCCATATATTGCCCAGACCAACCGCATAGCCAATACATGTTAGAAGGAAGTCGAGACGTCCTCCCCAGTTACCACGGTCTGCATTCAAAGACTTCGAGCTCCCAGAACTACTCGAATCTGATGAGCCACTGGCATCATCATAATCTTTGCCCACCATTGGCGCAAATTGAGCCTAAAAGCAAAAAAAACCTTACATGTTAGAATACATTTATTTCATCCAATTAACAAATGACATTAATTACTAAACTTAAAGATTTCATACCTTATGATAGTCTTTTAGACATCGAGTAAACTATCTTTTTTTATTACTTTAATGGTCAAGTTGGCCAAAATGTCTTCAGCAGTGGTCTTCGAGTATTTTTTGGCATTTATCATTGGATTGTCTGCCTCTATAATAAGCCAGTGAGTCATTCCACTCCTAAGTTATCTAAAGCTTATCTGTCAGGCAGCTAGACATTAAACAAGGGAGTATGCATTTTTTTTACCAAGTTTAGCTTGACCACTAAGGATGTAGCAGCAACATTGGTGAAAGCAAGACTGTGAATGCAACTTACTTTAATTTTTAGTTTTATTTTGTTTTGTATTTCGGAGCTCTACTATCATGTAATATGTTAAAAAGGAACTCGGCATCTTCCATGAAGGCACAGGGGCAAATTATGTTTCCAGATAGTGATTAGTCAACATCTTACCTAACACCTAGTCAGTATTGAATTGATAGTTTCACTGAACTTCAGTCTGACTGAGATACTGTCACTTCAGTGTTGAAATATTCATTGAGTAAAAGACAAAAGATAAAATAATGATCTACAAATGCTATGTTGTAATGGAACTATAGTTACACAAAATAAGCAAATGTTTTGCACTACAGGCTATGAAATCTCAAGTGGCACATTGACTTAATATTCCTGAAGATAGTCGATAGAGTTGAAATCGTAAAACCAGTTTTTACCAGATAAATTGTGCCAGGACTGAACCTATTTATTGTTGTAAACAAGTTTCTTAGTGTACGGTAGATCTTATCAGATAAATAACTGATAACAACTACATGAATTTACATACACATCAACGTTTCATGTGTACAAAGTTAGATTGACACAATTGGGATTTATTTTCAAATCTAAACAACTTGTTATTGACCATTGTCACCAGTCTCTATTTTAATCTTTCAATTTATGAATTTGGTAAATATTTACCAAAGCCAAAAGCATTAAACTTTGGCTTCATACAACATTTTAGGATCAAGGGTGAACAATCTAATCGGTTGGCTTGCCTTCTTTAGTATAATAGCTAGTGTACCATAATTGAGATGCTGTACTGTTGCGTCTTTTTAATGCTCAAAATAGTTTTAAAAATTTAATTCTCACCGACCAAACGAAGAATATTCACTGGTCACAAGTCACTGGTTGTTGGTAATAAATCTTCCTGACGATGGGGATACAAGTTACATTTCTCTAAGTCTGTAATTTTGTCCGCCTTGACCAGGTGTTATTAAATTTAAATGGTTAAAATGTTATCTCTAGTTCTATATATTATCTATCTTTCATCATGTGTCCAGTTTCTCAGGGTAAATAACTGACTTACTTTATGAGAGGCTTGAACTTCACCTTGAGATAACCTATATTTCTACCATACTTAATATTCAGTATATAAATCTGAATAGATAGGTGCCCGGGTTCATCAAAACAAAGACCCGTGATAGCAAAGGTCAAATGCACTGTGGTGTCTTTGACATACTGCTGGTCTAATACCATAACCTATCATCAACACTTGTGATGATTTCAACCCGATTTAAATTGGGTTATAAATATTTTTAAATAACAGGGTTCGCCTAATGTGAATTGGTCAATTCCCAACCAGTCTTTCGCAGACTTTCGCCAAACCTATTTATTACAGTGGCCTAAGCCTTAAGGTAGAAATTTAGTCTTTTTATTATATCTTGAGTAGATATTTTACAAGAGAGGGAGTAATTTCTACTTAATATGTACCGCACAGTTCTAGTTAAGCTCTGCCTACTTCTTAACGTAAGGTTGAATGTTTTGAAATCGCAAATTCATAGGACATATGATGCGATTTGTACACTGGTGACAATTCACAGACTATCCTGCTCAGCTATGTAATGACTAACTAGTGACAATTGATTAACATAAGATACTTGATTGACACTATCGGAATCTGATCCCGCCATTACAACGCAGAGCATGCAAATACAATACAAACTTTCCATTATATGCCATAATACATGGTGAGGTGGTGTATTACTCAATTGTGGCTAATGGAAAATTTCTAAACGGTCTGGATCACAGTATTAATATTGAAATGTTGTGCAGCTGCCAAAAGCTAAATATCACAACACAATGAACTGAACTGTAGTGAAAACAGGCGCCGTTTTAGTTATGATCTCCAAACAAAAGGCAATCAAAATACAGAGTTCAGAACATGTATTTCATTGTTATGATAATCTGAAAATGAAAACAATGGGTTTCATGTGAAAAACAAGAGCAGCAATAGATTCTAAAACATCACCATTTTATAGGATTTTTTTCAAAAAACTTAGAAATATTTTCGGAACAAGACAATTATATGAATTAATTATTTGAGTGACCTAGGGCAGGGCTTCCACGAATTTCTAAACACAGGAAGTGTGACCTCCTGGGTTTATCTTTTTTGGAGTCCAAGCAGTAAACATGGAAGCTTAAAATTGTTCACATACATGAGATTAGCGTAAAGGTCTTGTGATGACTTGCGGTCGATAACGAGCTTCGATTAATTTTATGGTCTACTACACTATTTAAACACAATAGCATCACTTTGGAGTGAGAAAAATGTTAGGCAGCCCAAATAACGAGATTAATTGATGCCTCAATCTGAATCACACCACCACTCGCTGTGACGTCACACCGGGAACGGTGCTGTGAGCTGGGTCAATATTTCTGTCTGTAGTGCAAAGGTAACATATTTTAAAACGTGCATTAAACAGGATAGACTTCACCTACCATAACATAAATTATGTCAGGTTGAAGCTAAGTCTTCAAGAAATAAAAAAATCTTGATTTTTTTTAAATCTATTATGATATTTGCTCATTTTTAATGGTTTCATGGATAGCCATATTCGTATAATAATAGGCCTATAACTACGGTAAACCATGGGCAATGCTGAAAATCGGCAATATTTCAATGCATGTGACAAATCCTCTGTAGGCCTAATTGCGGATCCATTACCATTCCTGAAAGGACTGGGTGTACTATGTAATATCTTGGATGGATGGATGCAAGTGTGATGATCGAGGTGGGTGAGAGAGGTTGACGATGGCTATAATTGTACTATTATTCATATCTAAATGTATAGGCTACAGAATGTACAATAAGTGTGTCCTATGTGAAATTTTCCGTGATTAATGATTAGAATGTAATTGTTTACCTATAAGCTTTTGGCAATGTGTTTGTATAATAATAATAATAATAATAATAATAATGTAGAAGCATGTACGGGTCAACACGTACGTTGGTGTGTGTGTGTGTGTGTGTGGGGTGGGGGTGGTGGTGGTGGTGGGGGGGGGGGGGGGGGGGGGGATATGAACTATATCGTTTTCAAACCAACTTCTTCCATGTATGGAAGTAGCATACACTCATATTTCAATGTTTTGAAAAAGCAAAACTGTGGCGGATGAACAAATTTTAAATAGGTAGGTGAACTGACAGATGTTCAGCGGTCGCTAGCGTATCATCTTTACTTACAGTGCAGCTCATAAATAAGTTTAAATGCTTCCAAAGCAAAAACACAAATATGTTAGTTAGAACCATATGAACATGATACAAGAAACGTTATGTTGAATATTTTGAACACAATTTGGGTCGAAATCCAACCCACTTATGTTCAAAATCCTCAACAGTATATGTTATTTAAGTTGTATTATAAGCGTGCGGACGGCAGTGAATGCCTTGCTATGCACCTCGCCCGCTGCCTAAATTGAAAGCAAACAGTGTACTGTCAATAATATGTCAATGTAGACTACGCAAATAAATTAGTTTAGATTAAATTTATATTTACCCGCCGTTTTAGTTAATTTTAAACACATAACTGGAGTAACAGCTATATTGCTATCATAAACCTACACAATGGTAAATTGCGATCCTACGTGCACTGAGCGGTGTAGGCCTACTTTAACTACCATTTAAAAAGTTGTGTACATGCATGCCTATCATCTTTGCAAAATCTCTGCAGTCAATCCAGAAAGATAAGATATATATGCATTTGTAGAATTGTATTCCAAGAAGTGTGTGGGTGGGTTTGATTAAATATAGCCTAATTCACGTACATGAAATCCGATGTTACTGTCACCTCTAACAGGCCTATACATTAGAATTGTGATGTCAGGCACCGTGACCTTGACGCCTGTCCTTTAAGTTTAATCAACAAAAATATCTTCAACTTCGATATTATTGACCCTTTGTGCATCTCGAACAATGTAGTGTCCCTGTGAACAATGAATTGTCAAAGAATAGGTGCACATCTAGGTGCCAAATATGCTCAGCAGTAGAGAGCCTAGCTATGCTCCCCGAGATAATAATCTAGACTAATAGGAATTGGTGTAATCCCGGTGTGACGTCACAACTCTAGCGTGATAGCTAAAAACGTTTGGTTGTCAAGGTGGGTTGCTATATGCTTATCTCAGCTTTGGCTGGGCCGATTACAAAAAATTTTTAAAAGCCTTTTGTTCTACTAGTAAAAGAGAATCTGTATTATGGTTGTCAAGTTAATCAGAGTGATCGGGTATCTAGTCCTGGCAACATCTTTAAAATCATTGTTTAGTGGTGTAAGGACTTCCCTGGTGTTTGTTTTGAGTCCCAGCCTGAATGTTGGGTGCAAAGTACTCCTGGACTTCCACTAATGAAAGCCCTGGGATAGAGTAGATTAGCTGGCAAGCCATAATTAAGTAACTATCTTCTCAATCAAACACCTATTTTTTGTCCGAAAATATTCAACCTTAGTAAAACTAAAAAATATATATTAATCCTCCTAAATGCCTGAAAAAAAATGCCATTTGTTGCACACCTAAAGCCATATACTGCATGGGAAAAATTTAAACAATTTTAAACCCTCTTGTGTCAACTTAACCCTACAATAATCATATGCCTGCCAAAATGGTGTCTGTAATGGTCTTCAGGAATATCTGTTTGTAGGCCAAGTTAATGCTTTTTTGTGGAAATTCACCGCTGGAATGACTGGCTTGGTTACCGAGCCAGTTATTCCAGTGGTAAATTTTCAAAAATAGTTTCTCTTGGCTGGTCTGCAAATGGACACTGGCTCAGGAAAAAACGAAATTTCTCGATCATTATCCCGTTCATATTCAAGCTGACCAAAAATCTGATCTGTAGTGGTATCGAGGAATATTCATTTGCAAAATCTATGTGCAAAAATTTTAACCTTCTTGAAAATTGTTGACCATTATAGGGTTACTTGATATGCGTAACATTTTGAGCGCTTTGGCGCGTTGTTGACACAAGAGGGGTTTTTAAAGTGAATTTTTATACCCTCAAAACCGAGTCTGAATTCACCCAGGTCCCCCAGATTATGGTATAATTCCTTTCCTGAATTAGAAATTAAACACAGATCCCGGGATTTATTGCAAAAAGACTAACTGATCCATCTCGACCACTGTTTCAGCAGGAGTGGTTTTATAGCGCAATTCAGATGATTTTCCCATTACTCCATCAACCAGTTTAGTGTAATCTATGGTTTTTAATCGTTTAATGATCAAGCCGACCCAAAATAGAATTTACAGTGCTCTTAAGAAATGTTGAACCGAGGTCAAGAGAATACTATTTTTGAAAATTTACCACTGGAGTGACTAGCTCTAGAAACACCCCAGTCATTTCACTGGTAAATTAAAAATAAAATAGTATTCTCTTGACCTGGCAAATGGACATGATATAAACAAACGTTTTGACTTCTTGGCGATTAAATGATTAATCATCTTAATAATATTGTGTAAATGGTGCATTCAGAACCTTAGATAAATTTTATTTCCTGTGCAGTACTACTCACAACAGTATGGGTTAGTTAGTACAAAATGCTAGCACTTGTGAATTTTCTGGTGTACTGGTTCATATCCCACGATTAAGTTTATTTCTAGGCCTGTCCACCCTGCCCTAATTTTGGCATATGCTGGCCCTATACACAATTCCTTTGAATCTGACAAAAAAAGATTCCAGCAAAGTGCCCTGCTTATAAGTCTCTTATAATAGACTGCCTTTTTCACTTCAAGGGAGAACACTGGGTCAATGAATCCAGATATGCATTTTAAGCGAATAGTCTGGGCTTCTCTGTGATGGTGATGACTTTTGCCGTCAAATTTCATTTCACATTGTTGATAGAGGAATTTCTCATTTGCATCTTGTTGACTAATCTATCCACCTTTCTATCTAATCTATCTACCTTTCTATCTACTCACAAGTCATTCACAATTGCTTTATAATTTAACTCTTATTAAACTGATGTCATAACGATTAATTGTCAATTTCGGAAAACAGAAACTTAAATAATTTTGGAAACGAAGTTGATGAACCTTCCTGGAATAAGTTGCGATCTATGATAGAAGAAAATGTCCATTTACAGAGCCGAGACCAAGATTTTTTTTAATTCCGTCATATCAGTGGTAAACCTTAAAAAATACTCTTCTCTTGGTCTGCAAAATGGACATTTCTCAAGATCAGTACATAAATCATTTTCCCAAAATTTACAACTGAACCGATTGACTCGGTTATCGAGCAAGTCACACAATTTTCAATATATCCCTCTCTTAAAGTTTCTCTCAATAGGTATGTTCCTAAAAAGCAGTCTAAAGGCGGGTTTTAACATAAAAGCATTAAATTAATGGATAAATCCTGAATGTAAATCAAATTTCTTATTAATTATTTCAAGCTGTAGCATCTGTCAGTATGTGATCCAAATCTGAGGACAATCAGTCACAGACAATAGAATTATGTATGAGCAAATGTGACTGGTGGATATGACATGAGTCACACACAATATCATTACTGGTATTGATTTAAGCACTTCATTCATCATTCATGAGTGCACAATGTAACAAATGAAATATTGTAATACTAATTGTATAATTTGGAATTAATTTAACATAATCTAATGAATGGACCGTCATTAAAAATATTCTCTTGAATTTAGTTTCACAATTTCTAACAGCTTACCGATATCTGTAACAGAATGGTCACAATTCAGTCACAATTGAAGGGGTTAATTAGTCAGACAATTAATTATTATAATTATAAACTAAAGCAGAGCTTTTTGACAGGAACAAAAGCATCATTAACACTGTTTGATACCCGAGTCATCAGAATCTCAACATCAAGCCTCAAGGTAGTCGCACTTAAGCTGTTTAATATTTTGAAATTAGGCACCATCAGCTATCAGCAAAATTAGTTTCAAAATATTCCACATAACATTTTTTAAATCGAAACGCATCTCGGTTGCCGGGTTGGTGTTTTCCAGTTTTGGTCTTGTGGTTGGTTATGCGAAAAACTTAACTATTGCGTGACATCACAATGACATAACAAAGAAAGTAACTAAATCCAAGTTGTTTATATGTATTTACAGTAGATAATTAATTTTTAAATCATTACGAGACGTAGAATTAAAAATTAATAACTGTAAATTAGTGTGCGCTTACCTCCTTTTCTTTCTTAAGTGACATTTTAATGGTTCTTCTTGTCGATCAATGAAACAACTGTTTTCACAATGACCATTTATCAGGCTAATTATTAACTTATCCTCTGAAGAACGGTATCATCGATTACTAGCAACAGATCAAATGATCCTACAACGAATATCGTCTGCTTTTCAATATAGCGGGAATTGTAAGCATGTTCTACAAACTTATACACGTGGGGCGAGTTCATCCTCTCCTATAGCGTAGGGGGTGTTTAGCTTAACCCAGTTAAAGCGGTAATCAGAAATGAACAGCTGGAAGGCCATTAACTACATTACCGTATTTACACAATTTCGTGCACTTGGTTTGCCACGCGTTATGTCAGGACGAGGGTGTCAACTAGTCGCGTGTCTATATTTGTTTAGTTTACCATCAGCTATATACAGTTATTTAAACATAATATAAGACTCGATCAATGAATCCTATGCATGAAATGGTTTCGAATTTTGTCGACATTTTGTTATATTTGTCAGTATTACTAACAAGTTTATCCGCTTCAAACAGTGAAGATGACACCGACCGTAAGCATTGGGATAAACGTGGATACATAATCTATTGTCCTTGTATGGGCCGATTTGGTAACCAAGCTGAACAATTTATTGGTGTTCTTGCATTTGCCAAGAACTTGGATCGAACCCTTGTTCTGCCGCCATGGCGAACATATAAAAATGTTCCGTTTGATGAATGGTTTGACATAAAACCTCTAGAGGATTTTCATAGAATTATACTCGCTGATGAATTTATGAGATCGTTGGCCCCATCACACTGGCCTCCTGGTAGCAGACAAGGCTGGTGTTGGAACATTAAAGACGATGTCTGTGAGATGAAACTTGGTAATCCATTTGGCCCGTTCTGGGATGGTCTTGGTGTGGAGTTTGATGGCTCTGTAGTGTACAAGATTAGCTATAATGATATAGATAAATGGAAAATAGAGTATCCTCCTGACAAATATCCAGTACTGGCGTTCAAAGGAGCACCGTCACCATTTCCTGCCAAACAGCAGGATATAGAATTACAGAAATATGTCAAGTGGTCTAACAACATTGAGAAAGAGGCTACCAGATTCATCGATGGTCATATTAATGGCCAATCATTTATTGGCATCCATTTAAGAAATGGGATTGATTGGGAGCGAGCGTGTGCCCATACTAATGACGCGGTTTTTAGTTTTATGTCGTCCGCACAGTGCCTTGGCTATACACGAGAAAAGAAAGTCACAATAGATGTATGTCTTCCATCAAAAGAAGAAATACTGCGGCTCACAGCGGAGATACTTATATCTAGTAACAGCAAGCACGTATTTGTGGCTACAGACAATGACCCTATGTTGGACGAACTGACCAATCACCTGAAAAATCAAAATGTGCAGGTTCATTATCTAAACCCTCATCTTCCACAAATTGATCTCTTTATTCTTGGCAAATCTGACCATTTCATCGGAAATTGTGTGTCTTCGTTTAGTGCTTTTGTTGCCCGAGAGAGATTAGTCAGTGGCAAACCGACGTCATATTGGTCATGGAGCGCTCCTAACCAGAAAACAGAACTCTAATAAGGAAACTAGCTTTTAAGATTACCATAATAATTCTGGTTACTGGTATCGCCAAAGTAACGTGCTTCACCATGGACCTTTCCATTTTTAACTCTTCCCCGCTCATCTCTAGCTAAGCTCCACCCACATCTCGATCGATAGATCTCTGACTATAAATTTCCAGAAAACGATACAGGTAAGCTATTGAATATTTTGGAACTAATTTGACCGGGCGCTGTTGCTGCATATGGCAGAAACAGCGTCCAGTCAAATTAGTTTCAAAATATTCAAAAGCATGTTTATTAACTAATAGACATACAATTCGTAAAACGTGTCGGAATATTAAGAGTTAAGGACTGGACTAATGGAATCATTTATGACGTAATGATTGTGACGTCATCCCACACACCGCTTCGCTGATTATGACGCCATGTGACGTCAGATTGATAGATAGATACTCTGGAAAGGTAATTGATATTTGAATGTGATTAGTCTTCACAGTAGCAATCACAGTAAAACATTTTATGATGTAAGAAATTACGTTTACAATTTTCATTGACTGTCAAATAGAGGACCCTATGTGTAGCTAAGATCCCACGTTGTACGTCTGTTGGAATTGATTTGAAATAGACCTGATTCCCAGACTCTAATGATACAGGCAAGCAGTTGACTATTTTGAAAGTATTTGATTTCTCCCTGATAACGCAGCTTGCTGGGCCGATACTGGAAGTATTGGCGCGGTTTCGGCCAGGCACCGGTCCAATAAGTTGCGTTATCTGGGCTCTCCCCCGCCCCCCCCCCCCGCCTCTCTCACACACACCCCACCCTCTCTCTCTCTCTCTCTCAAATTATTTTCTAAATAGTTTCTAAACATTCTAAGTTCAACAGAATTTCTGTATTTATTAAATTCAGCAAATATATACAATTCAGAAACTTCCGTGACACAACTCTCCACTTTCGTGGCAGGCTAGGTCGTTTATGTTGATTATGGGCTTGTTAAGTGTGACGTATTTTCGGGTCCAGCTCGATTGCTATACACGCAAAACACTGTTTTTGTTTAACAAATGATGATGGGGTTGCGAATCACGCGCAGTGACGTCATACTTAACAAGCCCGGCATAAGCTTTTATTACGATAGCGTATGCACGAACGGAGGCGTACGTGCATTGAACCGACGCACGTACAATGATTATGTTGGCAACTTGGCACTCAGTATATGTGAAATGTTATAAGTTTTCTCTGAATCATGAAATAAATTAGGCTATATTGAACTTGAATTGATTGACATAATTTAGTTTTGATAATTTATTAGCTAGCAAATTACTTCCCGGAAATCTTTATGCCTAGTAGCTTTCTATATAATGGTGTTTATCGCTTGATTGATAGGATCAACGGAGTCGGGTAGGAATCATACGCGGCAAGCCGCAAAATAGTTCTCGCGATATGACCTATATATATAGTGGCTTAAATTATCTAGAGCTGTAGAAATATAAGTATATAGAGTCAAAGTCATACGGATGGACGAGTGCTAAGCGGAAGACATGTGGTCAGTTCTAAGAGTTCCTAAAGTATATATGTATATACACGCGTAGGCTATTTTGTATATCTTCATCAGGTGTGTAAATATATGAATCAAGCCATTCCGGAATTGACAAAAATCGGCTAATTCGTATCATATTTTCATAATGCATTAGTCATTCGTACAACACACCCACACACGCCAGTCTCCTCCCCCGCAATAACTTATATGACCTTGAGCCAAATGCGCAACATATATATAGTCCCTAAAAATAAACACTTCATCCAGCGACCTACATTTATTTATTGTTGGACGTTGACGGTGATATTGTATGAGCGTTTGGTTTGGAAATTCTGAATAAATATTATTGATGCTTAATTCAGCAACTCCTTTCAGTAATCTGTCTATAATCAGTGGAATTTGTCAGAGAGAGAGAGAGAGAGCGCCCTAGCATGTTTTACCAAACATCCAAATATGCATTTAGATTTTGTGTCCCCATGATTCATTTCATTTTTGTCACCTCTACATTGGTATGTGCCCACACAATTCTCGCACTCATGTAAACAAAATTTAGATTCTGGGAATTCAGGCTTTCAAAGTTTCAAATCGATTACAAGGTGTGTAAAAAAAACAAGCTAGAAATGGCTTGACGTAGTTCAAAACGATAGCACTGGAATGGTGGAGGATCCATATGGGGTTTGCTGTTTGCAATAAGTATATATTTTGATTGGTTCTCTTATTTACTTATTTTCTCTTTGTATAAGACAATCAACTCCTGTCTCCCTTATGAATTTAAACTCAATGAAAAGACAGCGACTATATATATGGTATAATATAAAAAGTGATATTTATTCATTCGTTTTCACATCTAGTCAGTGTACCATCTATAACACAGATGTTTGGCATTATTTATTCAATATATTGTTGTATTTGTTACGTTTTATTTTAGATGTTTAAATATACCTATTCATTAGAGGATCATTAAAAATATAAAATAACAGCAATGTTCAAGTAAACACATATGACTAGAATTTCTGTTGAAATGTCATGACTTTTAAACATATGCAAATTTGATATATATGCAAAACAATGTTTCAGCTGATGATTGAGCATTACAGGTATGTCCCATTTAACAATTTAATGATCAATGAATTTTAAACCCGCTTTAATTAATGTCTATTTGCATGCCAATGAAAAATATTTCTTACCACTGGATGACTGCCAGCTTGGGTATCGAGCCAGTCATTCCAGTTCTAAAATTTCAAGGCCATGGTATGAGTCCTTCATTATCTCTGATACTTCTACATGTATGTTTGTTCTTACCAATGAAAATATATTTGTGGCATATAAGTGTTGAATACATATTGTTCAGACCTGCTGAGGTAGACAGTACAGGTCAGAAATATGTTTTCGGATCATCATTGATCTCAATAGGTTTCTTCCTCAGACCAAGTCCAGCCATCCTATGAAGTTTCATAGTGATCTGATAAATGCTAACCGAGATATCATAGAGAAACATTTCTGCCACCTGCCTGCCCAAGCCATCTGTAAACGCCATCATATAATACCCCACCAATTTTCTGTGAACGCCATCATATAATACTCCACCAATTTTTTTGATGGGGTGTAAAAATATGGTAAGTGTTAATTCCCAGAATTTTGCCATCACACATTGCATGGCAGTGGAACATGGAAGTGTACCTGTTAATGAGATTACAATCCTCCTTATGTAATTATTGAACATAAAGCACAGGCAGTAATCAGAACTCGTATTAATTAGTCAATCAGTCTAATTGTATCAACTGCCTTGCAAGCCACTAGATAGTTTCTTCCCTTTTCAGAATTGGTGGAGAAATGAGACTTTCATAGAATTTGAAGGCTAAGAATTTAGAAAATTGAGAAAACTTACACCAAGAATGACTTGGTGGTAAGCCTATTTAAAGGATTTCTGTCTAATGATCTTTCGCAGCGCACGTGCAGAAGCCATCTTGGTGGGATTGATGATTAAAGGCTTCTTTCTCCCTTTAACCCTCATATTTGGTCAGTAAAATTTTGATTTTCTCGTGGAAAATGTCCATTTGCAGGTAATCGAGCCAGTCATTCCATTGGTAAATTTCCAAAAATAGACTTCTCTTGGTCTGTAAATGGACATTTCTCAAGACCACTGCAGAAGGTGTTTTTTGGCTGATATGAGTGGTAAGTCTTAAAATAGGTGTTGGTCACATGTTCAGGTTCTCTTAGTGAATCACCTCCTTGTGTCACCCATCCACCCCCACAGTATACAATACCACATAATAACTAGATTTAACCTGTTCAAGTAAATCTGGAGGTTTTCCCATAGTGAACATACAGTTGCAGGGGAAGACAAGGAATCAAAACCCGGTGTTCCAGCGAGGAATTTTGCAAATTAGTCTTGTGGCAAACCGCATGCAATTGGACATTCCTTAAGACAAATGCAGAAATCACATTTTTGCCAACATTACCATTAATAGGCTCATGGAGAATTCCAGTTTCCCAGTCAAGTACATGATGTCATAATCAACTACTTGACGTGTAGAATGACGTAACTATGTTTGTCACGAACGCTTAATTGATAATGGACTAAGCGTTGTTGTACGAATTGTATGTCTATTTAATAAACATGTTGAATATTTTAAAACTAATTTAACTAGGCAGCAACAGCACCCAGTCAAATTAGTTTCAAAATATTCAACAGCTTACCTGTATAGTTTTCTGGAAATTGATAATAGATCGATCCCAACACGGGTGAAGGGTTGGTGGAGCTTGGCTAAAGATGGGTGTAGCCTATATTCCTTCATTAAGTGACTAGCTGTCTAGAGGTGTGTTAATAAGTCTAATTTAGTGTGTGTGTGCGTGACTAGCACGGACGCAAGTGTGTTTAAATTAAAATACATTTACAAATTTAAAATACATTTTATTTACAAATTACATTATATACAAAAATATGCTCATAATAAATATACAGTAAGCATTTGTTTAGATAGATCAAGTAATTGTGTTAATATTTCTGGCCTAGTTGTTTGACTGGATGTCAAAAATGACTTCCACTTAATTCATTGCACGATGCCAATAAATACTTTGTAATTAAGGGATATCTATAAGGCATGTAACAATTCCAATTAAATATGCAAATTTACCAACATTGTCTTATATGCCAAAGTATTATAACTGTCTGAAATTGTGCTGATTATTTGGGGAAAAATTTGACTAAGGCAACTTTCAGTCAAATTATTTTCAAAATATTCAGCAAGTTTCATATAGTTCTTGTGAGACTGGCCATGATTTTGTATACTCTTAAAAAAAGATTTTCACATCAATGTTCAAATTTATAAACATCTGTTTGAAAAGTGATTCTGTTTTACTCTTTATCAGTTGTCTCAAAACAAAAATTTTAACAAACTCAAAAGTTCACGATGAATATTCATTCTTATGAAATAGCCGTACACATGTCATCATATTTTAGACATTTTATAAATTTGAAATGGCTAAAAAGTGGTGGCCTGACTTCTATTAATGATGCAACTTCTAATAAGTGATTTATGGTAGCCTAACTGGATTTCTGTTCTAATTTTTAACAAAAGTGTATTTTGTGTATGAGGAATTATAACGCCAAATGTCGGTCAAACCTGCATTAATGGAGTGGACCTTTCCAGTTTGTCTATCCCAAATATGACGTCATAATCAACTACGTGATGTGTACGATGATGTCATACTCAATTACAGCACGAATGACTCGATGCAGTCTGACACGTTGTACGAACTGCATGTCTTTGCTATTTAGTAAACACTGTTGAATATCTTGAAACTAATTTGACCGGGCACTGTTTCTGAGGACCCAGTCAAATTAGTTTCGAAATATTCAACAGATAACCTGTATAGCTTTCTGGGAATTGAGATTCAAAGAGTGCAGCGAGGTGTTGGTGGAGCTTAGGTAGAGATGGACGGGGCGTAGCTAAAACTGGAAAGGTCCATTGTTACAGTCGCTACATAGGTTGGTACATAGGTAAATGATTGTCATTCAAACAAAGCATAGTATAGTGGATTGCAATTTTCTATTTACTACAGAACTACATAAATTTACATTTAATCTCATAAAGTGGATGTGGCAAGACAATCACTTTGTTAACACCGACAAATCCCAGAAACTATACTCTTTATGATATAAAACGTATTCTGTTGAATATTTTGAAATTACTTTGATTGGAAGCCGCTGCTGCCTAAGGCAGCAAGGTCTTCCAGTCAAATTAATTTCAAAATTTTCAACAGTTTTCCTGTCTGGTTGCCTTGAAAATTAGATAAGGAATTCATTGGTGAAAGGGTTAATGTTACAAGAACTATAATATGAAACTTGCTGAATATTTTGAAAATAATTTGACTGAAAGTTGCCTTAGTCAAATTTTTCCCCAAATAATCAGCACAATTTCAGATACACATGTAACTACTGACTTACATGAATAGATATACTAAACATTCATAATTCGCTGTCCGGGTGAGTTATCACATTTGAAAGACACTTATGTGGCCAGTGGTTCAACTCCTCTCACCCAGAGTACTCTGCTTAGCCAAACACCTCATGTTACAGAACCACCTAGCGTTACAGAACCACCTCATCTTAACCCATTTTTGGACAATTGACCACTTGGATGACTGGTTCGATAACCGAGCCAGTAGTTCCAGTAGCGAATTTTCAAAAATAATTTTCACTTATTCTGAAAATGGATATTTCTCAACAATACTGTAGAAGCTGCTTTTGTCCATCATGGGTGTTTGAATTTCTAGACTCCAATTATTAAATGGTGGTAGTGCCATAAAACAATCCCTTATCCATAATTGTCGGGCCCCAAAATACAGGTGGTCATCTAAGCAGGGTTAACTTCTTGGTCCACTTTGTGTATGACTAGAAATATCATTTCCTGGTGGACTTATATTTACATGTAGATCACATATCACAATACAGGAGCTTTCAATCAAAGGTTAGAATCCAAATTGGATAGTTACACAAAATTTCAAGAAAGTTCCTTTATGAATTAGAACTCCTGACCCCATTAACCCTTGAAATTCCAGTGTCTCAATTTCAAGACAACTATACAAGAAAGCTGTTGAATATTTTGAAACTAATTTGACTGTCCTTGTCATTTAGAAACATTAACTTCTTGTAGCACTACTATTCACTTGTTCCCTGCCTGACTGCTGCAAGGTACTGGACAATAACTTCCATATAAAGCAGTAACTCTGTACTGGAAGAATATTTTGAAAACAATTTGACTAAGCTACCAACAACTTTCCGTCAAATTGTTTGCAAAATATTTATCCATTCCAGAGTTATATACCCGGAAACGTGGTGGCTGTAGAAATTCACCACTCAGACGGTAAGTAGGTGTATGCTAATGTCATTGTGATACTACAAGCCCATTAGTAGTTATACTGTAGGTGCACTAAACTTGCTTGATCATACCCACATAATTCTTGACCTTAAATATATACTTTCAACCCTGTATCATCATATGCAATACATGTAGTTAACCGTCTGGTTACGGCAAGCCACCAGACAATAAGTTTAATGGGCAATAACTCTGGACTGGCTGAATATTTTGAAAACAATTTGACTGAAAGTTGTTGGAGGCTTAGCCACCCACAAATTTCAGTCAAATTGTTTTCAAAAGATTCAGCATATCCAGAGGTTAATGTAGTCTGCAGAAATTCAGCAGACGGACAGTTCATCACTGTAGAACATCCTCATAGGATCAACATGACATCCTCCATATCTTATATTACGAGTGAGTCCAATGGCACATTCGCCGCCTCATGTCACATGTTCAATGCCCTGGTAAAACCCAGGAATAAATACAACTATATGCCTTTTGGCAAAGGCATCGTCTCCGACATAATCCGCTATGCGAAAAAATAGATCTGCATTTCAAACAATATCACAATTATCTATAAAACTAGATTTGTTAGCATATGCTGTTATTCAAGTCAGATTCATCTGCATTGCCAGTGTTCTTCAAATCTGCTGCAGCACCGCTAATTGTCAACATATTTACATGTTCTGTTTCTTTCGTTGAGAGATTTTCGTTCGTATCATTTTCGAGTACAGTTACATTAAGTGGTATTTTTTGTTCATTTTCATATACTTGTTTACACACAATAGCAAGTTCGCCAGTATATATTGGCGGAAGGAATGTATCGGCGGTGGGTGGGAGATGTCTGCGTTCTGAATGGCTGAGTGACGCTAAGTATTGCTCACGATCAGCTGGAAGAGCTGGACCCCACAATTCAGATGGACGGATTAATGTCTTGAATCGCTGTAATAATAATAATAATAATAATAATAATAATAATAATAATAAGACCAAGAATAACTAGAAATGTGCTAAATTTTCAAGACATTGTGACTAAAAACATACATGTATATGTGATGAGAAAGGTTGCTGAATAATAAGAATAAAGAGAGATCAAAACTGAAACAAGATATAGATTTTCAAGTGGATGGTAAACTTGTGATTAAATGTATCATATAATATTTATTTATTTATTTATTTATTTGTATTGATTATTTTCAAGATCAATTGCGAATTGTGAAACTACACTGTCAACATGCCATATAATAGCTACTCAAAAAAATAACCATAATTTCAGAATATTTTGATGCCAACATGATTGCAATCTGCTGCTTCTTAACGTGGCAGTAATCTCCAGTCAAATTAGTTTTAATATATTCAACATAATTTAATGTCTCATATTTGATATAATCCTTTGTATCTGTTCTGTCGAATGATTGACACAGTACAGCGCATTAACGCGTTACTGGTCAAATTTATTCAAGAAAAGCTAATTATTTGCTTATTTAATGTATATTTCCAAATGTGTAGTAAGTTATTTCTGAGCTGTATTTTATGCAATCTTCGTGGATTTCCCCTAACTAGCATGACTAGTCTAACAGTCTAATACTAACCTCAATAATAGATCCTTTTGCTTTTAGCATCTCGATGGCCATAACTGTTGGGATAGGAACCAATGAACATATGCCCATCACCCAGCCTAGTCCGAGTGCCCAGGTAGGATACTGATAGTCGCCATATGATACAGGTTCAAGACTCGAGACACTGAACACCCATATAAACTGAAAGGTAAAATTTGGCAATTTTATTGATCAAAGAATCTGGAAAGTTAGAACAACCATGCAGCTGTAAAGCCATCAGTTATAGAATAGCATCTAGACTTTTTCATGTACCATATAAATATAATCTTAGGCAGTAACAGGCTCAGTCAAATTAGTTTCAAAATATTCAACAGCATGTTTATTAAATAGTAAAGAATTTGTACAGTCCATCATCAATTAAGCGTTCATGACGAACTAAGCTACGTCATTCATGACATTGATGAAATCATCATACACGATGACATTATATGATTGATTGAGAAAATGGAATCCCCCATTGCAAGACAACTATACAAGGAAGCTGTTAAATATTTTGAAACTAATTTGGTTGGAAACTGCTGCAGCAACAGCCCCAGTCAAATCAGTTTTCAAAATCTGCAACAGAATATTCCTTACAGTTATATTATAAAGAATTTAGTTTCTGCTCGATGAGGGTTATAAAGGGTTATATGGTCACCTCAGAATGTGATCACTAAAGATGTTGTGACATAAATCAGATGTCATGTGACATGATTTGAGGTCACAAGATGATCCTAAAGATTAACACTGATAGAAATCTTAGTGTTAGAGTCAGTATAAGAAATGATGCTTTATATTCTTGGAAACAATTTTACTACAAGCTCTTGCTGTAGAACCAGAATTAATTAACATAATATTTAGTGTCACAGGGTCTGTCTGTGGGACACAGAAGTACTATCTTCTAACCCGCCCCGACACCCCCCCCCCACCCCAAAGCCAGATGTCATATCATCAGTATGATGTGTGCGTATGTTGTGCTTACCAGAATAAGAGCAGGGGTAATAAAACACCAACAGATCTTCCACCAAACTGAAGGACGGAATCCAAGCATCATCTCTAGATCTTTGTAAAATCGATCCACACCTGGAAGTAATCAATAAATAAAATTATATTGTTCAATGTCACAGGTCAGTGATTTGTCACGATATTGATCCAGACAATGTAATTCCCACCCAGACAGTAATTGCGATTCCTGCATTAGTTCATTTATCTCCAGCTGTCACACATTAAATCTGAGTCATCAAGGACTGACTGTGCATTACCTCACTCACAGTGACCAATGTTTACAGGTTCTCAATATGGTCATGTGATGTTTACAAGTTTTCAATGGTAACAGATGCTAGTGATTGTGCCGGATTGAGGAGGCCATGCGTAATTCACCTTTCCAGAGTACCTGCCCATCATATGATGTCATAACGAACTGTGTGACGTGTACAATGACATCATAATGAATGACGTCGATAAGTACATCACGAACGCATATTTGAAGACGGTCTATGCGTTGTTGTACAAATTGTTTGCTTTTACTATTTAATAAATATTCTGTTGAATATTTTGAAACTAATTTGACTGGGCACCCAGTCAAATTAGTTACAAAATATTCAACACCTTCCCTGTATAGATTTCAGGAAATTGATAGCTAGGGCATTCGGGGAGCGATCAATCCCAACACGGCGAGGTGTGGGTGGAGCTTAGCTAGTGATGGGCGGGGCATAGCTAAAGATGGAAATGTCCATTGAAAGTGGGTTCAACTAGAGGTGTGGGATAGGATCTGAATGAGTTTTTGGTAGCCGAGTCACTCCATTGGCGAGTTACATTTCACAGAATCAGAAAACATCAATTATGTGGTTCTCCACATATGGTGGACAAAACAAGATGGTCTCTTACCCCTTTAATGGTCAAATTTGGTCAAAAAAGTTTGCTCATTGAATGTCCATTCGCAGGCTAAAAGAAGTATTTTATTGAAAATTTACGACTGGCTCATCAAGCAGACATTCTAGTGGTAAATTTTCAAAAATAGTCGAGCACACTGTGATCGAAAGACCACTTGCTTTCTTAGTCTAGAGATAAAGGATGGTGGTTGTATAAAAACATCTCAAATGACACATCTTAAAGAACCACCATCGTGTCAGCCGGCGTATCATTTGAGGGGGGGGGGGGGGGGTCTTTATGCAACCCCATTCTTTATCTCTAGGCTAAGAAGGTAAGTGGTCTTTTGATCAGATTGTACCACATCATGACATGCTGTCTATGTAACAGGAACTCTTCTTCAAGACTTACCATACACCCAGGCAATGACGACACACTCCAGGAAAGACAATATCATCAGGGAAAAGCTAGAACTGTACCAATCCATGATCTGTAATATGTAGATTCCACCCTGAAAATAAAGGCACAGCATTATAAATAATTATCAATAATATTACGATACCTGGAGGTTTTTAAAATACATGATTAAACAATAGAGCCTGTGCATTCAATACCTGCATGGTAGCTGTAACTACCAATGTGTTATATATATATATATATATATATATATATATATGGTTACTATGGGCTAACACTGCTTACTTACAGTGTATGACTACTGTACACCTACTTTGGGCACATTGAATTAGAGAAAAGTTTGTCATAAATTACTAAAATGCCGATAAATACCGTAATAATATGGAAACTGAGTAAAAATAACATGTTTATTATCAAATGTAGTCCTTTGCTGTTTTTTCACTCATTTAGTCTACAAGTATGTAAACTGTGATTTTTGAATTATGTCATTTATAGTAAATCGTAAAAACAGGTGCCTAAAATAAATTCCTGTATTAGCCCTGGTTACTATACAGCAATCTCAAAACATTTAGTAACCCAGCCACTCTAATATTGAATTGTTAGCGAATCAGTCATTAGTTATATTTGCAGAAAATACGGGGTGATGATCGTATTGTGCATTATGAGAAAATGTCTATTTGTAGAAAATTTACAACTGTAATAACTGGCTAACCGAGCCAGTCATTCCAATGATAAGTTTTCAAAAATAGTCGCTTGGTCTGCAAATGGACATTTTTCAAGAACTCTGCAGAAGCCGGTTTCGGCTGATATAAGTGTTAATGGGTTAGGTCTACCATGGGAATGCGCCATTAAGTGTTGCCGTAAACTGTTGCTGTCTAATACCGCATTGGCGTAACAAATTCAATTCAGTTTTACACCCGTTCTGTAAGGTTGCTATAAATAGGTATGGCATTTGATGTTACATGTATTATCTTACCTGCATGATACAGGGAATTCCAAGCAGGAATTCAATGAAGCACATGAAGGCTGTAAACATCACCTTCTTGTTCTTTAAATATTTTGGAAATTCATCTATGAAAGCGCTCGTCATCGTTTCAAACATTCCAAACTATAATGACAAAAACATACAATATGAAACTTACAGTCAGCAACAACAAATCTATACTGAAAAAAGAAGTCGTTATTTATAGGTAATATAAATTGCTATGACATTTAATGAATAACCAGGAAGCAAAACAGTGTGACAATTCTTATATTCATAAATAAAGTGGATAGAATTCTAGCTAAGTAACCCTTTGGAAACGAAAAAGCAAATCAAAATCCTTTATACTTTAACCCTTGCCACTCGGATGTCAAAATTTCAAATTAAATTGAAAGATGAACTGCTGTTCATTTTTCAACAAATTTGGTGGAATATGGTGCCGTCGTAGACAGCAACATCATCCACCAAAATTGGTGAAAAATGTACACCAGTTTGCCATTTCCTCGGTAAAAGATAGAATACTGACATCCAAGTTGTCAGGGTTAATCAATATTCTGTCGAATATTTTGAAGCTAATTTGACCGTGAGGTGTTGCTGTCTATCGCAGCAACATGTTCCTGACAAATTAGTTTCAAAATATTCAACAGCTTACTTGCATAGTTTACCTTAAAATAGAAATTCTGGGAATTCAGTGTCCAAAGGGTTAATAACTAATGAAATAGGCTAGAGAGTAGCTTGCAGATGGACATTCAAAATTGTAAATATCTGATATTTTAAATTTAATTATTTGTATTGCATAACTGTCACTGGCACAGCTGTATGCACTGTTCACTGTTTCCTGGTTATTGTTGAAAGCCCATGACAACTTTTGTAAGTGATGTATAACTACTAAGGCATCAAACATTAGGCAAATAAAAAGAATATATTTGCCAATTAAAGGGCAACATTAAATTTAGAACAAGCTTTATGGTGAAATAGAAAAATTTGTTCCTGTTGTCAAGTTACGTTTCTCGTGTTTTCTTTCCAGAACAGTTGTCATGAACTGCTGTCAGAGGTTTGCAAGTATTCAATCATTATATATAATTTTATTATTAAAAAGATTTAAATTTTTAAGAAAAGTGTAAGTCTTACGTATAATGAATTTTTAATGAATTTTGATAACCAGGACTCAAAATTAACTGAATCTAACAAAACATTTAATAAAGGTATTACTTCCCTGGGAAAATGGATTTACCAGAGGTACATAGGCGTAAAAATAACTTTCAGAAAATGAAAAGCTCATATTTCCTCATAAATTTTAGAAGTTTCAGCTATTAAATAATGATAGGTGGCTATAAATTAAATTAGCTACCACAGCTGAAGTTTGAAGTAAATTTTGAGTCCTGTTTTAAAACGAGTATGAATGATTTAAAGATATAATTTAACTAATTTAGATGCAAGTAAACTGAATTTACGTATATAATCGTGAAAAAGTTCTATTACTTGCAAACCCGACCATTGTTGCTGAAAACATTAAAGATGGATGATTATGTGAGTGAATGAATGAATGTTGACGTGCTAGTGGCAGTTGTATAGAATACTAGCAATTTCATAAACTATGCAAAATTACACACTCATTCAGCTTTTCAAATAAGAAATGCACCAAATTCATTTAAACCATAATTTGAAGGATTAGACTCATTTCAAGATGTAATTCTGTTTAAACAACAGATAATTTGAATGCACATTATTTTCAAATATGTATTTTATAATACTGTATCATGCCATTTTTTCAAGTAATTTAGACACTTTGTATAGGCACACTACGCTTAAACACTTCATATAGGCACACTGTGCATAAACACTTCATATTGGCACTCTGCATAAACATTTCATATAGGCACACTCTGCATAAAATAAGTTGCTAATCCCCATCACAATTTCTACATAAAAAGATATAATTTTGACTACAAAATACTGCGCATCCATCATTAAGAATTGTAATTGGGTAAGCTTTTGGTTTTCTGGAAAATTAGCACATGTTTCTTACCACTCAAAATTTAAACAATTTCAGATTAAATTAAAAGATGAACTGGTGTCCATTTATCAACAAATTTGGTGGAAGATATTGCACTTATAGACAGCAACGTGATCCATGAAAATGTACACCAGTTTCTTTGCTATTGACAGTAAAAAAATACATATGACATCAGAGGGGTAAGGGTCAATTCAAGCATTTTATAATCAGATGACAAGTGAAATGAGCAAAAGCAAACGTACACAAAGCATTCAGTTTGTGCGTATCTGTATACAAGGATGTGGATATTGTAAGAAATCTTATTATATGCATTCTTGTTGCCTATATCCTTATATACAACTGCCCTACCACTCAGCTTGATGATGAAGTATGAAAGATTTCTATAATAACTACAACATAAAAAGATGAAAATGATGATGATACTTAAGATGATAGTTGAGGATGGTAATGATGTTTAGATGATGATGATGATGATGTTTAGATGATAATGATGATGGTAGTGGCAATGGTACATTAAGAATGACTTAGCATCTAGACGATGAAGGGACCTAGAAATCATGTACTGTTGCGTAGGCCTCCTTGACCCGTTGCTCACTGGCTTGCATCCCATCAATAAAAGCGACGGGGCCACACACGAGCCCGTACCAGGCTTTTAAATGGAAAGTGAAAAAACATGGAATAATTAAAGCTCGTATTTATATTTAAACAAAGAAATTCACATTAAATTTACAAATATATAGATAGCTATCAGGTGGTGATCTTTTTCTACAGCAGAATCAGTCATGAACCAATAACTGTCTGACTGACTGCTGCAAGCAATCAGACAGTAATTTCAATGGACAGTAGCTTTGGACCTGTTCAATATTTAGAAAACAATTTGACTGAATGTTGTTCGTGGCTTCTAAATATTTAGCCGATCCAGAATTAAACCCCATGGAAGAGGAATTTTGCAGAAATTCAGTAGGCAGTTATTACATGTGCTGCTGTGGCAAAGATTTCCACACATCTAACAAGACAAACAGGGAGTAAATTCTGAAGCACTGGAATCCCTACAATTTTTAGAGTAAATACACTATTCAGAAGCCCATAGAGAACTGGAGAGAGAGGGAGGGGGGAGGGAGGGGAAGGGGAGAGACTAGAAGACAAACAGCCTTATCCAAAGAGAGAGAGTCAAAGAAAGTTACAGACTAAAAGACAATCAGCCTTATCCAAAGACAGTCAAAGAAGGATACAGAGTTTCAGACTAGAAGACACAAAGCCTTATCCAAAGAGAGAGAGAAAGGGCAGGAGGGGGAGAGGGGGGAGGGAGGGAGCGAGAGAGTCAAAGAAAGTTACAGACTAGTAGACAACAATAAGTTGAAGGTTAACGATAAGCAAGAAGAGCAGGATAGCTTTCAGAATGGTCAACTTTAAGCAATAACTACTCAGGACCTATTTGGGTTACTTGAATTTTATGTACATGTAAATTACCAAAGTATGGGTGGTTCTCAAGTCAACCCAGGTCAAATGTCAAGGTTACATGTGCCAAAATGTCTAAACCCATAAGCATAATAAATCTCATGTTTAAAAAGAGCTATTTAGGGTTATTTAAATTGAAATTTAAGCAATTATTCTGAATTTACCCAGCAATAACAGATGTTATTAATCATCTATTTTGGGATAATTGGATGTATAAATCTGGTCACTGCCTAAACTTGACCAATTCCGATGAAGTGTTTGAAAGAGTACGAGCCCATTTCCGTCTGAATTAAATCGATGAAATCATTTCGAAGGATGTAACTGTGAATCTGGCTGAATATTTTGAAAACAATTTGAGCGAATGCTGTTGCTGTGATGCAGCCCAATGTGACATAGCGGGAGAATTATTTTCACTCGAATTACAAATTTCAAGCCTTTGAATCAAACTCATATGATCGCACTATCAATACAGTACAGCTCAGAAATAACTCAAATTTTCAAAAAGAAGAGAAACATGTTATATTTAGTACAATTTTGAACACAATGTAAGAAATGTTCGGTTGAATATTTTGAACATATTTGGAGTGGAAGACATTACTGCCTTATGCAGAATTGTTTTTCAATCCAATTATGTTCACAATATTCAACAGTATGTTTTATTTTGATTAGAAAAATTAGTTATTTCTGGGCTGTAATGTAGCGACTATATTCACAAATGACATAAAACAAGTACATACAGTTACAAACAATGTATAAAAGCACACACCCCTTTCTCCACCCACCCCCACCCTTATACATACATGTATTCATGAAATGTACTGTACATGTGCGGCGCCAATTGCATTACCACAACCCAACAATTAACCCACAAGTATTCAATGCCTATGCCACCACATTTATATTGTTTTCATTATTTCTGCACCAAATCTGCTCCCACATACCCCACACATCACATCATACCAGTTTTGTCAGGTGATTTATAAGAATGTTTAAATCTCTGTGTTTTTCCATTGATCAAATGACACTCTAAAAAAAAAAAACAGCTTAATGTTTTGGCAGATTTCCAGGTCAAATTACTAAAGCTTATAAATAAACATTTCAACAGCAGTCAATAATCCCCACTATTATCGAAGCTAAAAAACGCTTTCTAGAATCAATATTTGTACAACATTTAGCACAAATCTGTTTTTTAAATCAGATCATGACATAGCCTATGAGTACATAATATGCTCAGTTAGACTGTAGTCTAAAGTCTGTTTTCCTGACCGAGAAGCTCTCTTCTCTGCCTTAAACCTTCATCAGCCATACCTCTGCCACCACCACCACACATCATATTCTCTTTTTTGTCATTATAAAATGACTGAAGAGGACCCAGGGACATCAACACCCACCCACCCCCTCCCCCACCTCACACCTAACCACCCAAAACAACCTGGATATTTTCTTAATTAACTGACTAATTTGTCCTTATTTCACAGTAAGGTACATTTATTAATTAATCTTCCTCTAGCTTCCTCAGAATATTCATTTCATTCAGGATAAATGTGAAACACCGTGAATATTTTGAAAAAATTTGACTGAATGTCACTGCCGTCACAAGTAGCGATGACTCAGTGAAACTGTTTTCAAAATAATCAAAAGGTTTCAAACTACAGTGTGTATCCAACATATGATAAAGTGCCTTAAATATTTACCAAAAATCTACTGAATCGTTTCAGTAGTGTGACTTAAATATTTTTTCCTTTTGGAAATTTTTGAAATTTTATGAATTTTGCCACGTTTGGTATTAAACTGGAGATGAACTAAATGAGAAGTTACATCTTTAAGTCTTTAACCCTCGAATTTGTTCAAGAAAATTTCGATTTTCTGTGATTTTCTCATACAAAATATCCATTTGCAGACCAAGAGATGACTATTTTTTAAAGTTTACCACCGGAAGGAAATTTTCAAAAATAGTCTTCCCTTGGTCTACAACTTGACATTTCCCAAGACCACCATAGAAGCCATTTTTGGCTGATATGAATGTTAAAGGGTTAAAATCCCAAATAATTATTCATTAACCCTTTACTGATCACGCTTCAGAATTAAGGGAGATAACTCCACTGATTTATACATATTCAGCTAGGCTAGAGTGAGACTGTATTTTTGAAAACCTTGCGCTGATATGCCTGTTTCTACAGGGTGTCTTTACCACAGCGGGACCAAGAAAATAAGTTATGGCATTATTAGAAGAAAAGTAGGACTAGTGAATGGAAATGTCTCAAGTTGGGATTAGTTATGATGTAACAAATATTCTGTTGAAAATTTTAAAAATAAATTGACTGGAAACCATTGCTACCTGGGGCATCAACGACTTCCATTCAAATTCTTTTAAATATTTAACATTTCTGTATGAGGTTCATAAAATTTATGTACTAGCTAGGACTTCAGGAAAGTCTTAATAACAGAGAACATTTACAGTTATATTAGATAGAATAAGACATACATTAACACCTTTAACACTCACATGAACAGCCAAAAACGGCTTCTGAATTGGTCTTGAGAAATGTCCATTTGCAGACCAAGAAGACTATTTTTGAAAATTTACCACTGGAATGACTGGCTCGATAACCGAGCCAGTCATTCAAGTGTAAATTTTCAAAACGTCTGTGGTCTGCAAATAGACATTTTCTGAGAAAATTTAAATTTTCTTGATTAAATTTGAGGGTTAAATTGTTAATATACGTTCAATTCTACTTCAATTTCACCCTTGTCTTGGATAAGAAGTTGCACAAAATCATAATAAGTGAGAAAAGTAAAACAAAGTAAATAAGGACCAATGTCCAAAAGATAGGCACAGTAAGACCACTGTGAAGCCTGCCAGACATATCAGTGACAAGTTCTCAAAACTATTGTTAGCTTCAGTAAGCAGGAGTTATTTCCCTTGGTGGCGGTGATCACTAAAGGGTTTTTAATTATATTCTCGCCAGCACGACAGCTGTTTATAAGGAAGAAAGCAAGTTGATTAGATCATATTTAACATGTAACAATTTAAATGGTGACATTTCTATAACATTTATGATGATATGATGACAGATGTTTATGAACCTTATAATGATGATATTGAACTATGAATGAATGAGATTAGAACTGTTGTGTAGTTTTAAATTCCTTCCATAACGATTTACGTTGAAAGATTTATTTCAAAATTTGAAGCCCATATTATGTGAAATTTCAAAATTTTTGTTCTGAAATGTCTTTTTAAATTCATTGACAGGTATTTAAAATGAGTTAAAATTATATACTATAAATGTACACATATTTTCATCAATGTTTAACAATTCGTGCATGGCTCAACAAGTCGACAAAATTGAGGAGCAAATAAAATCATCATTGCTGTACTCCGCAAGCTAACTGTATATAGTCTGTTAGTCAGTCTGTCACTAAAGTGTATGACTTGTATGTGTTTGATGAATTTACAATTTAATAAACCTTCTGTCGAGTATTTTGAAACTAAATTTGATTGGGAGCTGGTGCTAAGCCACCAACAACTTTCAGTCAAATGGTTTTTAAAAATTCTGCCGGTCCAGCGTTATTGCCCATTGAAATTAGTGTCTGGTGGCTTGTCAGACAGTTAATCCAGGGTTATCCTATACTTCTGTCATAATTACTGACGTAGCTTTGTAAGTATAATTGCCATCCAATTAATGTAAACACGGAAGTCAATACTACACAACAGTGACGAAGCGTGATTTGTGCTCAAAACTAGGGCAGGGCAATTAGCATACACAATTTGCTTTAATGCCATGGATGTCGTTTTAATTGACATTTTAATACATGTAAAGAAATTCCATTCAGCATCAGAAAACATCAGAAATACAGTAGAAATAACGCAATTTGTTTCCAAACACAAAATAAAACGTACTGCGGAAGTCACTGGCTATAAACGTCTTCTAATCAATGTTGAAAATATTCAACATTCTCAATAATGAACATGTTTGTGTTTTTCGTTCAGAAATATCTTATATATTTTTAAGCTGTACTGTATACTTTCTTATTAAATAGATTATCTTTAATAATCTAAGTGCCCCAGTTTTTAGCAACATTTTGTTAATGATGGAAGTACCTACATGTTGATGAAACACGTTTTTTTAAATGAAAATCTTAGTTTTGACCATTTGACCATAACCTATGACCATTTGACCATGACGATGACGATACACTGTATTACTTATTTTATAGTTTTACATTCTTGTTTAAATGAAAAACTGTAGCCATCATAATTGTATACAGATTGACCGGTGAGTACCCTGAATGTACTAAATATTGACCGGTGAGTACCCTGAATGTACTGAATATTAAAACGCAGGTAGATAGGCCACAATGGTCTACGTCTATGAGGTTTATCACCAATATTTAATAATGTAGATTTTGACTAAAATGGCCACTTGGTTGGGTGTCACGAATACATATTTGAAGAATGACTAAGCGCTGTTGTATGAATTGTATGTCTTTACTATTTAATCAAGATTTTGTTGAATATTTGGAACTAATTTGCCATAGGCAGCAACAGCACCCAGTCAAATTAGTTACAAAATATTCCATATCCTACCTGTAGTTTTCAGAAAATTTATAGTCAATGCATTCAGAGATCGATCAATCCCAACACGACGAGGTGTGAGTGGAGCTTAGCTAAAGGTGGGCGGGGCATAGCTAACACTGTAAAGCGTCATTATCTTCATGAACTGGAAGTTTGGAACTCATCATTAGAAAATTTTATTTTTAACAATTTGGCCCAGTAATTTAGGCATTAGGAAATGTATCGATCAGAGATCGAGAGATCAGTAAACAAATACGTAAACTGTTAATGGTTCGTGGGAGCTCGACTGTATGGTTTGTTTAGTAATTTTGATTGCTAGAATCTTCTGTAATTAGATGATTACATTAAAACAAGACACGATCTGTGGTTGAATAGTCAGAATGTGGATCTGGCAATTCCAGTAAATATTAAAATTGCTCATACGAGTGAAATTAATTAATTAATATAAAACTTTCGATAAAAAAACAATAAAAGCTTTATGTTTCAAAAGTTGATAATTTGAATTGTAGAATCAAGTAATTTAGATCTCAGGTCAAATGTTATTATATATTCAAGTAGAAATATTTGAATATGTGTACGTTCAACCTATTCTATTACATGCTCTAAACCAGAAGCTTCATTCTGACTCCTTCCACGCATAGATCACAGAAATTGATGATTTAATGAGATGAGGTGTTTGTTAGTATCAATGACACAAGACTTGCATGGCAGTAATTGACGTATTAGCAAATGTTTTCAAGAAAATTTCAATTTTCTCATTGGAAATGTCCATTCGCAGACAATAATTTGAAAATTTAACATTGGAATGACTGGCTTGGTTATCGAGCCAGTCATTCCAGTTGTTAATTTTCAAAAATTGTCTTCTCTTATAAGTTGCAAAGGAACACGAGTGAAGAAGACGTTTTTGGCCATCTTGAGTGTTACAGGGTTAATTAATATGCAAATATTGTGTCATGAATATTCATGATATGAATGATGATGATAATGATGACGATGTAATTGACAGATGTCGATCAACACATACCTGACTATCTAAACCAATCGTGAACAGCATCAAAAAGAACAGAACGGCCCACAGAGGAGAGATTGGCAGACGGGTGACAGCTTCGGGATAAACAACAAACACGAGGCCAGGACCTGCAATGTCAAATATCACAAATAAATAAGCATAGAGCATACCTGGGTATTTATCAATTATCAGAAAATGATTCCTATGATTGTTACATTATTTAACCATTTAATGGCTAAAGCTGTTCAAGAAAATCAAAATACTTGCTTATTGAATGTCTATTTAGAGGCCAAGAGAACCGTTTTAAAAATTTTACCACTGAATAACTGGGCTCGGTTGTTGAACCAGTTTTTTCAGTGGTAAATTTTTTTAAATTGTCTTCGCTTGGCCTGCAAATTGACATTTCTGAAGACAACGGAACTTAAAATATTTGTTAGACAACAGCCTTTAGTAGTAGTAGTAGTAGTAGTAGTAGTAGTAGAAGCAGTAGTACATACCTTGTGTAACCACCTTGTCAATATCAATGCCAGTTTCATGAGACATATAACCAAGTATGGAGAAGATAACGAGTCCGGCAAAGATGCTGGTACCACAGTTCAGTAAAGGCACAATCATGGCATCCCGATAAACGTTATTATGGAACTTGTTATAACTTGACATAGTGATGAGACCGCCCCAAGCCATGCCAACAGAGTAGAAAATCTGCACCGCGGCATCGCCCCACACCTGTGAAACAGATTAAATACAGGTAAACAATAAGCACATAGATGTAAGACTGACCTTTGACCTCCAAAGTACAAGAAATTACTAATCTACAGATCTAAGAGGCAAATAAGTGTTTAATTCTGTCATTCTATGTGATGTAAGCTACTCGAGTCACAGATGGAATCCCTCCATTAGGTCACTAAAATTAAATCCGTTACAATTATTAACTCTTTAAAATTGTCAAACTTGGTAAAAGAAAATTTCAATTTTCTCAAAGCTTATATCAATTTATAAATGGCTTGATCCCCTCTGGAAGCGTACAGTCAAATTAGTTTCAAAATATTCAACAAAATGTTCCCTACATTATAAATAATTTTGAGTTTGGTTTGTGAGAGTTGACACAGGTAAACGATACATTAGCAATATCTTACCTTAAAGCTGAGCAGTTTATGCCATTGTGGCACAAGGTAGAATTTGATACCATTGAGGGCGCCTGGCAATGTCAGACCTCTGATGAGAAGAATCACTAACACCAGATATGGGAAGGTGGCCGTCACATACACAACCTACAGCACAAGATCATATCATGGTGAAATCACGACCAGTGGCAGATATATTTATATTAAATCTAATCACAATTAGGTATTGTAATTAATGTGACTGATTTTAGTTGTCCTAGGCAGCGAAAACTTTCAGTCAAATTAAGTAGTTTTTATAATTTAAATCAATTTTCCTGCAGCATGTAACTAGAAATGGACCTTTCCATTTTTAGCTATGCCCCGCCCATCTCTAGCTAAGCTCCACCCACACCTCGCTCATGTTCGGATCGATCGATCTCTGAATTCCCTGACTATCGATCTCAAGAAAACTATACAGGTAAGCTGTTGGATATTTTGAAACTAATTTGACTAGGTGCTGTTGCTGCCTAAGGCAGCAACAGCGCTAAGTCAAAGAAGTTACAAACTATTCAACAGCATGTTTCTTAAATAGCAAAGAATTACAAAGACAACGTGTCTGTGTATTTGAGATTTGGTGACGGTCTATATGGAACCCTTTGTGACGTAATGATTATGACGTCATCATACACGCGCTGAGCTGATTATGATGTCATACGAGGTCAGATGATGGATGGATACTCTGGAAAGGAGAATTGGCTGTGACCTAGTACAACACACAGAGACACACATACACACACACGCATGCGCGCACGCTAGGCTTGTGCGATTATTGCGTTGAGTAATTGCGATCGATTATTTAAAAATAATCGTGATTACTTGATTAATCAGCTTAGATACAAATTACCAAGACATAACAACAAAAAAATATCAATGATGAAAATTGCAATGGTGTTTAGAAAAATCCATTTGCATGGCAAGAGAAGACTATTTTTGAAAATGTATCACTGGAATGACTGGCTCGATTCTCGAGCCAGGCATTCCAGTAATACATTTTCAAAAATAGTCCCCTCTTGCCTTGCAAATGGACATACATTCACTAAGCAAAATGTAATTTTTCATGACCGAAAGCATTAAAAAATCAATGAAAATTAGGTCTTGAAATATTTTCCGCAATAGAAAATATTCACGATTATTCGATTATTTAATTTTTAATCATATAAATTCACGATTTAAAACATAATTGCGATTTTCGATTTAATCACGTAATCGCGCAAGCCTAACGCACGCATGCAGGATGTGAATACCCCTGTGCATGTGTGCACAGCTGTACATTTTGTTGTGAAGTTTGCATTTCAATATTGTTAAAGTTACATCAGAAACTTATTTATAATATACAAAAACTTATTTTATTTTCATCACTTCTATAATCTATACCGCCATGGCTCCAGAGAAGCTGGTGAATCTTATTGAAATAACTTTTCATTTGCATAGTAGGAATATTTTTTTTAATAACTTCAGAAACATATGGAAATTAAAGTTCCTGCATCTAAGCAAGCATATCATTAATTTTGGTTAAAACCTGACTTACCCTGCCAGAGGACTTTACACCTTTACAAAGACACAGGAATACGATGAGCCAAGCAATGACAAGGCAGATGAGGAGCTGCCAACGCAGTCCACCCATATCCTCGATGCCGGATGTCATATTCAGAACATGGCGTCTGAAAATAATAAACAAATATACATAGTTTCAAATAGTGACATTTTATAGACACATGACAAAGTCGTTACGATTTACAAGAAATATTTACCTAGAAGACACCACAAGAGCTGCCAACAAAATTAGTTTCAAAATGTTTAACATCTTACTTTTATGGTTACTTTGAGGTTGGTATTTCATGGATGAAATGTTTTAATTTTGAAAAATACTCTTCTCGTGGCCTGCAAATGGACATTTCTCATGACAATTGTAGAGGATGAATTTGGGCGGCTTCATTTATTAAAGTGTACCGCGAAGTTATTTTAGCCGTTAGTTATCATCACTATATGAATAGTGATTCTCCATCATAATATCGTCTTCATTTTGGAAACAATTTTGATTTGTTTCCAAAATGTACAATTTCTTTCTCTACTGAATTTGCAAACACCTTTTGACATATGGATAAACATTATTTCTTCCTGTTTCTGAGGGTCTGAGTGAATCTGAGTGTAGGGGGAGGGATGAGGGTGTATGGACATTGACACTGAGAAAATTCTACTCACTGCCAGAATTCTTCACTTGGACGTGTTATTTTATGCTTGATGAGTTCGGTTCCATTTCCGGTCAGATTAGCGCCAACGAAAGCCAGCGTTCCATTCCCGATATCACTGTACCAATGCGTCGCATTCTCATATCCAGTTTCGTTGTACGATATAGCAGCGGTGACATTATCATCATCAGTGGCGTTATCACTGGTGTGCCTGATGCAGTACTTGGTATTCCATTCATTGCCGCATGTGCTCCATGGCAGGATGGCACGCAATGACATGAACAGGTAATAGATGGTCCAGGTGATGATGATGTTGTAGTAGACGCACACAATACCAGATATTATCACCATCCCATAACCAATACCTGCAACAGAATTAGACAAACCATTTCACCAACTCGACTCGTAATTAACTGTCTACCATGCTAAACTTCGGCAGACTACATTTTCCTTGAGGTCTACACTGGATATGCTGAATTTTTTGAAAACAATTTGACTGAAAGTTGTTGGTGGCTAAGCCACCAACAACTTTCAGTCAAATTGTTTTCAAAATAGTCAGCAGGTCCAGAGTTACTGCCCACTGAAATTATTGTCTGGTGGCTTGCAGCAATCAGACAGTTAATAACAATTAACATGTTTACAAGTTTATAGTCAATTCCCACCACCCTCACCAGTACGCACTGTTTTTACACACATACACACACAGTTAGCCCTTATATATTGAAGCTGATAAATTGAAGAGATATTAGGCCATTGGGGGGGGGGGGGGGCTCAGGAAAAACATAAAAAAAATTTCTGTGGTTCGAAAGCTGGGGATGAACGTAGTAGTCTGTTTTCACACATGGTTCGAGGCAGCGTAATGGCTAGCCCAAGACTACTTAATTGGAGAACCGGGTTTAGACCATCGCTGGAAACATGGGCAATCTCTTTCGCTCCTTGCCTCTCTCTACCCAAGAGTAAAAAATGGGCATCAGAGTAAAAAATGGGGAAGTAACATTAATAGACCGAAATAAAGGGGGGGGGGGGACTTGATAGATGTCAATCAAACCAAAAATTTGATTTGAGCAGTTTGGCTAAAACCCACTAAGTTGAATAGGTGTCCCTTTATCATCAGCATTGGGCACTCGGCAATGTAAAGACCTATTTTGCTATCAACTAAATCTTTGATTTGATTATGTTTGCAATTAATAATTAGTTTAATTAATATAGGTTTTAGCCCATTTCTGAAACATGCCAGCTTCTAAAATTGTTTGGAATTTCTGCCCATAATACTGGGCCCTATCCATGGCTTTGTTGATTAGGTCCCTAAAGCAATGGCAAGGACGCCACCATTTTAATGGCTTTGTAAAAAGCAGTTGCTGTTTTATACAGTAGCAATCTAATGGAATAGCAATGTGATCATATAACTGTTTGCCTGCTGAATTTATGCAGACTACTTTGTCAATGGTCAATAACTCTGGATATGCTGAATATTTTCAAAATAAGCTTTCACCCAAATTGTTTTCAAAACATTCAGTTAACATTCAGGTTACATGCCAGTACTGGATGAAGAACGGGCCATATTGGTTCAGTACCGACCCAGTAATCTGCGTTATCACTGATTACCTGGACATAAATTTGCTGAAGTGATAAAATGCTACAATTAATTCGTTATAAATAAAGTGCACTTACAAAGCAAAAGCCTAGAGGCTAATATTTATCAGAGTTTAATGGCTACATTAAATTTAATTGAATGCAGAAATGTGTTTTTTGTAATAAAGGTCAAGGCGTTTTTACATTAATTCAGGATACATTAAGATAGGAAATTTTTTGAAAATAATTTCATTTATAGTCAGTGCATTGTCAAACTCAATTTTCATTTCATCCCCCTACTCAATCGTGAATTCCACAAACATCAAGTGATTAAATATGAAACACTCCGATTATTTTTGGGGGAAATGCATTTGACTGAAAGTAATTCCTGCATTGGACAAGTGTAGACAATTAAAGCATTTGAAATTAACAAAAAATTGCCAAAAATTGTGGGTAAGAAATGCCGATAAACGCGCTACCGCTGATATTTGGAAATGAATCCATACCGCAGTATCCGTAACGAAAATTAGCTAAACTGTAAACAAAGATATGGCAAAAAGTCAAATCTACATAGGTTATAGATTGGTAATTAATTACGGGATTGAGTGTATTGTCTGGAGAGAATATAATAAAGTCTATTTCCCTCCTCTTCCTTGTGGTAAAGATAAGCTAACAGTTTCCTTTTCTTTTTCCGCAACCTCCAGTTTTACAATAGGATGCCAATTGGCATTCAAACAGCCACAAGTTGCATGTAGATTATTGCTAGTTTGCGAATCCATACACGTTTTTGCCGACTCGTAGCTGAAGCGTGATGGAAAAGTACCGGCGAGCTCACAGATCAATCGAACACCGTGCCCTTACATGGGCGAACCCACTCCATCAGGCGGGGAGAGCGGAGTTACGCTATAGGCTGGCGCGTAAAAGTATATATCGATTTTTATGAATTACAACACACCGCGGAGTCTTGTCAATGCAAATATTCTTTGACTATTCTTCAGAATTGGTCAGATTTCTCAAGCAAGAACTATCTATTAATAAAAAAATTGTATTATCTGCTCGTTTTGCCATTGAATACTGACGAATATAAGAAACACCTAAACAAGTACGCATGTTAATTATATTTGACTATATTACATGTCTTTATTACCCATTCTTTCATTTCTGTGTTGGGCACTTAAAACAATAACCTTCACGACGACTACCTACTGACTGTAATGGAAATCTTATGCTGTATCACTTATTTATCTGATTATAACGATACGGTAATTTTCTGTAACAGACTGTACCATACATCGCGTGGAGGGAATTCATGAATGAAACCTCAAATCCAGTCTCGGCTCTCCGCCAATCAAAACGTCGAAAATTTACTACGCCAAATGTACGCGCGTAAAACAGTTTTGGGCATATCGTTTACGAACGTTCACGGGGCAACGGGTTGTTTTGTATTAGAGCCAATATCTATGAATGATATTTTATCTAAACGGAAAATTACTGTACTGAGATGGGGCATAAAATTATTTGTCATATCAACAGCATGTTTATTAAATAGTAGACATACAATTCGTACAACAATTACAGTTAGGCCGTCATCAATTAAGCGCTCGTGACGAACTTTAATTGAATGACGGCACGTCACGCAAATGATTATGACGGATGATTGACGGATAGACTCCTCCATAGACATGGTTACGGTAATATCTCATAAATGATCTTGTATGTTTTTATGAATATTATATGACAATGCAGCTTACTGGACCGATGCAGGGCCGATACTGACCGTGGTCCAGCAAGAGGTATTATCTGGGATTAGTTGATATTGGTTGTTTATATATGTTATCAGCCGTCATAAAAAAGCCAAAAAATGTCACGTTAGCTTGATTTCGCAACCAAGAAATAGCATCATAAAAATTGAAAAGTCAGTCGGAAAGATGTAAAAATGTTATATCTTTTAAATGAGTTACAATTTAAATCATTCTATTTGATTTTGAAACTATATGAGCTGTTGTCATAGGCCAATACCGGACATTAAACTGGGATTTTAAACTTATTTAAATGCTTTTCTAAACAAACTCCCACGAATGAGGTCAGTGGAATATTTTAAAATTAGAATATATTTCATTGATAAAACATCTTTTGAAATCTTAAATAATAGCTAGAACACTTAAAAATTTGATAGGCCGCTTCTTTTTGTCAACAATAACAAGAAAATTGAAGGGAGTGGGCGGTAATATCCACCCGCCGTTGTTAGTCTGATAACCGAATTTCTTTTATTATTGCTGATAAATATCTATGTAATCTAGATAAACTGAAGTATTTGTATTGGTCAACAATTCTACAGGAGACATGTTGAATATCTTAAAACTAATTGGACCAGAACCCTTTTGATGCCATATGCAACATCTCCCAGTCAAATTAGTTTCAAAATATGCACCAAATTGAAAATGCTCCTTATATCATAAGGAGTCTTCCATCTCTAGTCTTTAAGGGTAAATTCAATTACACTGGATATACAGTACAACTCATGAATAGATTAGGCCCTTTCCCCCCAAAAAAACCCGGGTTATTTTGAACATGTAAAAAATATGCTGTAAAATATTTTGAAATGAAATTGGATTGGAAGTCATTGCTTCCCTGACTGGCTCCCAATCAACGAAGTTCAAAATACTCGTTTTAGTTTGTTTCAGAAACAATAGTACGTTATTTCTGAGCTGTACTGTTTCACATGTATGATAATACAATAGTTCCATATAGCCACTTACCTTTGAACAGTGGACATATTCGCCATATGGAGATAGGACTGAGACTTGCGAATTGGCCGTAAGAGATTTCTAGGAAGAACAGTGGTATCCCACACAGCAACATGAACGTCAAATACGGAATCAAAAACGCGCCTGAAAAAACACAGAAAGAAAATCAGTAGCTTCTATACGACAACTACATAATTAATAACATTTTAAGACAGATCGATATCGAAAATAAAATCACTGAATCATCATATTTTTAAAAGATTCCATTTAATGTAAATTTGAATGAAACTAATTTCAATAGGTACCTATATGCTATCTCAGAATGTAACAAAAACGTGATCTAATAATTTTGTAAGTCAGAAGATGATGATGATGATGATGATGTTGCCTATGATGATGTTGCTGTTGCCTATGATGATGTTGTTGTTGCCTATGATGATGCTGATGCCTATGATGATGATGATGTTGTTGTTGTTGTTGCCTATGATGATGTTGCCGTTGCCTATGATGATGATGATGGTGGTGGTGATGATCATGTTGCTGTTGCCTATGATAATGATGTTGGTGTTGCCTATGATGATGTTGTTGCCTATGGTGATTGTTGTGATGATGCTGATGTTGCCTATGATGATGATGTTGCTGTTGCCTATGATGATGATGATGGTGATGATGATCATGTTGCTGTTGCCTTTATGATGGTGGTGGTGATGATGATCATTGTGCTGTTGCCTATGGGGGTTGTGATGATGGTGGTGGTGATGATGATCATGTTGCTGTTGCCTATGATGATGATGTTGCTGTTGCCTATGGTGATGGTGATGATGTTGATGTTGCCTTTATGATGGTGGTGGTGATGATGATCATTGTGCTGTTGCCTATGGGGGTTGTGATGATGGTGGTGGTGATGATGATCATGTTGCTGTTGCCTACGCTGGTGATGATGATGATGTTGCTGTTGCCTATGGCGGTGATAATGATGATGGTGGTGATGATGATGTTGCTGTTGCCTACGCTTGTGATGATGATGCCTATGGTGATGATGATGACGATGTTGCTGTTGCCTACGCTGGTATGATGATGTTGCCTATGTTGGTGCTGTTGCCTATGCTGGTGATGATGGCGGTGATGATAATGAAAATGTTAATGGTGTTGCTTCTGCTACTCCTGCTGCTGCTCATGTTGCTGCTGATCAGCTGATGATAGTGATGATGATAGATAGATAGATAGATAGTTTATTGCAAAAATCCAACATAAGGATACGGCAATACAAGTACAATCGTATATATGATGATGATGGTGGTGATGATGATCATGTTGCTGTTTATACAATCGATGATGACTTAGTTGATGACATACCTCCTCCGCTGCGGTAACAGAGATATGGAAATCTCCAGATATTTCCTAATCCGACTGCAAATCCTATGCATGATAGGAGAAAGTCTAATCGACCGGTCCAGTTTCCTCTACCGGACGTATCGTGACTCTTCAGGCTATCAGAACTTGAACTACATGACGAGTTTGTAGAGGAGACAGACTTCACCCCTTTAGATTGGACACCGCACAAGCCCTGTCGAGAAACAAAACAAACATGTATAAGGATGGTGATTGAATAATTCCTGATCTAAAATCAAATTAATTGTCTGGCTGCTACAAGCCACCAGACATGTACATGGAGCTCGTTCAAAAGCAATATTCCCAACCTGAACAACGCAGTTAAAATTGATTAAAACTAAATACGTCAGTAATTGGCAATGTGGCGGGTAGGGGCAGTAGCAATGTGATTTTCCAATTTCAAACGTGATGAGAGTGTTTTTTGAGTTGGGTTTTTTTTATTATAAATCTACATATTTTCCCTAATTTCTTTCATCACAGCAGTAACCAGTTCAAATTCTCTTTATTCTTCGTAGCTATACAATAGTATATGGACCTCTAATTGAGGTAAATCTATTTACATCATATAGTATCCGCCTATGTATGGGATGGGGTGGGGGTATGGGGGGGGGGGGGGGGGCACGCAAGACCAATTTATTTAGAATGCCACATTAGGGATTGGGCCTATGTTATATCACTTTAACCCTTGAGATTCCAGTATCGCAATTTCAAAACAACTATACAAGAAAGCAGATTATTTTGAAACTAATTCAATTGAGAGCTCAAATTAGTTAAAATCTTCAGCAGCATATACATATTCCTTACATCATACAGAATTTGCTATCGTTTCTGGTCTATATATGGATTAAAGAGATATTATCTGCTGGTTTCATTGGTCGTAATGGACCTTTCCAAGTTTATCCATCGATCACCTGACGTCATAATTAACTAAGTGACGCGTATGCTGACGTCATAAACATGACGTCCCTCGAGCATCTGACGTCATAATTAACTAAGCGACGTGTATGCTTACGTCATAATCATGATGCCATGAATGAAGTAATCGCGCGTCTTTAACGCTTAATAGTCCGACACGACACGTACAAATTGTATGTCTCTACTATTTAATAAACATGCTGTTTAATATGTTGAAACTAATTTGACTGGGTATTGTTGCACCCTGTCAAATTAGTTTCAAAATATTGAACAGCTTACCTGCATAGTTTTCTGGAAAATGATAGTCTGGGAGTTCAGAAATTGATCGATCCAAACACGAGCGAGGTGTGGGTGGAGCTTAGCTACAGATGGTAGGGGCATAGCTAAAAATTGAAAGGTGCATTGCTGCCGTATGCAGCATCAGCTTTCATTCAAATTGCTTTCAGAATAATCAGTAAATTTCTCTGAGGCAGTGAAATTAAACTAGGTACAGATCTGGAAGCGTGCGCCCGGCGGACCCTGCTCCCAGCAAATTACAATTTAAACATTTATATAAATGCCTTACAAAAATCGATCATTTATTTTCAAGGAGACATAAATTTACGATTTTCTCCTGTAAAATAGGTTTAAAAACATTCCATCAATGATATTCGAGTGCCTTTCTTCTGCCCGCGCATTATAATGCCGGAGATCGATGATGCGCGCCGGCTGCACTACTGAACCTACAAGCGAGAAACTATATAACTACCGCAGCAAGACTACACAGATAAATTATGTTAATCAGCCGGCGTCTGCCGAGCCATGTGCGTGGAAAATTTTCCATTTCGCTATCGTTGTAGGATGTGATTTTCATTTCTTAAATATCAATTTCTTAGTCATTTTGTCTTAGTGTAGATCTTACGTCATTTTAAAATACATGTTCCCTCTCACAGTAATATTAACCCTTTGTACCTCATCTTAGTCAGAAGACTGGTCCGATTGGAAGCAAATAAAAAACATACCGAAAATTTAAAAACAATTTGACTGACAGCTGTTTCTCCCTAAGGCAGCAACAACATTCAGTCAAATTGTTTTCAATATGCTCATGCATCGGGTGATTAAGTCTCAATTAGTTAATTCCATATACCTGACTCAATTTCACATAACTGTACCATCAAATAACGCCATTGACATTAATTGACGTCTCATATGGGGGGTTTAGGGGGGCCTAATGCCAACGTATTCTAATTTCATATTTTTAAAACTGCCGAGTATGCTAAAACCCCGATTTGACTGGCAGTTGCGTGTATGCCTACTGCCGACAGCAACAATTTTCAGCCAAATTATTCTCAAAATAATTGGACCAATGTTAGCTATAGGTCACGTAAGTTATAATTTATAAATTCCACTTCGGTTAGACAACTAATTGAAGAAATTAATGATGATATATAAGAATTTTTATTTTAACAACAATTAAGCATGTTGGATTTCTGCCGACTACATTTTCCATGCAATATTTTTTACCAATTTGACTTAAAGTTCTTGTTGGCTAAGCCACCAACAGCTTTCAGTCAAATTGTTTTCAAATTATTCATCTGGTCCAGATTTATAGCTAATTGAAATTATTGTCTGCTGTCAGAGTTAATAAATCAGTGATCTGTTCAATTTTATTGTTTATGGGTACATAAAAATATAATATGTGTACTAAAATGATCTAATATTTTATTTCAAACAAAACTATGCTGTTTAAAACAGTGTGTCTTAATAATACGATTATTAATTAGGCCCTACTAACTAATTAAACAGTAATTAACTAATTAATTAAGCTGATCATCTCACCTCTGGCTTAAAGTCTGGTAGAGTAACCATTCTTAGTTGAGTAATCTAGAATTAGTAATAGTATCCAGTAAGAAATAGCTTGTCTTTGATAGATACATAAGAGTCTTCGTGTTTCACACACTTGGAAACGAATGATACTGATCGATTCTAGGAAGATCAATTTATAGCCGCAATGACGTCAGCGAGTGGCTGCCGATCGGCTATAGGTTGATCGCGGATGTAAGGCATTAATCACTCACTCCGGAAGAATTCCGCGCTATTTTTAACGTTCTTTGGAAAATTTTCGACATTATTTCAACCAAAACTGGCCCCGGGGTCACAATAGGATAAGTTCTATGAATGGGATTGTGTTGATTGTGAAGCCTATTATTCTCATGTTGACATCTGCGCTAAATAAACGCGTGAATAACTCTGTGGAGGGACACCTTTCGGTTTTAATAACGACCTCATTCAATAATTTATTTATTCATCTTGAGAAACCATGCGTGACCTGAAGAAGTTGTGAATGGAGATATTGAGTAATCGCTGACATCGCCGGATGGAGGATTCACTCATGGCACCGAATCAACTTTCGAGGAAATAACAAGCGATACTAACGGTGTTTTACCATACCTGTCTATTACGGACATCTGGCTTTAGGCGCCAAATAGATTATGTTTTTAAGACAGGTGGTCATATGGCCACCATCATAAATTACCACCAACATTCTGGCCCAAACTGCTATTTAGCGTATCCAATGGATTGCATTAACTGCCCACACGCCCTTAGTTCCCGCGTTTTGATGGCCCATACCGTGGCCGCCATAGACAGGGTTATGCGTCATTAGTTAGAACTATTAGTACAGATTTGTAGTATTTAGGATATATTTTAAACTATTTGTATGTAGTGAAGGCTGTTCTTAGATACCGACTCACCAACCCACACCACCCCTATTCCACCCCACCCCACGCACGCACGCACGCACGCTGAGAACCTATATACAGTACGGATCAGAAATAACCTTAAATGTTTCCAAAATAAAAACAGACCCATGTTAGTTAGTACAATCTGGAACACGATGTAGAAACGTTATGTTGAATATTTAGATCATAATTGGAAGATTGGAAGATAAATTCTAACTTATTTCTGAACTGAAGTGTAGGCCCTACCATCTCCCATCTCGAATTACAACTCTCACAATCTGTTAAGCCTGGGGCAATGTATGCATGGGTGGGCTAACCCCAGCACCCATTTTCACAGACACGTTTAAATTTGACCATTTGTTTGTAAAATAACACTACTTTGAATCACACATATGCCTAGTTTCGTTATTTGTTGTTGAACTAAGGCATTAATATTACACACGAATGGCAACTTCAAGAAGGCCTACTACGGGGTTACACTTCAGAGAGGTACACCATACAGTGAATTGGATTAGAACTTGGCGTGAGTGTGGCGATTGTTGTATAAATCCGTGTCCGAATAATCTCACATGATTAGCGTGTCAACGTAAAAATTGGATTTAAAACGGCTTAAGGTAGACCGAGCTAGATACACAAAGGCGCAGAGGTACAAGATCAGATACTTTTGTCCAAATATTTGAGAGGTATATGTGTTCCAGCGTAGACATACCGTGACGAGGGAAGTAAGTCAATTGGAAAAGGGTCTGAGAGGGTGGGGTTCCCACCACACATTGTCCTCCCACAGAAAAAATTTAAAAGGTAGAGGCTCTGAGAAGCAATTTTTACATTCTTTGTGACAAAGAGCATAATGTGCTCCGCCGCCACTGGCGATATGAGATCCACTGATCAAAGTAAAGTTTGATTAGCCTGAAGGCAGTTTGAGCGGCCGACAAACCACCACTTTGTATGGACAATGTACACTTCGCTAAGAGATAAAGGGAACAATAAGAAGATTAACCCTTTCATGACAAAACCGGCCCAAATTGGCATCTGCATGGGTCCTGAGCAATGTCCATTTGCAGGCCATGCGAAAACTATATTTTGGAATGACTGACTTGATAATCGAACGTGTCATTCCGATCCTAAAGTTTAAAAACTAGTTTTCTCTTGGCCTTCAAATGGATATTCAATAAACAAATATTTAATTTTGTTGACAAAATGCATGCATTTGAAGGGTGAAAGATGAATTGTCAAGTTCAAGTTAGTAACTTTTATTTTCAGTTTACGAACAAAACGTTTTAGGCACAAAGGAGACCCAGAGCTGGTGTGTGGTGACTGGAATTTACCCACACCCACCCATCCACACTCCCCCCCCCCCACACACCCCACCCCCAGCACACACATCCCAAGGATTAGCTACTTCTTGTTCAGCTAGGAAAATAATAGGCTAATAATCACGTATTTTTACTGGAGGGAAACGGTCGTGGGTGGGGGGCTGGGGGGGGGGGGGGGGGGGGGGGGGATTATGGTTGGGTCAGATAGGTCATTGCTGCTGCAAACCATGTTGTCTAGCTGTTCCCCCTAGACCAGAAGTTTCTCCATTCGGGAATATTGTGAATCTGCATTTCAATAGACGGACCTATTCCTAATTATGTCACGCCCATTTCTAGCTGAGCTCCGCCCACGTATTACGCGTATTGGAATCGATTTAAATCCCTTAATCCTTAGCGCTATGGTTTCTAAAATTTTTAATTTTCAAATTAAATTCGTAGACAGCAACATCTTCCGCCAAAATTGTTGAAAAATATGCACCAGTTTCTTTGATATTGACACAATAAAAGATAGATTATTGACATCAGAGTGGTATGGGTTATGCCTGGACTCTCAGAATCTAATTCAAGGTAATTCACCTCTCCAGAGTACCCACCCACCATATGGCGTCAATGAACTGCGTGATGTGTACAATGGCATCATAATGAATGACGTCGATAAGTACGTCACGAACGCATATTTGAAGACGGTCTATGCGTTGTTGTACAAATTGTTTGCTTTTACTATTTAATAAATATTCTGTTCAATATTTTAGAACTAATTTGACTGGGCGCTGTTGCTGCCATAGGAAGCAACAGCACCCAGTCAAATTAGTTACAAAATATTCAACAGTTTCCCTGTATAGTTTTCAGGAAATTGATGGCTAGGGCATTCGGGGATCGAGCAATCACTATGGAGGGATATGATATGATGCTCAAGTATCTCGCGACATAATCAATTATGTTACTATAGTTAGCTTATGTTACAATCAAGTTCAACATGGCGCATATCTCCGTCGCGAGTCAAAACGTCGGACACTTGTGTGAGTGAATCTTTGATGAATTTTTTCATGAATTTATAATTTAATAAACATTCTGTTGAATATTTTGAAACTAAATAGGCTGACAACTGTTGATTATTGTCGTGATTGGTTTTTTTATATGTTATAGGTAGCAGCAACAGCTCCCAGCTTAATTGGTTTCAGAATATTCAACAGCTTACCAGTATAATGTACCTTTCCATTTTAGCTATGCCCCGCCCATCACTAGCTACGCTCCACCCACACATTTCCAATATGACAGCTTTGAAAGGAAAATAATAGGATTCAACCACTCTTCTCTCTATAAACCCTCTCAATGACACAGACAAAGTATAACTATTACTTTACAAGTAAGAAATATTCCATAGGATATTTTGAAAATAATGTAACTGGAAGGTATTGCTGCCAAATTCAGCAAAAGTGTAGGCAAATTATTTTCACAAACTAACAGATTGTATGATTCAGCCCATTTAGTATAGTTGAATTCACAGGGGTGAAAGGGTTTGCAGGATTGGTTTTAACTATACTAGCACCTAATTATAGGCTCATTCACCTGTGAGTGTTATAACATAACATCTACAGAAGCCCCTGCTAGTTATCTGAACTTAGATCTGTTTACACACAAAGAACCCATTGTTAGTCCACTCAGCCAAGGTCTTGCTGTCCTCAGTCAAGGAACAGAAGTTACAATTGAGTTACAGCCTGTAGTTAACACTTTCAATGATAATGACCAGAAATGGCAAGATTCCTAAACAATTTATCTGTTATACAGGAAATTTTCTGTTAAATATTTTGAAATTAATTTGCCTGATCTTATGATCATTGAATGTGCCTTGACCACGTTACAGCAGTTAGCCAGACATTTAATCAGTAATATAAACATTTGCATTGGTTTCCTGTATTTTCAGTAATGTTGATAAAATTATCCATGATGGCAATGTTTAGACAAAGTATGCATGTAATATCAGTAGTATGTCTTCCAAATTTCCAGGTTGATTCACTGAATCTTAATTACAAGGAAAACATGCTGGTTATTTTGAACCTAATTTGATTGGAAATGTTGCTGCTATAGGTAGAAACAGCTAAGAGTCAATTTAATTTTCAAAATATTTGACCTATTTTTCATTATAAGTGGAATTATATGCTCAGCTATTGAGGGCATTTGTGACAAGAAATTATGTAAACGCCTAATATATAAACCTTTTTAAGTGTCTAAAATAGATAGCTTTGAAAATAGCATGTAATCATATTACATATGTGCTATGCAATTGGTTAAAATACAGTTAAAAATTTGGGAGAAATAGTCTGGACTAAAATTTTAGGCTTTGGACATTTTGGGACATTTTAAGGTGTCCAAGACCTATTTTTGGCGGACGGTTTAAACCTGTGGACACTAGTGTCAAAAATTCGCCAACCGTGAAACTGTCCCCTCATGGCATGCAATTTGGCATTGCTCAAGATCACTGTAGTGGCCGGTTTGACAAGCTATGCCATGAGGCGGTTAAAATACAATACGAGATGATGATAGGTCTATATTCAAAGCCGTCGTCATTGTGATTTATATACTTTCAACCGCCACTTCCCAGAATACCATTTCCAAGGTAACTATAGAGGTGAGCTGTTGAATATTTTAAAACTAACTTGACTCGATGTTGTCGGTGCTTATAGCAGCAGCACAGTTAAATTAGTTTCAAAATATTCAAGTGAATGTTTATTAAATAATAAAGACATACAATTCGCACAGCTTGCTGACTTTTTAACATTCCTGATAGCCACAGCTACGTCATTCATTATGTATTTGGACTGTGACGTCAACCTTCATGTGACATAATTGATTATGACGTCAACACTTGAGTGACAGGTTGGATAACTTATACCCTCTTTCCATAAGAGAATCGGTGCATTGCAATTGGGTCTACATGCGTCTGGCAGGCAAAGCTAACTATCTGAATGCTCTTGCTAAAATATGTGGTCACATATTACAAGTGGGTGGACCACACATTACTAAGTGGTATTGGCCGTTTAATGATCAAATTTGTTCATGACAATTTCAAAGGTGGGATCCATTTCTAACTAAGCTCTGTCCGTTCTTTTGGCGTGCTGGAATCAATTTATATACTTTGATTCACGACTTCCCAGAATTCCAATTTCAAGTTAACTATATAGGTAAGGTGTTGAATATCCTGAAACTAATTTGACTGGGTGCTTATGCTGCCTATGGCCGTAACAGGGCTCGGTCAAATTATTCAATATTCACGATAGAGCTAGAGATGTCATTCACTAAGCATTTTGACTATGATGCCTGCGAAGCTTTTATAGGACGCAATTGATAATGGTAAATAAAACGCGCAGGAAGATTAGTTTCAAATTTTCAACAAAATGCTGATTAAATAGTAAAGTCATACAATTCGTACGGTGACCAGTCAAATTAGCATCAAAATATTCAACATAATGGTGAATATTGTCTGTATGTCCACATGTTGGATTTGTCAATAAAAATTGTTTGCTTGCTTGATTGCTTGCTTACTGGCTTGCTTGCTTGCTTGGTAGGTAGGTAGTTGGATAGGTAGGTATGCTTAGTTTTTTAACGCACTGGGAACGCGATGACTTCAATTTCTGTGCTAGCCCCACCTACGGAGTGCACCAGTTAGTTTACTTTGTTGATCATCAATTCCCCAGTCACATAGCGTCAGCAACCCAGACATCTTTCCGCTGGACCACCGCACCATATATACTGATACACTGGCGAATTTATATGAGGCTATCTTTTGAATGCACGCCGTAAGGCCTCACCCGTTCTCCATCGCGACACTGGCAGTAGTTGATTGATTGATTGATTGATTGATTGATTGATTGATTAAATCATGGGGATTAAATCATGGGGATTAAATCGTAGACATAAAATTCGTACACTTGATGGACTATTCAATGTTCCTGATGAAGCTATTTACATCATTCATCACGTATTTTGATTGTGACGCCATCCTACATATGACGTAAATTATTATGACGTCATATGCTTGGGTGACAGATCAGATCCATCCATTATCATAGAGATATTCCATGCCAATTTGCAGACCAAGAGTCCATTGTTTTTGGCACTTTACCATTGGAATGATAGGCTCAGTTATCGAGCCAGTCATTCCAATGGTAAATTTTCAAAATTGTCTGTTAGAAAATGGTAGTTTCTCACGATTACTACAAACGCCATTTTGGCTAGTTTGATCGGGGCGAGTGTTGAAGCGGAGATTAAGAGATGTACGTGGTACAGTGGGACAGATCACAATACCATTTTTTTTCTGATGCAAATGTACAGTCAGCAATTAGCCCAGGCCACCAGCGGTAGGTACAACAAGCCCCAATAGTGATGTTATGCGTTTAATGTGCACAAGAGATCTAGACAATATATCCTAAATCTACGATTCCAATCTAGATAGAGGCGAGCTACCTCGTTCTCGTTAAAAAAAAAAAATATATATATATATATACACCTGTGCAAAAGTTAAGCACCACCCTATTTTTACGCACATGCGAGGGTATATTCATGTGCTATGAAGAAAGCAATAGCATAAACATTTATGTACCCATCCATCTTAGTGCAAGAGGTAATAATGCAAGTAGAGGAATGCTGATTATGATGGTGGGGAAACACTGTATGTTTTTGTTTGAACTTGAAAACGAGGCCTGAATATGGTTACGTTGACACAACTGACAACTATTGCCCTACAGTTGACACACGTGGCTAGATTGTCATTAATGGTGTCTGAAAACGAAGTTTAACATCTGTGCATGAGTTTGAGACTGTCATTATTAATACCGGGTATATCCACCTTGTGCCTGGATGACGGCCTGGACACGACGTCTCATGCTGGTCACCAACCGACTGATACGCCATTGTGGTATTCGTTGCCATTCAAGATGGAGTGCGTCTGTTAATTCCTGTAGGTTCTGCACAGGAGGATCCCTCCTTCTCACCATGTTTCCCAGAATGTCCCAGATATTCTCAATAGGGTTCATGTCAGGGCTCCTTGCTGACCATGGTAGGGTTTCGATGGCATTCTGGCGGAGGTATTCATGCACAGCTCTAGCACGATGTGGTCGGGCGTTGTCATCCATGAATATAGGGTGGGCTCCAGGTGCATGATTGACAAAATGAGGGACCACAACTCTATCCAGTATGGAATCTTGATATCTTTGTCCATTTAGTGTTCCAGGTACAGTCAACAGATCCAGCTTACAATCAAATGAGATGCACCCCCATATCATAACGGAACCTCCACCAAATGGAACTTCTTCCATGATGTTACGTTGGTCGTACGCCGTGCGTCTGGACCTCCATACACGAGTTCGACCATCTGTGGCATGAAGCAGGAACCGACTTTCATCGGACCAGTGTACCCGTCTCCAGGATCTCATGTTCCAGTGTCTTCTTTCGTTGCACCACCTCAGACGCTCCTCTTTGTGGTGTGCAGTGAGGAGAGGACGTCTGACAGGTCTCCTAGCTTTCATGCCAGCAGCATACAGTCTCCTTTTGACGGTAGACATTGACACTATTGCGCGTTTCCCATTGCTGGCTGAGCACTCTGCTGTTGGTGAATGGAGATCTCCTAACAAGGCGTACTAGGGCTCGATCATCACGGGCAGTAGTCTTCTTCGGTCTTCCAGATCTAGGCCTGTCCTTCACCTCGTTAGTTTGCCCATGTTTTGCAATCAAACGACTGATTACAGTATGGTTAATGTTCAGCTGTCTGCCAATCTCTCTGCATGACATACCAGTGGTATGCATGCCTATGTTTTGCCATTTCACACGATCACTTAACCTTCGTCTTGCCATAGCGGTTCACAATCAAGAGCTAATTCTCTCTGTACAAATAAACCACGGTCATGAACACAAAATTCCTAATCTTGTCGCCTAAATCTGTATGTAATGTTCTACACCTCAAACTGGACTTTTACATAACTGAACACGTGTGCTGTTTCCCGCCACGCACGGACATCAAGCGGCGTGAAGTCATGCATGCATGTGCATTTCGTACTTGGAATTATGTCAGCTAACGCGGGGACAAAAAGTATGGCAGCCTAGTTGTACCATCATGTTTCTACGTTCTATTGTTTTTGCTGGTGCTTAACTTTTGCACAGGTGTATATTTAGGTCGGAGATCTGGCGAGAACGTGAATGGCCGCAATCCCTTGAGCAAAATGGCAGCGCCTATAGGCAATAGACTTTTCCCGTCTTAGCTATGCCCCTATCACTTCTAGCTAAGCTCCACCCACACTTCTCAGTTTTGGGATCGATCGATCCCCGCGAATGCCCTGACTATTAATTTCCTGAAATCTATATAGGTAAGCCGTTGAATATTTTGTAACTAATTTGACTGGGTGGTGTTGCTGTCTATGGGGGGGGGGGGGGGGACTAATTGATTATAACGGCAACGCTCTACAATATCTGACCGCTCCTGCCGAAATATGTGCTCTGTTATTACAAGTGATTCGACTGCTTAGGCTACGTAATACAGCTCACAAATAAGTTAATATACTTACACAACACAAACAGAAATTCTGTCTTGTTTTGCAAACATGTTAATTTATTCTTTAGATGTTCTATACCATCGAGTAGGCGGTTTTACAGTACAGCTCATACATGTAAATAAGTCACTATACGGGCAAGGAAAAACAGAAATTCTACCTTGTTTTGAAAACGTGTTAATTTATTTTTGAGGTCTTCTATACCAAACGGTGTCAGGTTTCGAGGAAACTTGGAGATAAAAAAAAAAGCTCCCTTATTCATTATCTTGCTGATTTCAAAGGCTAGGCTTAGTTGTTTCACTAGAATACAATAAAGATTTGTGTAGATAATCTTACAATAATGCTGAAAGTTGTCTACATGTGTGCAGCAACGGCTTACGGCAGCATCTTCCAAAATGAATAGATGTTATCATATAGTTATCATATGTACATAAATGTTTGGAATTTCAGCGATGTATGAGTTAGGTTTTAACGCATTTTTATAATCGATACAATGATACAATGAAAGGACATCTGACAGCAGGCCTCAGGCCTCTAACGTCAGTAATAACAGTTTCACATCATTCAACTAGTATTGAAGTAGAATTGGAAATACATGTAGGTTTAGCTTCAGAGTTGAAGCGCATAGGGTGACTTTCCCAAAGCTTGTCCAATCTATGTTTCAAAGAATTAATTGAAGGTGCGCCGATGACATATTCAGAGAGTTTATTCCAATGATCAGTGCACCGCAATGGGAAGGAGTACTTTCTTATGTCTAGTCTGGGTCTAACTTTTATGAGTTTTAAGCTATGGCCTCTTTTATTAGTATTTGTGTTGTGAAGTTCAACGAAGTCTGATGTTCCTTGGTCATATTTGTTGTTGAGATGTTTATAAATCTCTATCATATCGCCACGTGATCTACGAAATGCCAAGGTCGGTAATTTCAAAGTGTGGGGGCGTTCACTGCATGATAGATGGCGTAGGCCAGGAACGAGCTTGGTGGCTCGTCTTTGAACATTTTCTACAGCATTTATGTGGGGTTTTTCAAATGTGGGGCCCAGACAACAGTAGCATATTCAATATGTGGTCTAACGAGAGCCTTGAATAGGTGTGTACAATTATATTTATCTATATAGCTAAACGTACGTCGGATTAATCCCATTATTTGGTTTGCTTTGTTTATCTTTTCATTTATGTGCTGGTCAAAATTTAGCTTTTCATCGATTATTACACCTATATCTTTTTCAGCAGGGGAGTATGTTAAAGTATGACTGCATAAGTTCATTGTATAGGAGTGTGGTTCTGGGTTTTTTGGTAGAGATTCACATATATTTGCATTTATCTGGGTGAAGTTTTAATAATGAATCATCCGTCCATGAATACATCGAATTTATGTCTTTTTGCAGTGAAATACAGTCTGTTGGATACAAAATTGATCGGAAGAGTTTTGTGTCATCTGCAAACAGGAACATTTCAGAACCACAGTTAACTGCATCAGGAAGAGCATTGATATGTATTATGAAAAGAAGTGGTCCCAAAACAGAACCCTGTTGTGTGCCACTTGTGACCTGCGTTGTTTTAGAAGGGACCCTATTAATTAATACCTGTTGCGTTCTACCGATTAAAATGCCTGTATCCAATCTAACAATTTACCTTTTATGCCATATATAGACAACTTTTTTATGAGACGTTTGTGAGGAACCTTGTCAAATGCATTCATAAAGTCGCAGTAGATAACATCAATCATCCCGACTTTATCAGGTGTCTGCAGCCATTTTTCAAGTACATTTAGCAATTGCAGAACAGTAGATCGGCCACTGATAAAGCCATATTGTTTATCTGAAAGCATTTTATTTGTTCTTAGATGGTCCATTATTGCATCCTTAATTATCGGCTCCATTATTTTACACACTACCGACGTTAGGCTGATTGGGCGATAATTTTCAGATTTCTTTTTGTCCCCTTTTTTAATATGGCCGATATATTGGCGTTAGTCCAACAGTCTGGCAATTTTCCAGATTCTAGTGATCTATTAAAAAGCAATGATGAAGGATTGCAGAATACTTGCTTAAATTCATAGATTAGCCTAGGATGTAATTTGTCAGGTCCAGGAGATTTAGAAATCTTGAGTTTGGATAATCTTTCTTTCACAATGTCTGGAGTGATACTAACAATTAGTGGAGACTGCGTAATTATATGTCTAGTTGAAATTGGTGGTGCCTCTTCATCCGGTTCAACTGTGAAAACAGAATTAAAGTAGTCAGCTAAAACATCTGCCTTTTCTTTCTCATTTGTAGTTTAAAAAAACATTATTATTAAGTATTTCCAAATCAGGGATACCAATTGTTGCTTTTGTCAGGGATTGAACATATTTCCAAAATTTCTTTGAATTTTGTTAAACACATTTCGAGATATTATGTTCATGCATTCTCATAGCTTTTCTTGTAGTTGTCCTGACTTGATTTCTTATTTTACAGTATTCAATATATATGTCTTCACTCTCAGTTTCTATATATTTTCTCCAGAGACGTTTCTTTTTATTAATCTTACTTCTGGTTGTTTTATCGAGTGGGTATTTGTTTCGCTTACTTTTAATTTTTAAAATGGGAATGAATTTCTCTTCAACTTCGTGATATTTTGAAGGTATTGTTTGCCAAAGATCATTAACATCATTGAACCTTCCCATACGGTTGCTCCAGTCTATGTTCAAATATGCAATCATAGCTTTATAATCTGCGTTATCATAGCAATATCGCAATTTTGTGGTTGTACTGCTGACCAGGTCGAGATGGATTGTAACTTGTATTATAGAATGATCACTCTTACCGAGTGGGGCATTAACAACTATGTCATCCACTAGGTCAGGAGAATTTGTAAATAGTAAATCTAGTATTGAGGGCTTAGCCGAGCCCCGTCCTCTAGTGGGGGTTGTTATCAATTGCTGTAGGAAGCAATCTCTTATTGTCTCAATAAAGTGATAAGTAAAATTTAAATTAGTAGCGCTGATATATGTAGCTAGTGACCAATTGATATACGGCATGTTAAAGTCACCCAGTATAAGTGTGCGTCTGTTATCAGAACATAATGTATGTAATATATGGCAAAGTTGTATGTTGTTCAAACTATCTGAATGTGGGCTTCTATAAAATACACCGATTCTTAGAGTTTCCTTTTCCACAGTTATATCACAGACGAAACATTCTACAAATGCATCGTGGGTGGTTATCAGGTTATAGGATATAGATTTCCTTATGAATAAAAAAATGCCTCTCCCGTGTTTGTCAGCAATATTAGATTCTTCAATGTTGTATCCTTCTATGTTGTAATCAGCTAGTGTTCGATGAACTTTATAGTTCTTTGGTTTTACCTCAGTGATGGCTATGATATGTGGTGGTCAATAATCTTGTCTTGCTTGATTATTAGTGTATAAAACTGTGACATTACTGTCATGTTTGAAATTGGCATGTGTTGGGCCAGACAGTTTCTTTGATGATATATTTGGTCTACATTTGTCACTTAAGGGCATGATATGGTTTTTAGTTTTGTTCTTTGCGTTTAAAAGAGGTGCACCTGTAACTAAACTAGTTTTTACAATCTTTTTCTTAGAGGAATTATTAGTAGTACTTAATAGTACTGGCTTGGTGGATTGGACTGGGCTAGACGTTTTCTTTGATGATATATTTGGTCTACATTTGTCATTTAAGGGCATGTTACGGTGTTTAGTTTTGTTCTTTACATTTATAAGAAGTGCATCCGTAACTAAACTAGGTTTTACAATCATTTTCTTAGAGGAATTATTAGTAGTACCTAATAGTACTGTGGCTTGGTGGAGTGCCTGTGTTGTAGTGTGTACGTCGTTGATTGGGCATGTTGCTGATTCGTGTATGATGTGTAGTATATGCTGGTGGATTCCTCCCATGGATCCTTCCATTGTGAAAATGTGGATTGTAAGCTGATCTCTCAGCTGGTTAAGTCTTTCGAACAGCGGAAGCATAGGTGTTGTATGAATTGTTGATAGGTGTAATGTTAAGGTAGTTTATAATATTTGCTGATAGGATACGAGTCCCATGCACATTTGGATGTATGTGATCATAAAATAATTCCTTATACACCTCACCACTTGGATTGAAGAAAAGTGGTGAGTTGTCTATAAATGTTGTATGTTGCGTTTCAGACAGGCTTAGTAGGATACAATTGAACTCAAGTGTTAGATTATGGCAATACTCATTTTGTGGTCGTGGCAGCAAGGATGATACAAAGACCTGAATGTGAGGGCATATAGAGCGAATGCGATCGATTAAGGCAAAGTAATCTTGAGTCATACTTATTCGGTTTCGTTTGCCAATGTCATAGCTACCTACATGTATGACAATAGCATCATGACTATTTACTTGAAGGTATTTGTCTAATTGGTCTGTTAAATCATTAATCCGTGCCCCACGTAGAGTTAGAATATTAATATTGAGTTCATTCGTAGACATATATCTTCCACTTAACTTTCTACGTGTGGAGCTACCGATAATGAGGACCTTTTTTCGTTGGTCAGTCCAATTATCATTCGCGTTGGTGGAAGTGGTTTGGTATTGGAAAATCCTGCTAATCTGCTCTTAGATATGTAATCATTATCCTGATTTTTGGTGTGGTAATGACTGCCATTATCAGTCTGAGTTAGCGATGGTGGTATTTCATGTTGAATCGGTACTCTGGTTCGGGAGTATCCTGATGTCCGTGTTGGACATATGAGTTTGGTGTCTGATTTGGATGTGTCCCTCGATTGTTCACTACAGGAATTGACCTAACGTTGACACTTTGAGTGTTTTCCCTAACCTTCAAAATTGGCGTTGTTTTGCCAGTATGCAGGTTAGACAGACTTTGTGAAACAACCTGGTTGCCAGTTGCGAGAATATCTCTATAAGATGAATGTTGTGGTGTACCGGTATCATTAGTTTGTGTTCTATGTTGAAGATCATCGACATGTTTTATCAATGCATCAAAGTTATTCTGCATATCATTAACCTGCTTTACCAACTTATGAAGAACATCCATATTATTGGTTGTTTCTGTTCCTACAGAAGTAGATGGATTGGAATTGGTAGGTGGAGGTACTGCTGTCAGTTGTGTGTTTATTTGATAATCAGCAATACTGGCTGCCTTTTGACTACAATTTATTGCAGGATTTGGTGTTTCAGATACAGGTTCAGTAATATCATGATCAGCACTAGTTATTTCAACGACTTCATGTGCTGTTTGCTTATCAGCGTTACTGTCTCCCATTTCAGTACTATTTGTTTCATGATTGGATGTTTCGGACACGGGTTCAGTACTATCATGATCAGCAATGGTTGTTACACGGACTTCGTGTGCTGATCCATACCACTTGATGTATTCTCGAATATGTTTGGTTATCACTGTACAAGCACTACAAGTGTACTTTCGACGGGATTTAGATGTAAGTGCCGAGAGCATGTAAGGTGACGGCTTGGTACATGCATAATGTTCCCAATTTTTACAATTGGAGCACATCACCATGTAATTGTCATTTGGCTTACCACAGGAACAGAAAATGCGGAGACTGGATATATCTCCATTAAGGTTGTCGTTATCGTGTGGTATGTCATGTATTTGTAGAATGGGGGTAACACCATTTTGCATATCATCATCTTGTGACTGTTGCAAATCAGATAATATAGGTGGTGTTGCATGTGCTGGCGTTCCAACTTGCAATATGTGGGTTGGTGTGGGTGATGGTTCGTGGATTATGGTATTGGGGATGTACTGATGGCTGTGGTGGTAACAGCAGGTATAGATGTAGTGGGAATGGAGAAAGCTGGTGGTGCAGACGTGTTGTTATTTGCTGTACATTTAGCAAAATGCTCTCTCCGTTCTGTAACTCTTGTGAGATTGCACACCTTACATAGCCATAGTTCTGATATTCTAAATTCAATATCTTTACCAGGCTTCTTGCAGTATTCACAATGCATAATGGAATGGAAGTAGGCCTACAATTGTGCAACAAATGGTTATGCATAAATAACAATAGAAAATATCAGTAGACAATGGTTGAGCCAAGCAGGCAAGTTACACGTCTGTAAATAATATTTTATTGCACTTGGTGGTAAATCTTGTTATAGTTCAATAAACTTTTTTTTAAAACTATATTTCTTTAAAAATGTATATATGATGCTAAGTCAGCTTTAAGTGAGAACAGACATGGCCCTATTACAAGGCGTATGGGAAGTATTATTATAATTTATACATTAGGTTCATATATGAGTTCGCTTATGGAATCTTAACATTTCTATAATGTGTGATAAACAGGCAGTTAGAAATTTGATTGTTAACCACCCTAGCAAGATGTAAACAACATCCCCGAAAATAGGTTACACGGCTATAAACAATCACTCCTAGAATGATACGGTAGATTTTACACACATTCATTTATGGCTGAATACGTGTAAAACACATCGAGAATTAACAACAAGCTAACAAGTTCTTACCGCCTCTCCATATTACCATATTTCCCCTATTTATTTTTACCGTAGTTTTGTAGTTCCGTATTTTGCATGCTATTTAAGCAGAATTTCTATTCCAATTAACAAAAAAAAGAATTTACTGACTTTAGGAGGCTATATACATATACATAGCTGATCGTCTACATCAGATGTCAGTCAGTCAGACATCTATCCCATTCCGTCATAGTGAGCGTATGCGTATGAGCGATCTAGCCAATATATATATATATATATATATATATATATATATATATATATATATATATATATATATATATATATATATAAATATATATCCTAAATCTATGGTTCCAATCTAAAAATAGAGGCGCGCTCTATCTATCTCATTAGCCGTTGAAACCACAATCCTTTGCGCAAAATGCCCGCGCAATTCTAGACACAACCCGAATATAAGCGTAGCCATGAGTGGCCACGCAATAAGTCCCTGAGATTGCGTAGCACGTATGCGCGCACGTCAGAGCTTCCCTGACAATACGTGGCAGCGTTGGGAGAGAATGCATACTAAAGTGTACCGGGTTGGTGCACGTAATTTCTTTAAATTTCCGTATTCCCGTCGTTCTTGGAACCTATCAGGGCCGGAATGAGACGAGGATTCTAAAACTATTTACCTTTTTAAAATCGGACTAGAAATGGCAGAGTTATCCTAATTTAGCTCGTTGAAATTATTTTCAAAATACTACAAGGACATCGTAAACACGTGTATGTACTAAATGAATGGGGAAGATGTCTATCACGTGATAGCATCCACGCCCTTCCTATCTGCACGCTGATTGGCTACAGATCCCCCGCTGATTGGCTGGGCATCCTGCCTATGACGTCATAAGTAGTATAAAATGAGTGCAAAACCAAGAATCGAGAACACACTTCGTCGAGAGAACAAGTGGCAGGTTGTGTGGCCAGAGCAGTGCAAGACGTGGGCAACTGCGTACTGACTGTGGTTCCCTTATAACTGCAGCAGTGCCTCTCATATTTCAGTTCCTAGTCTCTGGCCTGCAATCAAACATCCGCATCTAGTTTTTGTAAGCCCTCGGACGGCCATCCGGGGGCAACTAATTGAATAGAAGAGTCCCTCACTTCCAACACTCGCAGTCCCGATGTAATTTCTCCAGTATGTAGAACGAGTGGTGAATCTTGGTGGACAACTCGTCAGATCTGCCGAACCACCCTGAAAAGTGGCGATCAAACTTCCGCGCAGCATGTCGTGTGTTAGTTAACTTTTAGGCCGCAGTCTGGTGGGACTCTGCCCAGTATGCCACAAGATCTATGCGGTGTGCCATGAATGGTGTACCCAGGAATGTACATGCATTATATAATTATAACTTTCAACTGTAGCCCTCTGTGTTATGGGCAACTTTCAACCTACTGATACAGTACGGAACTTTTTATTAATCTGCTTAAATTATTTGTATAAGCTATTATAACTATGTAATGGACGGTGGACATCTGCAACTACTGTCGTTCTTCTTCACCGTCTTTGAGAATGAGCCACATCAACAGTTTCCCTGCAGAGGTTTCCCAGCAACTCCAGAATCGTGCCATCTCACATTTCTCATCTGTGACGCAGCATCTACAGTGATTTATTAACTTTTTCCGTACCGATGACTAATAGGTACTCATTTACCTAAATCCTTGTATTATTGTATTCAGTTGTTTCTTTAGAGGTACTGATGACTAATAGGTACCGACCAGTCGTCTGAGACCGCATTTTATAATTTATATCTTTAATGTATATATTATCCTTATTTTTGTGCTTATGACTAACGAGCACCGCAAGGTCCTATGACCTGATTTACTGTCAATACTGTGATAGTTGGTTTATATATATGGCAGAATCCATCCTAGTTACTTGTTTTGTTTATATAAAATACTAGGACTGCAGTATACTAGGCTATACTATACAGCAACAATAAATCCGCATCACTTTTCCCTCAGCATCAATTTTACAGTGAGGTCACTGTTCATGTTCTCATTGCGCGAACCTGACATGTGATCGACTAAACCTGGCTATTCTAGCTCGATAGGATAGGTTTAAAAGTAGTTAGGGACAACCGCCCCTTAGGAGACATTTGTGTAAGTCTCTTTTCCGGATGTAGCGGATATGTAACACCGCACACTGGCTAGATTGTATAAAATTGTCCAGTTACCTTAGGGCATCTTATTATATTGAGTGATTGTATCTTTCTACGCTCCTCCAACCACAAGGCTTAATAATTGTCTGGAACTCCCATCGTCACGTTGACATGATCCGACTTGGGAAACCATTGGGGTTTCCAAGTGGTGAAGACCAATGTCGAATTCGCATACACCTCCTCTGTATCTTCGGATACCAGTTAACATAGATAACCCCGCCAACGTAGGAAGCACTGCGAAAATATATTTATTTAACTGGCCAGCAGTGCATCTCTGGGCATCCTGAAACTTATCCCTAATGACAGGCAAATGCTAGTCCCCGGAGCCGGATCTTAGATGGTCCACCCCTGACATACCGGGTGACGGATAGGACACAGATCTCCATCTAACTCCATACAGTCACTGGGTGCAGTGTTGGAACCCACCACGCCCTCACGGGAAGGTCACTAGAGATGGACACCTGTCTCTCATTCCCCGTCATAAACTTTTATGAGCTTTTCAGATTGCTTGTGTAATATTGACTTGCCCTAGTGATGTTGTATATGGTTGCAGTGTGATATGTGACCAGATCGTTATGTGATTTTGAAGCTGTCACTCCGTAACATGTCTGCTCACTGCCTTTCTGAGGGAGATGCTCAGGAGGGTGATCTTAGGGAAACTGAGCATCTTTGCCAGTCGGGCTCATGTATCAAAGATAGGTAGAAATTCCTAGGCTCCTAAATTGAGTTATGGCCCATCATGCTGGTGACACAGATAGTTAGGACGAGACGGTGAGGTTCAATCTCGGCGGCAATGGTCGCATGGCCCCACTGGAACGTTATCGTTCCACCGGCTCTAGAAGTCGGTCTTTGTACTTTTCGGAGATTCGCGATACAAGATCCATAACCCCGAGAACCGCAGTTAACCAGCCCTCCCGCGCATCCTGTACATGCGGTGCAATGGAGCGGAGCAGCAGGACAGACCAGCGCGTACCCTCGTGAGCTACACATGCACCTGCTACAGTACCACATGTAGATGCTAATACACGGGCCAGACGTATTCTGCCATCGATATGCGTTATTTCTTTCATTACCAGACTTCTGTACTTTGTTTTTGACATGGATTCAGGAGGGATAGGACCGCTCCTCACTTACCCGCAACAATAACTGGTCCTGCTTAAACTAGTGGTTTATGGATAACATTTTTCTGGCTGGATATTATCGCAATTCACAGTGTAGCCTACAGCCCATGCCATATATGTATTATATATGTCTCTGCCACAGATAAGTATGACTCTCCTTCAAACATCATCACCATGGTTCGTCAGTTCCACAATGGTATGCTTACTCACGTGCTAGATGTTCGAGTCTTTTTGCATTATTTCCCGTCGCCAATGACGTTAAACAAAGATGTTTGCTAGCCCCATCCATATTCAGCGTGATGTTCACGATGATACTGCCAGATGCATTCAATTACTGTGAGCATGGGATAAGATACAGTACCAACAACACGTTCTACAAGCTGAGGAGGCTCCAAGCATTTAGCAAGGTACTAGAGCCAACAATCTGTGACTTCCTATTCGCTGATGTCTGTGCTCTCAATGTCAGCACTGTATCAGTGACGAAACGTGCCATGCACCCCTTTTCTCCCTTGTGTGCGACAACGACGGCCTGAGCATTACCAACAAAAAAGACAGAAGTAACTGTAAAGCCTATCACCACATGCAGTCAATGCTGCACAGTGAACAGAAGAGGCCGTATAGGGACAGTGAACGGCTCTGTGAAGAACTGCAGGATGGCCAGACACAAGACAGCTCTGCATGTTACTACCCCAGAAGCAATGGAGGCTCATTAGAAACAGAGACTCCACACCTCCAGGACCGTTGGTACCTCACTGCGTCCTTCATCACCATCACTCATATGTCCGACCGATAGCTGACTATTCCACGCCAGGATTGACTCATCAACCATCTACGTGCGTGCGCTTTCTGTGTCTGCATATGCAAACATTACGAGTGTCTAGTAGTCGCCAAGTCACGTGATACAATTGTCTGCGCTATGACAAGATCCACTCCGCTACATCAGAGAATGTTTTAACATGTTGAACAATTCCTGACAACACACGATTTCCTACGATATACTACGTTGACTACGTTGTGACATAGTCGGATAAAATCGTGTCGCGGGTGATCCTCATAATTAATGTACTATTTGTTAGGACGACGCATCGTGCCGTATCCTAAAGACTTGTATGATATCGTTACGTAGCAAAATCGCACCGGGTGAGGCTGTATTTAGAACAGCCACGGTACACAGCCATAAGTCGTCGACAAAATAATTGCAGATCCGGCTTACGGCAGCGGCATGCGACACAACAAGACGCATGCAATACCACTAACACTAAATAGGCATGCAATTGTGTCACCCCCACCAAATAAGCTGGTTCCAACAAAAAGAAATCGGCTGGAAAATACGACACCCCTATTTTAACCAACCTTTTCACCCGACCGTTCTTACAATTTATTTCGTGTACGTGTGTACCTTTAGAGATAACAATTAATCTCCCCCGAGGGGAGACATAGACCAGACCACTCAGATGCCCGTTCCTGCGGCTATATCCTAAAAGCTATTATATTTAATAGTATGTTTGTAAGTACGGTCAGGCTTCCCCAAGTTCCCCGATGTGACCATCCGCAACATTGGAAATTCCGTCAATAAGAACTCGGGATTGCAATTAGCCAATTGCGTATCTATAACCACCTCTCATATATTAACAGCCATCTTTATGTCAGGGCTGCCAGTGGGATTCTAAAAAGGGGTGTTCGTGACGGGTGTCTGGGGGACGAGGTAAGGAAGATTTTTTATTTCTGAAAGTAAAATGGTGCATTTTCCCGCAATCTAGACATAAAAATCAATAAAATAGATGTTATCAACATAGTCATATCTGACTCATATTTATATCAACTATAGGCAAATTCAATACGCATATATATATATATATTTTAATTGAAACATTTTAGAGGGTTCGTTCGACACCCCCACCCCACCCCACCCCACACCCACCGTACGGGCCGGTTTGTGTAATCTATGTAGTTTCCCACGCGGGTATGGTCGCATGAGGCAGTAACATGTACGATGCTATAGTCCATCAATTCGTTCCTGAAACAGTTATAAGGAGCCCTTGATAATCAATTGTTTACGCCAATCCTTGTTTTCGCTTACAGCCAACACGTCAAGTCTGACAAAAACGAACATCTGCTTTTGGGGCCAAGTGTGTCGGTTCTTTTAGACGTGTGGTCGTATGATCACCTGCTTTAAATAACCAGCATCTTGTGGTCCCACAAGTCAATTTCTATGCCAATCGACTTATACGAAGTGGCCATTTTGATTTACGGATCACCTATTAAAAACGATCCATACAGTGCCCGTTATATAGACAGGTTAAAATGTCCGCCATAAATAAATGCCGCTGATAATTATGTTTACGTGACTCCGTGTTTTTCCTTTCATCATAACGAGATTTCAGGTCACATCCACCCAGTTAGCTGTACAGTTTCATCATTCCATGATAACGTATGTTACTGGGCTGACACTGGGACAATACCGGGTCAATACCGAGACAAATTCACCTTTCCTGTTTATCCATCCATCATATGACGTCATAATCGACTAAGTGACGTGTATACTGACGTTATAATCATGACGTCATGAATAATTCGAAATAGTCCGTCTTTACCGCTTAATAGTCCGACACGTTGTACGAATTGTATGTCTTTGCTATTTAATAAACATGCTGTTAAATATTTTGAAACTAATTTGGCTGGGGGAAGCAACAGCGCCCAGTCGATTAGTTTTAAAATATTCAACAGCTTACCTGCATAGTTTTCTGGAAATTGATTGTCAGGGAGTTCAAAGATCGATCGATCCCAACGCAAGCGTGGTGTGGGTGGAGCTTAGATAAAGATGGGCGGGGCATAGCTAAAACTGGAAAGGTCCATTGGCCTGCGTTATCAGAGTTGTACAATTTCTGTGTTTCCATCTTGTTTGTTACGTCATTTACTCGAGACAAAATTTCCAGTGAATCGACAAGTATGACTCAACTCGAGTCTTGGTAGTAATTAAATGACTAGCCTCCATTCGAGTCTTTCTTTCAAATAGTCGACTCGGCCAGTCAAATCCTCTCAAGACTCATTTCAACATATATATTGTTTTAAATAAGAGTATGGCCGTATGGGGAACTATTATAGACGTTTTAGCTGCAATTCGAGAACATATATATTGTTTTCATTTGTGACACGGCTTCATTTTATTTGAGAATAAATAAAATATGGTAAACGAACTATTTCCAGTTTGGCGACATGGAAGTTTGACTTGATAAATGACTCGACCCCCACTTGACCGTCGCATTCGTTATGGCTCGACTCTACTTGACTCGACTCGACTCGACCTCAACATGTAAATGACTCGACTCGACTATGTCACTGTGGCAAAATGGCTGGACTCGACTCGAGTCATTGCTCGAAATGACTTGATCCAGCCTGAGTCGCTAAATTGTGTGACTCGTTATGAACAACACCGCGCATAAATCACGCTGTTAACTATTATAGCCTCTGATGTCAATATGCTATCTTTTACTGTGTCAATAGCAAAGATACTGGTGTAGGTCATACATTTTTCAACAATTTTGGTAGAAAATTGTAGAAAATTGAACACCGGTTCATCTTTTAATCGGGCTTTTAATATAATTTGAAAATAAAAGGTTTTGACATCAGAGTGGTAAGATGTAATGTAATTAACCATTTTTATCCTGATTATTGTCAGGAAGTTTGTTCTATTTCAGAAATGTTAAATATAAACCATGCTAGTGAAAAAATTCACATCAATTTGACTGAATGTTATTGCTGTCTTTTGGGAAATACATCCCCAATGGTATTCGGGAGGAGAGGGCGGCCTGGGTGTGGTGGGAGTGCTGGATTGAAAACACCATGTAGGCTAAATTGGTTCTTTGCATACGTAGTTTTGGATGGTAGCCATATTCTTATTGGACGCATTTAGCGTTAAATGACAGAATATCGATCTGTTTACGTGTTTTTGTTATCTCGCCATACCAGTGAAATTCTGAGCTCGGAAACCGCGTCGGGAATTAGCTACTAAATAAAAGAGAGGACGTGGATTACGGAATTCCGCTATTTGTTTACTAGCACGGGCGGATCTAGAGGGGGTGCAGGTGCGCCCCCCCCCCCACCCCCTTCTCTAAGTGTGTGCCCCTTTTAACCCTCGATATAATTATTTTAGCAACATTAATTGAAAAATATGGTGTTTTTATACTACTGAGGCTGCAGGAAAAGACTTCTAAGGCCATTTAATATTCAAAAATTTCCAGGGGTGGACCCCGGACCCACCCGTCTCGAGACAAGACCCTCCCCAACGTGTGCACCCCTCCTTCTACCAAACGCTGTATCCGCCCCTGACTAGAAGTAGACAACATGCAGACAAGCAAGGGATTATTATATCAGCTATTACCCCTTTCATGCCGAAACCGGCCAAAACCGGTCTCTGCAGTGCTCTTGAGGAATGTCCATTTGGAGGTCAAGAGAAGACTATTTTTGAAAATTTACCACTGGAACTACTGGCTTGATGATCGAGCCAGTCATTATAGTGGTAAATTTTCAAAAATAGTCTTCTCTTGGCCTGCTAATAGAGATTTCCCAAATATTTGATTTTCTTGACCAAATTTCGACACTATATGGCTAAAGTTATCCTGAAGCAATAAGATTAGAAAATATTTGAAAATTTCAGTGACGGTCGTCTTCATTTGAGCCCGCTTGTTTACTTTGATATTTGTAGATACCATTATTTGGTATTCTATTGTTCTCGCACAATGCGAAGTACCTAGACCTGTCATACTTTGGCGTTTTAAAGCGATCCGCTAAACGCTCATGGAGTTATCATCTGGGAGACAATTTTCATGATGGCCACCAGGCTGGCAGCTATATTGGATTTTGGATGATCTTCGATTTTGATAGATTTCTTCTTCACACCATTTGAAGTTTCAAGGTGAAGCGATAAACGATAACAGAGCTATCATCCAGAAACCAATTTTCAAGATGGTCTCCAGTCGTTGGTGGCCATCTTGGATATCGGATCATCGTTAATTTCGAACAATTTCTTTCTCAGACATAGTTCAGTCACCATATGAAGTTTCAACGCGATCCAATAAAGGGTAATGGCGTTATCATCTGGAAACCAATTTTCAAGATGGTCACCCTTGGCTGGTGGCCATCTTGGATTTTGGACCATCGCCAATTTTGATAGGCTTCTTCCCCAGACATAGTCCAATAAGCGGTAACGGAGTTAGCATCAGGAAACCAGTCTTCAAAAATGGCCGCCAGTGGCTTGCGGCCATCAGATCAGTTCATTTCGGAAATCCGTCCCATATAAGGGAACACCTCGTGAGCGAGTAAAATACAAAGATGGCAAAAGTAGAAACGAACTTGTGTATGTATTACTTGGTCTATTTATTACTGTTTATAATTGCGAGTTTTGTCGTCCTGTGATGGTGTAGTGAGTAGAAGTATTGTCGCACTGACATTTCTAGTTTATGATGACAGTTACAGCTGGGTTTGTTAGACATATGTGTAGAAAGATCGAGCAGGAATGATGTTAGGATGTTGTTGTTGCTCCAGACGATGTAGGTGTTGATGTTGCACGTGGTACATAGGTTAGAGTGGATCGAATTGAGGTATTTCATTTATTTGCGGATTTCAGTTAGAGCATTGCAGGCAATCAGAAAGTGCTGAAGGTCCTCAGGTTCACCATTACATATTAGGCAGGTTAGAGTAACAGTGTAGCTAAACTTAGCTATGTTCAGCTGAAGAATATAACATCCTGTCAGTAGCCGTAGTCGTACTGCAAGTAGGCGTATATCATAAGGTGATATAATAACAATAATTGAATAGTGCTGGACGTACTCTAACGATGGATACAGCTGCAGTTATGAGTTGAGATTCGCAGTCCATTGCTTGTGTATGTTGGCTCTGAAAGTAGTCTTCCAGGCACAATTTCCTAGTGGTCTGTACATGAGTTCATAGATGGATGGAAGCGCATACCTTGCCAATATCCTGCAAATGTCTGCAAAGCAGCTCTCCTGGACAAAGCCTCTCATTACACTTTGTCTTACAGCTACTTCGAATAAAAGCATTTCCTGGTTTCTGCAGATATTTCTGATCATGATGAGCTTCAACATATGTATACAAGCCTCAACTGGTAAGGTGCCAAATAGCATATAAGGTGATGGATACGCAGTTCTGTCAGGAAGGCTTAATATTAGAAGTAGTAGTTTGTGGTAGAACTTGTCTAGCAGATTAATTTCTGTCTTGTTAAGGATAAGAATGTCCAAACCATGGGGTAGTACAGGAAGGATGTATATCTCAATCAGGTGCATACTAGCATTGGGTGGTATCCCATTTGTGCCATGGAGCCCCATGCCCATGAGAGAGTAAGTTGCTCGTCTTGCTTTTTTATGTTTTCATCGATGGTGGGCTGTGCACTAGTAATCTGATCACTCCTTTGGATTCCCAGGTGGAGAGCACAGCCTGGTGCTGATACTGGTTCTCTATTTAGAGTAAATGCTGGCTTCTCCTGTTTACAGTTTGATAGGATGATACATTTTGCTGGCTGCAGTGCATAGAACTGGTAGGTGCTGTAATAGCGTGATGTGTTTATCAGGTGCTGTAGCTGATATTCACTGTTTGCGATTAGGCTGACATCATCAGTGCAGGTCGGCGCTGCCGAGTGTACAGTCCCAATATAGCACTATTACCCGTGGTATCTAGGCAGTTGAGCAGATTGCTGATGTACAGTTTGTACAGGTCTGTTGATAATATGCTACCTTGCCTGACACCTTGCCTGAACAGAATTTGCACTCCTCATTGCCTCTCTCCACCTAGGAGTATAAATGGGTACCAGTTTTAAAATCTGGAGAAGGTACCAATCATATACCGAAATAAAACCAGCCTGGAATGGCGTGAATGGTCCCTGGAATCAGAGGCTCGATAGATGCCAATCAAACCAATAACTTCAATGATAATCATGTACTGTTGCTCTCCGAGCTGAATGGAGATACCGTGATAGCCCATTATAATAGTAGTTCAATTCCAATTATGTACTTTCTGTGATAGAAGTGAAACCTGCTAGACTAGATATTTTATAACAATTTGACGCAAATCTTTGCTAGCAATAACTTTCCTTCAAATGGTTTGCGAAATAATCAGCAGAAAATGACGAGAATGTAAGGGTCACTAGCTAAAGTATTCATCATCACCATCATCATCATCTGTTGCGACGTTGGAGGCCATGTCGTGCTTATTGCCGATCTATTTTTTTACATTACTGTGGTTGGTTGTGCAGTGCACAGATAATGGTTGAATTTCCTTTATCCTTCTTTTTCTTTTTCATTTTCTTCTTTTTTTCTCTTTTTTAGTGTTTGTGTTATAGGGTTGCCGTGGTATATGTATAATTTACAACGTACATATATACATCCTTGATCTGGTAGGACAGACACACCTTATTGAGGTGCAGGAACCTCTGGTTCTTCATGATGTGGCTTGAAGGGCTGGCAGGGCAATCCCACCTGGCTCAGCCACTTACAATAAGACTAATTTTTCAAGTGTACAATATACATATATTTACATCGTGTGAGTGGAAAGCCTGACCCTCCTTGCAAGCTTGATTGAATGATAGGACATACCCACCTTGTCAGTGCACATGTAGCCTCATATGGATGGTAGGACACGCCTACCTGGCCTGGATTAATATGTGTGGCGATATATACAATATGTATCATTAATACGTTTAGTGATTGGTAGGACCAACCCTCCTTGTCAATTTACTTGGGGGGGGGGGGGAGCTTTATCAGTTACGATTACAGTTCAGTGTATTCTTCCAGATTAATATGTGTGGAGATATATACAATATGTTGGCTGGTATCTGGTACTAAAACATAGGACTTTAATACAGCAAGAACTCACCTAGCGACTGTTGGGGGCTGGTAATGCTGATTCGCATAATTAGCTTACTGAAATGGTAGGACATACCCACCTTAGCAGTACGTTTACATTAATACAATAGTTATTTATGTGCTTGTGGGGCTGGTAGGACAAGCCCACCTGTCCCGGCTTGTTGCGGATGAGAGTATTACATTATAGGTTGGCTGTGGACTAGTAATAGAACGTGGACCAGGAACAGCATAGCAGTTTTAGCTGGTGGCGTGGACCCGCCTCATTAATACATTTCGTGATTGGTAGGACCAACCCACCTTGTCAATTTACTTGGAGGACTGTGACAGTTACGATTTTCAGTTCGGTGTATTCTTTCATGATTGGTAGGACTGACCCACCTTGTCAATATACTTGGGAAGTTAGGCACTTATATTTATCAGTGTGCCCGGAATAACGTTCCCTTGAAGGTATTAAATAGTACCAAGTTTCTCTGAATCACATTCTGGTTGGTGCTGGCTTCTGAGAACTTGAGGGAGCTCGACTGTATAGAGATATTTGGACCAGTGTTTATCTAGCTGGTGCTTGAAGCAGTTAAGGGATTGTGCCACCACCACTTCCTCAGCAAGAGCGGTCCAGTTGTTGATAACTCTGTTGCTGAATGTGTGTGCGCGCAGTGATTGATTTGAGTGGTGCTTCCTAAGCTTGTAGCTGTGTCTACGTGTTGTGGTCGACGTTTCCAGAACCAATCCATGGAGCTCTATTGTGTATTTATTGTGGAGGAATTTGTAGATCTCGATCATGTCACCTCGAATTCTTCGGTAGGCAAGAGTCAGAAGCTTTAGTTGTTTGAGACTTTCTTCATATGGCATATCGAACAGTCCTGGTAGTAGTTTGGTTGCCCTCCTCTGGACTTTTTTTATCCCGGATATGTCAGTCTTGAAGCGCGTGCTCCATATTGTATTAGCATATTCCAGTAGTGCCCTCACCCGAGATTTAAACAGGTGTCGGAACATTTCTCCATCTAGATAACGGAATGATCGCCTGATTAGCCCAACTACCTGGTTGGCCTTGTTGGCTGTCATCTCGACATGTTGGTGGAAGGTTAACTCGTCATTGAAATGGATCCCAAGATCCGTTTCGCACGTCGTCACTTCCAGTTGAGTCACTTTGCCTCCAGATTCAGACACTACATATGTATAATCAGGGTGGTCTGTACCAATCCTGATTACCTTGCATTTCTGGGGATGGAATTTCAGTAGCCAATGTTCTGACCAGAGTTGAAGAGTGTAAATATCCTTTTGTAGTCTATGGCAGTCCTCTACTGATGCAATTGCCCGGAAGAGTTTTGTGTCATCGGCAAACAATTTTATGTAGCTGTGGACAACATCTGGTAGATCATTGATATAGATCAGAAACAAGATGGATCCTAGGACACTGCTCTGTGGGACTCCACTAATGACATCAGCCCATGGTGAATACGATCCGTTAATGCAGACTCTCTGGTGTCTGGATGATAGGAAGGCTAGTATCCAGGTATTGAAAAATATTTGACTGAAAATCATTGTTGCAACAAGTTTAAAGCGAATGGCTCTCAAAATAATCAACATGACCTTCAAATTAGTAACCCTCAAGATGTTTTGAGTAATTCGATTGGCAGTCGTAGCTGGCTAAGGCAGGAATGCCGTTATCATATTCCTCTCAAAATAATCAATGCCAGGCTGTCAATATTGTTATTTTCGTTAATTTATCAACGTTCTTATGTTATTAAGATCTTCATGATGCTTTATCTTAAAAGGCATATCTGCTTCCAAACTCAGGGTTCCACTCGCGCACCATTAGTCAAAGCCATACACTTCTTCTACTTTGTGTTCGCTGATCATACCGCCAGTCCTACGTGACTATCGACATGATCATAAGCGTTAAGTGCGTGGATTCATGGTTTATTAGAGTGCGCCATGTGGCCTGGAACCTCCGTCTTCAGCACTCGAGGTTTCTGTCAGGGTTACCTCGCCCGTACCTCCTTTAGTCGCCTCTTACGACATGCTGATGATACGGGAGGTGTATTCTAAGCCCCACCTACAGGGCAAAAAGCCTTACACTATACCTTTAATAAATTGTCCATATGGATTCGTCTGTGTTTCAATAGGCCCTTCTACAGGTCACTCAACCATTGATCAACAGGCTACCCACTGATTCAGACAACTTGCCTCTGCCTGCGCACCCATCTGATGGCTTTGATTCACAGCTGACAACTTATGTTATACCTTCTATGCAAAAGAATTCTAGAGTATGGTTCGATCTCCAGACATGTTTTCTTTCCTGTTGACTGTTCTGGCCTTGATAATATGTGATGAAGACTGAATCGTCAACTACATGTAATGATCGCCTGAAAATCGGAGACAATCTCCCGAATCCTGGAGGGGGCATTTTGGAAGTTTCATGGGGACAACATTCACAGCTTATGAAGTGGGTGAAATGTATACTCGGTAAGCCCAGTCACCATCTGTAGATTGTCTGGAGACGTACTCTGGACCAAAGACTCGCTCTGTATCCCATGGATTGTTTTGCTAATGGAACCTTGGCAGAATGCAAAGTGACTAGCTTTACCATCTGCACTCCCTTTCAATTCGCTTTTAGATCATATAAAATTAAAGCATATCTAGTTATGGCGAACTATTCAGACGTCCCTTAAGCTGATATTTACATTAAGGTAGATGTGTACCAACTCTTTAATTTCGTTCTTCATCAACTTGGTCAGAGAATTCCAATGATTTAATGCTTCCGACTTTATTTCAAGAGAAGTGACTTCATGGACGAGATCGGTACCCGGATGATTCAGACTGAAGTCAGGCTAATAGATTCTACTTACTGTAGAGTCTTCGCAGAAGGTGACAGCAGTGACGGGCTAAACATTTCTACCATCCTTGAGATGTTCTCCAGTTCTCAAACTCCCTTGCTGCTTGCTGACAACAATCTGATGCAGCATCTAACTGATGACTCTTCTGGCTAGTTACCTTAAATTCTGTCAATTCTTTTACTCCAACTAATTTTTCTTGGGCCGATTCCAGTTTTTTTCTTTCCATCTTTTAATATTTCGAATTAATCATAACACCAATGCTAGCGTTTACATAAACTGAGAGAGGCCCACATCTGGTCGATTAAGAGTCAGATAAGCGACCATCGTTATGGCCTATCCAGGAGCTTAACCTGTAGTGAAGAGAAATATCTGATTAAAATAGACTGGCGATTTGGAGTCTCTGCTCTGGACCCAGGACCCCAAGTATATAGGTAAAACAAGACAAACAATTTTCTTCAGGATCGAGTATTTATCTGGGTTCACTACCCGAGCATGTTAGTTGACTTACTGGTGATTTACATGCTTTTTTTCTATGGTTGACATTCTACCAAGCCAATCTTTATTCTGTACAGTGTTGATGGACATCTCCTTACTTAGGCACTTATTAACAATCTAATTTCTCCAAAAAGATTTGATCCTGATTTATAAAAACTACTTTCGTTTGGTTTCACATTGAGATCGAGAAGTAGGACTTTCATTCTATTTTTAGCTTCTGTAGCTTCCTTTTATCACTGCAATCTTTCTGTTCCGGTCTCGGCCTTCACACCAATGGACCTGTCCCGTTTAGCTTTTCCCCGCCCATCTCTAGCTAATCTCCACCCACACCTCGCTCGTTTGGGATCGCTCGATCTCTTAGCTCCCTAACTATTAATTTCCAGAAAACTATACGGTAATCTGTTAAATATTTTGAAACTAATATAGCAGCAACAGCGCCCAGTCAAATTAGTTTCAAAATATTCAACAGCATGTTTATTAAATAGCAAAGACATACAATTCATACAACGTGTCGGACTATTAAGTGTTAAAGACGGACTATTTTGGAATCATCCATGACGTCATGATTATGACGTCAGTCTAGTTTTTGACGTCAGCCTACACGTCACGTAGTTGATCATGACCAGGCGTCATATGATTGAGTGAGGAAATGGATTCATGAATTGTCACCAAGCCCTAGTAAGTGTCCAGTTGTTCTCTATCTATCTCCGTTACACCACCTCACATGGGATCGTGTCTCACCATATTCATCAAAGTTACCACAATTAAATACAGTTGCACTTATTGTAGGCACGTTTCAGGGCGAGTCATCTCACTTAACCATTTTAGAAGAAACGGACATTTCTGCTCTCTATATTACTGAAAATGGAATCTAACGTTAAAGTGTCCAAGTAGGAGGAAACTGGGGTCTCTCTCAGAGCTTTGCATAGGCAATTCGGAGTAATGACTGCGTGCCTGAGTGATAGACCTAGGCTTACTCGCAACAACGATTAGGGCCTACACATTAATACGGACAGAGGTAGCGACGTGGTATAAGCAGGCATACAATGGGAATACAATTGACAAATGTCGCATGGAATTCGGGAAGTGAAAACGTGCTTAGAATTTAATATACTAGTTATCCTACTTCGCTAACGTTCTGTTAATTTGTTTACGGGTCACAGTAGTTACATCCATAATATACTCACTGACTCGTGTAACAGATGTTATTATTGTAAATGTTTGTGTAATTGTGTATCCCTGAACACCCATACCACATACAAAGTCGGTTAACTCTTTAAGCTATGAAATTCCAGTGTCTTACTTATAAGACAGGTAAGCTGTTAGCTATTTTGTAATTAATTTGACTGGGAGCTGTAGCTGCCACCGGCAGCAACAGCTCCCAGTTAAATTAGGTACAAAATATTTAACATAATATTCCCTACATTAAATTGAGTTTGTCGTTTTCTGGTATGTAAGGGTTGACAGTTATGGGGAAATAGATAGATCATTTTATATCTGGATCAAAATAGTCTCATTTGTGTGATATTCCACTGTATTAGTACAGACTTATAATATTTCCACTTGCCAACAACGTACTGTATATATGTCACGTAAATAGTTCAAACTCCTCTATGCGTGAAATAATGAAACTTAAATCTACCTAAACCTATATAGGAAGAGTAATTGTACATAGTTGGATATAATTACAACCACCCACCCTGTATTAAATAACACATAATTATCCACAATGACCGTCACTATGTACTGAGGCGCGCATCGTCAACGATATGTCCTGTCTGAACAAAACGTATGGAAAGGTTTCCGGTAACGTACATAGTTGTCCATGCGTGACATTTCTTAGGCTAAGGCCTTTTTTTCTTTTGTTTTGTTCCTTAGGCTAAGGCCCGTTTTATAAGTTTTATAACTTCTCATGTGCCGTGCCAGATAAATCTGGCTGAAAATGACAGAGTCCAAGTTCAACATATAAATCAAAGGGCCGCCATTAGCGCGGCTCGACAGAAGGTTCGACTTATAAAACGGGCCTTAGTCACTTACTTATAGGCCTAGTTCTAAACTCTGATATATACAGATATTTTGTACCATGCTATTCAATCACTGATTTAGGAAATCCTAGTTTATAGGAACAATCCCGAACAGGCGTTCATGTGATATGCCTCGAGGCAAATCTGATTAATGGCTTCTGAAAGCAGCCAAGGACAGACAGACCAATGGACGGATGTGCAGGCGAGTGGATGGACGGATGAGTGGGTAGGCAGGCAGGCAGGTAGCCAGCCAGCCAAACAGACAGTCCAGTGCCGTAGTGAGGGGAAGGCGAGAGGGGTGGTCGCCCAAGGAGCCAACTGACCAAGGAGCGCCAACTCAGGCCCCCATCAACTCCCGTTATGTGTGCCCTGCATGCTGTATGGCTACACTTAGTGCAGTGAAAACAATGCGCCTGCATAGGGGGCTCAAATCTCCAAGGGCACTTCGAAAGAGGTATCTAGAACTTGGTGTCATTTTGTGGGCCCTTGGTAATTTAGGTTTCCTGAAAGTCATACCGTATGGCTGATGCGTGATGTGGAAAATGTACAGACTACTGACTGGATACTCATTCCACTAGCACATCCACACATTGTGAAAGTAGAGAAAATATCCATAGTGTTGAAGAATATTATAGTAATACTAGTTAGCCTGGACAGGAAGATGAATCGCAAAGCCATTCAAATCGTGATACAGATTTCATCAAACTTTGACCATTCTGCTAAATGGCCACAAATTACAGAAACAATAAAATATTGTTTGGCTGAACACGAAGCAGAATGAATTAATAATACTTCATTTCCTATGACAGAACACATTTTAGCAAGACCGCTTTGATAATAATTTTCATATAATGGCGAAAACGTTTATGGAGAGTGCATGGCTACCATATAGTACCACAAAATGCGTCCCGTGCTTATTGTCTTCGCAGGATAAATTTGTGAGCTGTCGGGCCCGTCAAAGAGGTGCAGTGGTTGGAAGGATTTAAGCCCAAGTGTTCCAGACCATGGAAATAATACACAAGTCAGGCATTGCTATTTTCTGTTGAATGATTTGGAAAATCTAGAAATAAACTACTTAGACAATTGTTTGCATGCTGGAAAACTGTTGATGACAGCATGCAGTCAGAAAGCCATATTTAGAGAGACGGAAAGATGGTTTTTAATTCTCAATGGTGTGATGGATGCTATCATGGTTTGTGCTAAAGATAGGCTAGCCCTTACAAGTAGCCCTACACCTACATCAGATATCAGAGGATATCCTAAATGTGGAACATTTCTTAACGAAGTAGAAATCATCAGCCATTATCATCTGGCCCTTGAACGACATATTACGGTTATCAAATTTTCAAAGGTATTTATTACCAAAACTACAAAATGAATTACTCGGAATTCTGTGTTTTTTGTGGAGCAAAGTATTAAGTAGGAAAGATGATGATAAATATTACTTTATTTTGTTTGATAATAAACCAGATGTGTCACACAAATACCATATTACTGAAATTATTATCTATGTCAGAATAAAAGATGGACAATTTCCAAATGGAGAAAGTTTTGTAGATTTTCTTGTAGGTCATGCATAAACAGGTTACGGTCTGTCTACAGATTGTAGAGGAACTGATAGAAGATGGGTTACAACTATAAGATCGTATAGAGAACAAGGGTATTTCTTCTTGCGTTCATCTTTCTCATGAAAGTAATCTTAGACTGTTTTCCTTTTGTTGGTGCATGAAAGCTGAAGTGATCATCAAACTGTCTCTGTCTCCTCTGATCTTCTCTTCAAAAGATATTTCAATAGGCCAGAAGCTTCTCCTAGCCTGTTCATATCGCTGGCAGTGCTGCAAGAGCTATTCTGCTGTTTCTTCTGCCTGCTGACACTCACAAAGTGCAGAATGTGTAATCTTGAGACAGTGAAGATATGCATTGAGACGATTGTGACCAGTCCTCAATCTGAAGATACATGTCTGATCCTCCCTATTGAGGCTGTGTATTGCATCATTATGCTGCCTGCTGGTGGTTCTTCTGGCTTTAATGATATGCTTCGGTTCTCCAAAATCAACCTCGCGGTTGAATTGTTCTTTATTTGACCCTTCCTTAGCCAGTTGATCAGCTTTGCCATTTCCTGATATGCCACAATGCGAGGGGATCCACTGTAAGTTGACATTGTTCTCCTTAGTCAGTTGCGTAAGATTTTCATGAATTAAATCTGTGCTTACCTTTCCACTCTCCAGCGCCTGGAGCACTGAGAGGGAGTCTGTCAGGGAGACAACATTTTCATCTCTGGCTTTACGTTGTATCAGCTTTTGGCTAGCTAAGATCAGTGCCTGAATTTCTGCAGTGTAATTGCTACAGTGCTTCCCTGTTGACAAGCATGAGTCTGTTATATATGCACATGGAAATCGAATGTGGGCATCTGCCCCTCCATTCCTGACAGCCTGGATAGCTGATCCATCTGTATAAACATGTATCCACTCTTCCTCAGGGTAGTGTTCTGCAATATGACTCAATGCAAGAACTTTGTTTGTCACTCTGCTTGATCTCCTTTGCTTTCAATCCCTAGAATCGAGGGCCAGATTGAAATTGTGTTTTCTATTTCAGAAGCTTTTCACGGTTCCCTCTCAGAGATAGCAGTTATGTTTTTACATCTTGGGAAGATGTCCGACTCTCTGTTTCTTTCAATTTTCTTTGAAGTTAATAAGAAATTATTCCGAGGACACGGGTATAACAATGGTGACAATATGATGGGCTAGTACAATGGCGTGTCGGCGCACATTTACCGACTTAGCCATTTAACACTCATATCAGCCAAAAACGGCTTCTGCATTGGTCTTGAGAAATGTCCATTTGCAGACCAAGAGAAGACTATTTTTGAAAATCTACCACTGGAATGACTGGCTCGATAACCGAGCCAGTCATTCCAGTAGTAAATCTTATAAAATAGTCTTCTCTTGGTCTGCAAATAGACATTTTCTATGACAAAATTGAATATTTTAAAACAAATTTGAGGGGTAAAGGGTTAATGAAATAGCTACAATGTGTAGCTCATGCTGTGAATCGTGTGGGCTCTATGCCGGTGAAGTGACACTCATCATGGCAATGGGCTTTTTTGTTATTATAGTTTGTTTTTGTTTGGGGTGGGGGTGGGGAGGTCCTTCAAATATTGTTTACATATCCTTATAAATTGACGTCAAGATGGAAGATATACTGTGTAATTAGATAGTCTGGCAAAAAGGCAAGCAGGGGCACAACATAAACACCAAAAATAGAGAACGTACACAGTGTGTGTGTGTGTGTGTGTGTGGGTTGGGGTGGGTGGATGGGGGTGTAAATGACGATGGTAAGGTATAACCACGAATATGTTCTGTTACTGTATTTATTAGTATTGTTTAATGTAATGCGCACACAGGCACGCACACGCACACGCACACACACACACACCTCTCTCTCTCTCTCTCTCTCTCTCTCTCTCTCTCTCTCTCTCTCTCTTCGTTCTCATTCTCACCTCTTAATTTAGTTCTAGTTTTTACTTTAGTGTTTCACAATTATTGGGTGCTTATAACAATTATGTAGGGAGAGGGCAACTCTAAGTTGTAAGAACGTGTGCCCGATCCTATTGTGCAAATGTTACAATAAAATGTGTTTAAATCCAAATAAAAATACCGTATCTTGAAAGTAACCGAAAAAGAACCTAGTCTACACGTTGAAACAGTACTGAAAATCTTTCAAGCAAAGTGATCTGATATTTCTTTGCCTATTATATTTATGGGATAGCATATATACTTACACACATTGATCGAGTCCACATTAGCTTGCAAAGTAAAAGATGAACCGATGGGTCTTCGAAAATGTTGAAGGGTTTAGTGAGTAGTGACATCGATTACAGACATCCGCAACAAGGGGTATGCCGTATAATAGAAACAATAAAAACAGCAAAGCAACCTATAGCTTTGACCCCATATTTCACCGAAAAAACCGGATGCGAAATGTGAAGCGTATTTCGCAGAAATAATTGTAGAGGAATGGCATTTACTGACTGCTGAAAATCAATTTGAAGGAGAACGTAACGCTGTATTTGACTGTATTAGGCCATAACGCAGCTGCAGTGGAGGTTTGAACAGATGTCAGAAGTGCCACGGACATGTCTGTGGAACACCGAACGAAATGTCCAGCATAGCCTTGTTTGAAATACTTGGCAGACTTTTATGCTGTCGACAAAACACCCGAAATAGAAAGTTAGAAAGTACCAAGCAGCAAATGTGTCTACAGGTTCTCCTCTAAACCTCTTAGAATGAATACGTTCTTATTCCTTTAAAGACGTATATCCTATTATCCGCATTGCTCTCCGGACAGGAAGAGTTGCATCATGTAAACGCAGTTTTAGCCAAATTAAGGTTGCAAACATCAGGCATCTCTCAGTTCCACAATGGATCAAGGTCGCTAATGGATTGGCGTATTATCTGTTGAATTTCCTATAACAGATTCATTAGACTAAGACAGTGTAATTTGTGAGTTTGCGTCATGGAAAGCGAGGCACGTATGAGTTATGTAAATGGTTTGGGTTTGCGGACATATGCATGGTATTCGTAATTGTAGTGTAGAAAGTGTGTCTATATAAATGTGTTATTAACGTATTTATAGATACAGGCCCACGCTACAATTACAAACATTAGAGCTTGAAGATTGAATGTTTAGATTTCGAAATCTCAATTTCTGCGTAGTAAATAATTTGCCCTGGTGTGTTATTCGTTGCTTTCTGGCACATTCAGCTATGTCACTAGCTCATTTGCCAGTGTGATATTGATTGATTGCGCGCCGAGCTTCTATTTATGTTATCAGTTCCAATGAATAAAGTTATATAAATATACGCTAGTATATATAAGAATCTGACTGTACCTACAGAAGTACTGGTACGACTAGTCCGCAATAGCCACTGCTATGTCTCAAACAAAGCCCCACAGCCCAACCCCTTCTCCCCATGGGGAGCCAGATTTTTAAGTCGTCTAGGCCGTAGGCCTACTGAGACCGACCAAAATGCAACCCCACCCACATCACCCTACAAGGGAGACTATTGTATAACCCGCTATGATAGAATTTTCGTCCTTACATATTTTACTCTTCATCAAACTGTTTGTTTAAACGGTAATAGTTATTAGTGTGTACATATATCATTCGTGCACGACTAGTGAAGGTGAGCGCTAGTAGGTGAACGTACAACTAAACCATTGAGTCCCAAAATAAACCAGTTTTCTGTAAATACAGACTCTCATGGGCGAATTACCTAATAGATGGCTAAATGTAGAGAGCGAGATCTATACTCTAGATAGCGTGTCCTTGGTGTATGTACGTCATGAGTCTGAGCGCTAATAGTGGGAAAGCTAAAGCTGACCGCGTATGATAAAACTCTCCATGCAATCTTCTTTATATGCCTGTCCACGCTTTGCCTATGTTGGGATCGATCGAATCCTGAATTCCCAGAATCCCAATATCAAGGTAACCATACAGGTAACATGTTGAATATTTTAAAACTAACTTGACTGGATGCTATAGCAACAGCGCCTAGTGAAATTAGTTTCAAAATTTTCAACAAAATGTTTATTAAATAGTAAATCCACTAAAGGCATACAATTCGTACACTTCAGCTTGACGGGCTATTCCAGCTTCAAGACGAACTACCGTCTATGATTCAGTCAACATGTGACGTAATTGATCATGACATCATGTACTCGATCGACTGGTTGGATTCATCCATTGCATGCGGAACGCTTTGTTTCGTATCATTTAATAACCTCTGTAGGGATTAATTCCTTTTTTATTCCACCAAATTCTTTGTTCCATTCTCGGCCTTCTAGCCAATTATTTGAAAACGAAAATTAGCCTAATAATGCCGAAAATGGGCTTTAGCTCGTCTCCATACGTTCGGTCTAGCCTCACCACCCCTTAAGGAAATAAAGGATCTGCCCTTTGAGAGTATCCAGATTTCACAATTTTCCAGACACGAAGCCCCCCCCCCCACGCTCCCCCAACAAGCACACAAAATAAAAATCTGGTGAGTAAATCCACTTCGTGTTCAGAGGTGTATGAAGCTTACGGACCCCTTAATCCGGCCCTGGGCATATGTTGGACCACACAATCTGATTGTTCATGTGGGCGGTATAGAAAGGACGACGTCGCATTGCGTCTATGTCTTACTGACCCCCCCCCCCCCACCCACCCACCTCACCCACCCAGTGATGGGCGGGGCATAGCTAAAAATGGAAAGGTCCATTGAGCAGTTGATCAAAGGCAGAGCCTATGAGTCGATGGGCCTATACACAAAACAAGGCACTACAATATATAAGTATGATAGTTAATACAAACATCCGTAATGTAATATTAACGACTGTATAGGTGTAAACACAGGACGATACAAACATATGGACTAGGAAGATACTTACCCAGGTTAATCGATCTTAATTGCATTTTCCGCATCAACGCTAGTCAGACCGAAACTATAGTACGTCATTAAAGTCCGTTCTCCGTCAGACACTGTTATATACAGTAAATAATGCCCACTAAAGACGGTTGGTCGCATAAGACAGCACATCTTTTTCGTGGACAAATCATGGTAGTTCGGTAAAGGAGAGTTAGGCTTAAAACCATATAGAACTATTAGGTTTTGTCACACACACCCCCCCCCCCCACCCCATTCCAGGTGTCTGCAATAGACAGGTTTGATGAGAGGTTCGAACATGGACTAGTGAATGGAGTGCTGAATCAATGCTGCGTCGATAACATCGATTGATTTAACATCAAAGAACTGAATGAGACCTACATTCATAGACTCATTGACCCTTTGATGCCCAAAAGGCCGAATTTGAAAACACATTTACAATTTAATAAGCGTACCCCGGTAACGCAGTTTACTGGGCCGCTCCTGTGCCGGCACGGTATCGATCCAGTATCGGTCCAGTAAGCTGCGTTACCTGTGTATGTTCTACTGAATATTTTGACGTTAGATTGACTAAAAGCTGTTACTGTCTATAGCAATAACAGATTCCCCTCAAATTAGTTACACAGTATTTAACAGCTTACCTGTGTGGTTACGCCGAGATTGGATTCTGGGAACTCGCTGATCAAAGGGTTAATTCAAGAATTAGTACATTTTCCTTGTTTTCATTCAGAAAAAAGGCAGCTATACTACACAGACCCATGGGAATATTTCAGACCGTATATGGATTATCGTGGCTGGCAGCTATTATATGAAACAGCAACTCGACAGCTCTTCTTTTTTTGTAACAATATTCTGTGGCGTGGGTGAAGAATACTAGGCGTGACCAAATCAAAGAATTAGAAACACAGATTGAGTACATACACGACGCATGGCCTTGGATATATTTACCATAATGATATGGTTGCCATTACTTTTGACCTTGCATTGACGGTAGGAATATTTCAAACAGGTGTGACTCTCAGAGCGCAGTACTGTAAGCATTCGTAGCAGAACCACTTGATCTATGTATTGCAAGCAGTGGTGGTAGCAATAGCAGGTTCAATCAACCAGCCCCCCCCCCCCACCCGCCAACCATTACCACCCATCCCCACCCCCAGCGGTGGTGACCCAATACTAATCTTCTTTATCTAATGTGACTCAGCAAAATGTTACCACTCAGAATGCTTCTCAGAGCATCTGATTTTCAAAATTTTCCAGGTCGAAGACCTCAAACCCCACCCATCCCCACTGCGAGCGGGTGACACCCCATCATGAACCCACCGCTGCTCTGAACCCACCCCAACCACCGTGCTATGCCGTTGACCGCAACTTCTCTAGCAGAACCCTTGACGTAAGTGCTGAAGGCAGGCTCCCCTAGCAGAACCCTTTGATGTCAGTGATGAAGGCTCCCCTATCAAAACCCCTTGATGCGAGTGCTGAAGGCTCCCCTAGCAGACCCCTTGATGCCAATATCGAAGACTCCCCAAGCAGAACCCTTTGATGTCAGTGCTCAAGGCGCCCGTACCAGAACCCTTTGATGTTGGTGCTGAAGCCTCCCCTGCCAGAACCCCTTGAAGTTGGTGCTGAAGACACCCTAGTAGAACCACTTGATGGGAGTGCTGAAGGCTCCCCTACCAGAATCCCTTGATGTTGGTGCTGAAGGCTCTCCTAGCAGAACCCCGTGATGTGAGTGTTGAAGGCTCCCCTAGCAGACCCCTTGATGTGAGTGCTGAAGGCTCCCCTAGCAGAACCCCTTAATGTCAGTGCTGAAGGCTCCCCTATCAGGACCCCTTGATGCGAGTGCTGAAGGCTTCCCTAGCAGACCCTTGATGTCAGTGCTGAAGGCTCCCCTAGCAGACCCTTGATGCCAGTTCTGAAGGATGCCCTATCAGAGCCCCTTGATGTGAGTGCTGAAGGCTCCCATAGCAGACCCCTTGATGCCAATGTCGAAGACTCCTGTAGCAGAACCCTTTGATGCCAGTGCTGAAGGCTCCCGTACCAGAATCCCTTGATGTTGGTGCTGAAGGCTCCCCTGCCAGAACCCCTTGAAGTTGGTCCTGAAGGCTCCCCTAGTAGAACCGCTTGATGGGAATGCTGAAGGCTCCCCTACCAGAACCCCTTGATGTTGTTGTTGAAGGCTCCCCTAGCAGAACCCTGTGATGTGAGTGCTGAAGGCTCTCCTAGCAGAACCCATTGATGTGAGTGCTGAAGGCTCTCCTAGCAGAACCCCTTATTATCAGTGCTGAAGGCTCCCCTATCAGAACCCCTTGAAGCGAGTGCTGAAGGCTCCCCTAGCAGACCATTGATGTCAGTGCTGAAAGCTCGCCTATCAGATCCTTGATGCGAGTTCTGAAGGATGCCCTATCAGAACCCTTTGATGTGAGTGCTGAAGGCTGCCCTATCAGAACCCCTTGATGTGAGTGCTGAAGGCTCCCCTATCAGAACCCCTTGATGTGAGTGCTGAAGGCTCCCCTATCAGAACACCTTGATGTCAGTACTGAAAGCTCCCCTATCAGAGCCCTTGATCCCCTGCTACAAGTGCTAGGCCTCAAAGTAGATCTAAGATCTCTGATCTTGGTTCGGGTGCAGGGGTGTAACACTTTATCTGGGTACCAAGCCGGGTATTTGGAGCGAGTGGCCAACCATAGCACCAAACAACTCATCTTTCATGACAGTTAATATTATGAATATCTGTCATGGTGCTCGCCGTGTGAGTTCCCACCAGGCATGTGCAGCACCGGGCCCCTCAGCCTCAAAGGGGTCCACCAAAGTTACTGGTGGTAAAGTTCGTAGACCTTGGAGAAAAAGGAAGAAAGTTGTCCAACCTAAAGAACAAGCAAGCAAACCGCTGACTATCATGCAATGGAATGCTGAAGGAGTTTCTAACAAGAAAACAGAGCTTAGCCAAATTCTCAAGGAGAAAGGCGTAGATGTCGCATGCATCCAAGAAACTAAATGGCAACAGAAGAGTCTTTATAAGAGTATTTCCGTGTTTCAGATCCGACAGGGGTGGAAGTGATGAAGGCTCCCCTATCAAAACCCCTTGATGCGAGTGCTGAAGGCTCCCCTAGCAGACCCCTTGATGCCAATGTGTGTGTGTGGGGGGGGGGGGGTGCGTGCGTGCGTGTGAGCGCGTGTGCACGTGCGTGCGTGTGTGCACGTGTGCGTGCGTGCGTGCATGCATGATTGTGTGTATGAGTGCCTGCATGCGTGATTCATGCGTGTGGGTGTGCGTGTGTATTTTACATAGTGTAGGAGCGGGAAGTCGCAAACTTATCCTGGGGTGTGGTGATGGGGTGGGGGTATTGAATTGCACAAGAGAGTCGGTTGACCCTGGTGTGTGCTGTTGTGCTGGGTTGGGGAAGGGTTGCTCAGCTATGTAATCATAGAGGTTCGACTGACTGGCTTGCTACGGCGAACGGCACTGACAAAATGTTCACCATAACTTACTCGCAAGTCATGCAAGCCTCGAACATTACTGATGCTGTATCTGAAGTAAGTCAGTCCCAGAGAGACATTTGTCTGGACCCCAATTTTAAAATGCACATTTTTCATGCTGAAATGCTTAGTAGTTCTGGATGGAATGCTAATCTCGCCAAATTATATTGCGATATTTTGAAAATCAACTTTAGGGAGACGAAATAATGTCATGCCTTATCATGACGATAATTTATGCATGGCTCATTCTATCATCATAGGATTGAGTTATTTTGATCCCGCCATAACAGTTTGTGAATGTATACAAGTTATACGAATATCTAAGCGATTGTCTGACCATACTCCATCCTGATAATATGCGTCAACATTGGCAAGCTCTTGAACATCATGCTAAGGCGGGTGTACCTACCGATAATCCCTGCAGCATAGCCCATCTGGAAACCCTGGATTTCGCTTAGGGTTTACAGTAATGCTGATAGTAAAAAATGCATATATCGTGGCGCGGATGGTTGGGCATAGTTTCTACATAATGAGCATTATGCCTACATTCACGGAATTAAGGATCTGCTAGGGCATGGTTATTACTGCGAACAAGGCGACATGGGCTACGATCATCATGACCGTCACTCTTGATTGCAACATTGTCGTTTATGTAAGTCAGATCCTCCCTGTAAGCAAAATGCTAATCACTTCTGCGAGAATTGCCATAGATGCTTTAAAAGCTAACTATGTTATAGCAATCATATCAAGTCTAAGTTGTGTGATCAGCTTAACGCTTGCTCTACCTGTTACACATAGCTTAGCGCTACTGATTCTCACGGTAAGCACGTCTATATGGTGGGAAAATGTCTGAGCTGTAAATGATCGTGTTTATTATATGGCACTGTGTTGTCAAGAACATATGAGTCTTTTGGAGAAATGTAAGGCCCATACAGATAAGCGATATGAAAGCTCTCCAATACCTCAACTAATCAGGTTACAAATCGTCACAAAGTCATTTACATCGTAGTGCACCAAGCATGCACTGAATGCATCGATAAATCACTAATAGAATATTGCAAGTTCCGTGTGATGCTAGGCAGAGTTTATCTTTAAGGGTAATTGGCTCTGCTCGATTTCATGAAATAGTTCTTAGACTTAAAATCGGGGGTACTGTCATAAAAGGAGCAATGTTTTTGTCTTTCATGAATATATATTGATAGCTCGTCATGGATTTGACTTACATATAGAGAAACACCCAGCGTAATTATGAACAGTAACAAGGTTGTGTTCCTAGGCATTAGAAGCATTCAGTTTAAGAACTGTTTAGTACTTTTTCCATTTCAACTGCGTCAGCTCCCAGCCATATTCGGTCTAGCTAGCGACAAAGGGGTTTCCCCTTTTTTACTAGATAGTAACGTGTACTTGATCTTGATCTTGATTAGTTATGGCGAAACATCCAAAGGGCATTATTTTCGCCGCGCATTCGTCAAGTAGCTGGTTTAGACATGTTTTTTGCCTCTAATTAATTCGGTAAATTTATTTGTCAGATTTGCAGAGTTTTCTGAACTGTTTAGAAGATCCTGTGATAGTTTGTTCCAATCCTTAATCGTACTGGGAATAAAGCTGAATTTAAAGACATCAGTTCTTGCGTAAATTTCGTTGAAGTGGCCGTTGTGCATGTTTTTTGGTTTTCCGAATTGGAGTCTGTAGACTGTCTAATGATATCTTTGCTTGTTGCTGTAGACCTTTGTAGACCAAGATAAGGTGGTGTTGTTTCCTTCTGTCTGACAATGGTGGTAGTTTTAGGGTTTCCATTATATTTGCCATACTGCCTGGTTCGTAGCAATAGTTTGAGGTGATAAATTTAGTTGCATGTTTTTGCAAATTTTCTAGTTTGTCCTGAAGAGTTATCTGATGAGGGTCCCAAACTGTACTTGCATACTCCAGACCTGGTCTAATCAGTCCCATGTATGCTTGAATGATAAATTTCTCAGCAATATTCCTAAGGTTCTGTATGATTTGCTGCAGATCTCAGTGATGTGTTTGTTCCAGCTTAGGTCATTGGTGATGTTGACGTCCAAGTACTTTACTGATGAAACAAAACTTAAACCCGTTCCTTTTAGCGTGTAGTCGGATTTGATGGTTTGGGTTTTTTTGGTTAGGCTCATCATGAGTTTCACAACTGTGAAATATTTCAGCTTGAGAACGGCTCTCCAAGTGTGATACCAGCGATCGAAAAGAAGAAGAAGACAACTGTGAAATTTTCAGAAGGCTTTGGGTCATTCTGTCAGTTAGAATGTTATTTTGTTCGAAATGGCTCATCAAATTAGAACAGATGATGTATTCCAGCATCTTACAGCAAATGCGTGTGAGGGAAACCTGTCTATAGTTACTTGGTAAGGACCAGTTGCGTTTTTATATAAAGGTCAAATGTTTGCTGATTTCCATTCAGTTGGGATAAATCCTTTGTCCAAGGACTGTTGGAAAATATGTGATAATATGTCTAACAGTTCTGTTGATGTTTCTTTGAGTATTCGCGGATGTATTTCGTCTGTCCCCATGGCTTTTGATGTTTTCAAACCGTTTAATAGTTTCTTAATACCATTTGGGGTGATGGTGATGTTTTCCATTTTGCTTGTTTTAGGAAATCAGTATGGTATTTCGCTAAAAGCTAGTAAATTGGCTGTTAAGTGCTTCGGCTTTGCCGAGGTCAGTATCTATGAGATTCCATTTGTACTTAGATTATGTAGGCGAGTACCCTCCTAGTGAGGCTTGGATGTCTGACAGCATATCAGTAGTCAGGCGTTAGGGGTTTGAGGAGTGGTACACCTCTGTACAAGATGGTGTTTTCAGTTTCTGGGATGACATGAAATGTTACAATAGGGCTGATGTAAATATTCTACGAATGGCCTGTGGTAAGTTTCGGGACATGTTTATTAGGGAAAAGGGTATACCACTTTCGTGTCTTCCATAACGGTACCCTCGTTTTGCAATAAGGTGTTCAGGTGAACTAATTAGATGAGCAGAAGTTAATAGCCCCGCCCATTCGTTGGTACACTAATCTGCATAAGAAAAAGCGCGCCTCCATAGAGAATTGTCAATGGTTGGATTACGTGGTAAACATTTGTATTCAGCACACAATAACGATGCAGGCGTGTCCAAAATGCTACAGTCTAACCTACCATTTAATAGTTAGAAACGAAAACTAGCTTTGGCCGCAAGTGGCTGGGATTAGATATATAACTATACCACGGGCGTAGACGCCCCGCTTCCCGAAAGCATCCACCTCCATGGATAGTAGCATCCATGTTACTGCACAACACATCTGAGCTGGATGTGAATACAGATTCCTTGTTTCATAACCACATAAAACATCACTGGACGATGGCTACAGTTTACACAAGCAAATTTGACAACTGACATATCATTACGGTGGGGGTGGAGAGACAAATATTCACCACGAGTGTCCTTCCCGTGAGGGCGTGGCAGATTCTAAGATCATGCTCAAACACTACAATGAGTTGGGTGGAGATGCGCATCTCGTCCGTCACCAATCCTATGGACTTAACTATTGACCGGGCATTAGGTTTACATTCCAATATGCCCAATATACACTGCGGGCCGGGAGTAATATATCCTACTATAATAATAATACTAATAATAACATGTTTTCGCAGTGCTTTCCTTCCTTGGCAAAGTGCTAACTACTAAGTATCCGACGATACAGTGGGAAATGTATGTAACCCCACACTTTGTCCATCACTGCTCGAAAACCTCCAATAGTTTCCCAGAGTCAGATCAGTACAAAGTGCGGGAGGGATATCCAAACAATTAAGAAGCCTTGCGGCTGAGTGGATCGTGGAAAGAGACAATCACTTGATAAATATGAGGCCCTATAGGTAGTTGGCCAATTTTACACAACCTTGTCGGTGTGCGGGGCTAGATTACCACACAGCCGGAAAAGAGGCGTACACTATGTCTCCTAACGAAGAAATTGTCCCTGACCACTTTAACCTATCCTATCGAGCTGAATAGTCAAGGTTAGTCGATAGGATGCCGGGCTCCGTAGAGCACAGTCAACGACCTCAGTGTAAAATTGTTGATGGCGGGAATAAGTGATGCGTATATTGTTGCTGTATAGTATTTCCTATTGTACTGCGTTCCAAGATTTTCCACAAAATAAACAAAACATACGAACGGGATGGCTACTTGCTATATACTAACCTATGCAATAGAACAATACCACAGTTTCTACAGTTTGATTAGATGAGGTAGTAAGTGTACAGGTCGATAACCTAACTGGTGCGGTTAGATAAGCACCTACAGTAAACAAGGATAATATACACAGTTTTAATAAAGAAATCATAAATTGCAGTCCTAGGACTGGTTTGGTACCTATTAGTCATCAGTACCTTTTATGGATATAAATTATGACGTCATGACAAAGTGTATAAAGTTACTTGAACCTCTAATAGTCATTGATGGCACAGGCTACTATGAGCTACTGAAATTGAGGCACTAACATGTTTGTAGCACGAGTCGACACGTTCTTGATGCAGGAAAAGTTTCCATCTGAAATTTCTGCAGGTGTTGTTCCGCAGGGTGATCTCCGCACATATAGGCCTCCGTAGACACGGTACGAATTCAGGACAGTGAAGCAAAGCAGTGTAGAAATGTCAATTAGATAGTCATCATAACATTCATAATAATTATTTCACAGAAGTGAGAAAAGTTCCCGTCCAGTGACGGAGTAATAAAGTTAAGAATAACCCATTAACAGATAGGGTTAATATATAAGATATTTCTATGCATGTACAATTGAAGCATACGGTGTATGGTGCGTCATCTAGCTCTTGCGTCGCACCATGCAGTTACTGATCTGCGGTCAAAAGGTTATAAAAGTTAGCGAGTGCAGTGTGCTGATTGAATTCCACTTTCGCGTGGTTGGCAGATCCGGCGAGTCATCCACCAAGAAACATCGCTGCTCTACTCCGTGTAGAAGTTACATATCGGGTCACAAGGGCCCTTCCCGCAAAAGTTCCTCTTACTGTTGTTCGGAAACGGGAACCATTATTTTAGAATTAGTTATTGCCCCCGGATGGCCGTCCGGGAGCATCCAAAAACTTATACTGCGGGTGGCCGAGAACTGCTTTTACGTGTGGGTTATCTGAAAGCCGTCAGCAACTGCGGGGGATGTGATGTATCTTTCTTATCTGCAAGTATTCCGGTCCACTCGTCTAGTCCATACTTCCAGTCAGTTCTCAACCCTCAGCCTCCACGCCGACGATGCTCCTGATCTTTGGATGTCACCCCCTTTTATACTCGCAGAGACGTCATAGCTGGCTATCTCAACCAATCAGAGACTGGCGCCTCAGCCAATCAACGCTCTAGATTAGCGTGACGTATACACAAATAACTAAATATTACTATATGTATAGATGTGTAGAGCGACGTAGTAAGTCACGTGTACACAAATAACTGTGTATTACGCTATGTATAGTTACGCGATTACGACGTTATAGAACTATTTTGAGCATAATTTAGACGGAGGAAATCTATGATAACTCGGCCATTTCTAAATCCGATTTTAAAATAGATTAAAGTTTTAAAAAGCTCGTCAAATTCTGCTCCTGATTGGTACCAAGAACGACGGAAATAGATAAATTAAAGGGATTTACGAGTACCTACTCGGTACACTAATAGCACTTTTTTCCTTTTTTTCGGTACACTAATAGCACACACTCGCCTCCATTGTTGACACGCAGTCGTCAATGAAACGTCTTGCGCGCTATGCGTTCTTACGAACTGCCTCTCGTATAGGCTTATATATGCGTATTGCTCTACCCAGGGGCGTGTGCTTATTGGACCGACTCCAGGACGGGCGGCTCGTACCCGGCTTGGCTGGGACGGCCAGTACCCTCCTGGTCGATCCGCGTCACACACTTATACCCTGTAATTGATTTACAGAAGGTGCACTAACGCAATTTGCCTAACGCATAAAGTCACTGCAGACGAGTATATTGCATACATGGACATTAAGTCGCTATATATCCATATGCATGTAAGGTTCGTGAGTGCCCTCTAGGCGCACTGGAAGTCATAGTTAAAGATTTTAAACCTGTAGACGAGTTCGACTATTACTTTGGACTTATAAAATGCATCTGTCTAACTCCAAAAGATTTATTTCTTCGAGTGCTACCGTACCTGTGTAACGATCGCACGTTCTTTCCGTTATGTAGTAAGTGCACTCACAATCTACAGACCGCTGACTGTGTGCATACCGATCGCGAACACACGCTTCAAGGGGTGTGTATCTCTGTGGAGCTGATGGATGCTGTATGGGTGGGGTGTTAGGTCTTGGAGTTTATCAAGGTCTGGCACTGCAAGCAGCATACGAACACCCCTTTTCAGGGATACATAGATTAGATGCCGTGTCTGACGTAGAAAAACGTGAATATACGTGATTTGAATGATAGAGCTATTCGTAAGAATATTGGGATCAGAACGCTAGTGAAACAAGTTCTAAATTCTTTATGGGGATGTTTCACTCTGAATCCCTATACTAAGACCGAATATGTACATACACATGTGAGAATGTTGAAACTGCTAACAGATAGAAAGCTGAACGTTAACGATATCAGAGTATGCAATGATACCATCCTATTAATGACTTATAGTGACTTGGACAAAATCTTACACAGCGATAGTCATACCAATGTGGTTATCGCATTGTTCATGACGAGTTATGCTAGGGTAAACTTGCTCGAGTCTTGTAGCAGTCGGTACGTCATGCAGTTATCATGACACGAATTCAATAGTCTTCAGAAACCTGAAAACCCCTTGCTAATTCCTGCATATCACGACAGACTTGGTTATTTCACTAACGAAATAGTGTCAGGTAGTGAAATAACATAGTTCGTTGGCCCTGGTCCTAAAAGGTATGTGTATATGTAGACTGACAGACAGATGGGCGTTATCATGAGCATATGCATGGTTAAAAGATTAACTCTAAACTTTAAAATAGAGGAATAGAGTTCGACACTTAACTCACTACAGTCAATAATTATAATCTAGAAACGATCGCGAAGTATCCTAACACCATCATTAGGTCAAAAGATCACAAACCTTGGAGCAAAGATATGGAAAAGCGCTTCGCATTCACCTGCAAAAAGTTGGTGATTTATGACAAATATTCCACAAAACATTATCGATTTCAGGGCACCACATAAGGTTTACTCGAAATGAGATAACGTACCCTTCTCACCTCCCCCCCCCCCCCCACACCAGGCTAGCACCGCTCGCATCGCGATCATAATCATCATCAGTCATCATCATCATCATCATCATCAGCAGCAGCAGCGGCAGCAGCAGCAGCAGCAGCAGCAGCAGCAGCAGCATCACCATCATCATCATCAGCAGCAGCAGCAGCATTATTTTGCATCATTATCATCGACATCATTATCATCACCATCATCATCACCATCATCACCATCATCATCATCATCAGCAGCAGCAGCATTATGTTGCATCATTATCATCGACATCATCATCGTCAACATCATTGCTATCATTTAGGTTTAAGAGGATATTGCTTAAATTATTTTATTTCTTCTTTCTTTATATGTTTTAACGGCTCTATTAACTGTAGGGGTTACCCATAATGAAGACATTGACAGCGCTAGAGATGTAAGCTATCTCTCGGGTACATTGCTTCAAACTGATTCTACAGGGGATTGAGAAACGGGACATTTGTAACCCGAGAGAAGTCTATTTTGAAATTGTACGCCTGGAATGCCTGACCCAATAACCTACCAGTCATTAGTGAGGTAAACTCTCCCTCCCTCCCTCCCTCTCTCTCCCTCCCTCCCTCCCTCTCACTCCCTCCCTCTCCCTCTGCCTCCTCCTACCCCTCCCTCCCCCTCACCATCCCTCCCCCCTCTACCCCTCCCCCGCTCCCTCTCTCTCGTTCAGTCACATGCAGTATTGTGAGCGCAGTACTGTACAGTTCCCTAGCAGGGTCTCCTGAGCTCAGTACTTTACAGTTCCCTAGCAGGGTCTCTTGAGCACAGTACTATACACTTCTCTACAAGGGTCTCTTGAGTGCAGTACTGTACACTGACCTCGCAGGGTCTCCTGAACGCAGTACTGTACACTTCCCTACCAGGCTTTCTTAATTGCAGTACTATACACTTCCCTAGCAGGTTCTCTTGAGCGCAGTACTGTACCTTTCCCTAGCAGGATCTCTTGAGCGCAGTACTGTACCTTTCCTTAGCAGGATCTCTTGAGCGCAGTACTGTATCCTTCCCTAGCAGGGTCTCTGAAGTACAGTACTGTACACTTCCCTAGCAGGGTCTCTTAATTGCAGTACTGTACACTTCCATAGCAGGATTTCTTGAGCGCAGTACTATACACTTCCCTACCAGGGTCTCTTAAGTACAGTACTATACACTTCCCTAGAAGGATCTCTTGAGTGCAGTACTGTACCCTTCCCTAGCAGGATCTCTTGAGCGCAGTACTGTACCCTTCCATAGCAGGGTCTCTGAAGTGCAGTACTGTACACTTCCCTAGCAGGGTATCTTAAGTGCAGTACTGTACACTTCCATAGCAGGATCTCTTGAGCGCAGTACTATACACTTCCCTAACAGCGTCTCTTGAGTGTAGTACTGTACCCTTCCCTAGCAGGTCTCTGAAGTGCAGTACTGTACGCCTCCATAGCAGGGTCTCTTAAGTGCAGTACTGTACACTTCCATAGCACAGTACTGTAACCTTCTATGGCAGAGTTTGCAGAACCCTTGATCATAGTACCGTATGCTTCACTAGCAGCAACTCTTGATCACCATATCACACACTTCTCTATAACAGAATCCCTCATACGAGTCCTTCAAGGGGGTCCTTTTGGGAGCGTCCTAAGCTCCTTTGAGGGTCTTTTTCGTATTTTGTGGTCTTAGATTAGGTTTTTAATTCTTATAATTTTACTTGATACCCTATATGAAATTAAAGAAATTGTTTCAATTTGTTTGTTCAAGCTTAGCGCAGTATCCAGGCGTAGGCCTAGTTATAATTCAAAATGTCAACCCGCTCTACACCACAATGTAGTCGTAGATCAATGGCATCTGTGTGATAAGATGGATATCGGCAAAGGGCACATACGGCAGTGCCGTGTTAACGCATGTGCGACGGCAGGTAAGATAACACCCCCTCCTTGAGACAGTGCAGGTACGTGGCATACCTGAACGATAGTGGCAAGGAGGGGTGTTACCATACCGGTCATTAGGCAATTCTGTGGGGAAGGCTAGAGGTCTTTACTCGAAAATGTTGAAATTTACTTAGATACCGTCAGTGTGTACATCTCCTAAATGTATAGACGTGCGTAATATCAGTTGAAATCTTACTTGAAAATGTCAAGGTGTTGGGAGGAGAAATGAGACACAGGACATAACCCCGAAAAATAATCCTAAATTTAGATGCCTTCAGAGTGTGTCTCCTACATTTATTGGGCCAATCTGAGTTGAGATCTTACATGCATCAAGGTACAGACATATGTGCGATGAGAATGCCACACCACGTTGCAGACAGGGCACCTCTGTTTCAGGGCGGGTGGGGCTGTCGCACGCCCTGTACACACACCCTCTGAATAATCCCTCCATGCATAGATAATGTCATCCAATAACAATGGACCGTTCCAGTTTTAGCCATTCCCCGCCCATCTCTAGCTAAGCTCCACCAACACATCGATCGTGTTGGGATCAATCAATCCCTGAACTCTCTGACTATCAATTTCCCGAAGACTATACAGGTAAATTTTGAAACGAATTTGATTGGCTGATGTTGCTGCCTATGGCGGGCGCACAGTCAAATTAGTCACAAAATATTCAACAGCATGTATCTTTTTTAAAGAGTAAAAACATACAATTCGCACAACAACGCCTATTAACCCGTCACAAATTATGCTATCGTGACGTATATATCTACGACATTCATGGCGTCATTAATTATGACGTCATCTTACACGTCACGTAGTTGATTATGACGTCATATGATGGATGGATAAACTGGAAAGGTCCATTATATAGACCGTAGTGTGGTATGAATATACTAAGACATCATATAGCTATCCTTCATAGCCTATGTGGGAAACCAAACACACCCACGTACATATTCAGATGGATCCTAACCAAAACACATAAACAACAAAACAAATACACCGTTAACCCACATCTTGTGTGTATACAGGTCAGTATCTAGGATTAAACTGGGCAGTCTGAGCTCACGTATAAAGTCAGGTAGTTGGTCATACACTCCTATTTAAAGATAATGGAATTCGGTCAATTTATGTGTTTATGTACTATATAATAGTTTCCGACCAATAGTAAACAACAGTCTTTATATGTATTACTTTCGCACACGCGTAAGATTAAAACGGAATAACACATTTGTACTCATGACACAGATGGGAACTACCCTGATAACGTTAGTTACTGGGCCGGTATTGACACGGTACTGGCCCAGTAGCCAGCGTTAGCAGGGTAGGGGGACAATAGTATCGCGGATACAGCACTACTGTAATAAATATTCCCTATGTTTGATAGATATTGTTGTCCGTCATAATAACTTTAATAAAATACATCTGTTTGCGTACATTTGCTTTTTAATGCCTGCCATGTCTTGAAATTCAAACGTATCTGACAGCAATAACAATGGAGAAATCCAGTTTTATCTATGCTATGCACCGCCCATCTATAGCTAAGCACCTCCCACACTTCGCCCTGTTGGGAATTCACTGACTACCTATTTCCAGAAAACGATACATGTAAGCTGTTGAATATTTTGAAACTAATTTGACTGGCCAGGTGAGGTTGCTGCCTATGCCAGCAACAGAGCGCAGTCAAATTAGTTTCAAAATATTCAACAGCTTACATGGATCGTTTTCTGGAAATAGGTAGTCAGTGAATTCCCAACACGGGCGAAGTGTGGGAGGTGCTTAGCTAAAGCTGGGCGGGGCATAGCATAGATAAAACTGGATTTCTCCATTGGTATAGCTGTCAGATACGTTTGAATTTCAAGACATGGCAATCAATCAATTACGTCAGTCGCTAAGTTCGTCACGAACGCTTAATTGATGACGGGTTAAGCGTTGCTGTACTGAATTGTATGTCTTTACTATTTAATAAACATGCTGCTGAATATTTTGAAACTAATTTGACTGCGCGTTGTTGCTGGCATAGGCAGCAACACCACCTGGGCAGTCAAATTAGTTTCAAAATATTCAACAGCATGTTTATTAAATAGTAAAGACATACAATTCAGTACAACAACGCTTAGCCCGTCATCAATTAAGCGTTCGTGACGAACTTAGCGACTGACGTAATTGATTATGACGCAATCCTACACGTCACGTAGTTGATTATGACGTCTTATAATCGACCGAGAAACTGGAATTCTCCATAAATGAATGTTGCTTATGGCCTATATAACTTTATGAAAACGTATTGACAAACAAAACCATTGTTGAGTCGTTATTCATCATTTAGATAGGCCTCTGGATGATGTCGAGTGAACTGTGATGAATGGCCCAATACTATTGCATAATATTATGTTCCTTAAACTGGCAGGAGCTGACAAATGTCGTCTCTGAAATTTATGGTCATTCTAAAATACATTTGCGTATATGTATATGGTCAAACGAAAGTAGGCTCAACGCTTACTGGACCGTTTCCGTTTTAGGTACCATGCTCCGCTCATCTCTAGCTAAGATCCACCCACACTTCGCCCGTGTTGGAATCGATCGATCCCTGAACTCCATGGCTATAAATTTCCAGAAAACTATACAGCTAAGCTGTTGAATATTTTGAAACTAATTTGACTGGGTGCTGTTGCTGCCTATGGGAGCAACAGCGCCAAGTCAAATTAGTTTCAAAATATTCAACAGAATGTTTATTAAGTTTAAAGTAAAGACATACAATTCGTGCAACGTGTCGGAATGTTTAAAAGCGTTTAAGACGGACTAAATCGAGTCATTCATGCTGTAATTGATTATGACGTCATCCTACGCGCCACGTGGTTGTTTATGACGTCATGATGGATGGATAAACTGTAAAGGTCCATTAACTGACGACCTATGCTACCCATATTAAAGAATCTAAATCTGTTGCCAATCATCCACCACCGCCTCAAGACGGTTAGCCTGGTAGCTAACTTAGTGTTGTTTTCTGTGTGTGCGAGATGATTGAGGTGATTGGTTGTGGTGTCAAATACATACACGTGTATCACCACACAGGGGAATATGGGCCTGCCTGCCTGCCTACCTGTTTGTGTATCCTGGGCTGTATTTAAAATAATAAAATTACCTCAAATTTTGACACAACAAATTAAGGATCTTGTAGTGAAAGACTATTTCCAGACATTGTCTGTAATCCTGATAAAACACCGGATCCGTATCAAATTATGGATCTATATCTCGGAAACCAGAAACTTAGTAAAAAATCGTCCGATTTGGCTCAAATTTTAACACAAAAAGGGCGTAACCGTACACTAGGATTCCGCAACCTTGCTCACAATACGAAACATTGAGAAAATCCGAAATATCAGAATCGGATCAAATTCCAAAGCCATGGACATGTCGGAAACTACGGGTCCCATCTGGCTCAAATATTAACTCAAGAAAGGTCATGACCTTACACTTGGATTCTCCATCTTTGGTCCCGATCCGACGAATCCAGAAGCTAAAAACATTCTGAAAATAAAGAAAAAATCTTGGCAATGCGAAAAAGCGGGATGGCGAGGATTTTGAATCGCTGACTGTTCTTGTTTATTGCTTGCCTTCGTGATGGAATTGATGGAGTCTCTACTCTATACACGATGGCACGAGGGTGTGTGGCTAAAAATAGCAGCAACGTTGATGAATAGTTAATCATTCTACATAGCTGAAATGCTCAAACTAATATTAGATATAGATAACTTCGGGTGTAAACAGTTTTTAACCCTTTAACCCTAAAAATGTTCAAGAAAATTAAAATTTTCTCATAGAAAATGTCCATTTGTAGAGCAACAGAAGACTATTTTTTAAAGTTTACCACTGGAATGACTGTTGGTAAATTTTCAAAAATAGTCTTGGCGTGGTCTGCAAATGGATATTCCTCAAGACCACTGGAGAAGCCGTTTTTGGCTGTTATGAGTGTTCGAGGGTTTATGCCTATAGGCCTATATATACTAAAGCCAAGCCTGTCTATAACGGAGACTTGCTTTCATAAGCAACAAGACAATGGCATGTTAAGGTGGGTGGTCATAAGACCACCAGTCTTAAAGAGCAACCATCACGTGGCTCCAAAAGCCACGCTATATTACAACCAGATTGCGGCCCTGTAGGTGGGGCTTAGAACACACCTTCCGTATCCTCTGCGTGTCGTAAGAGGCGACTAAAGGAGGTAAGGGTGAGGTAACCCTGACAGAAACCTCGAGTGCTGAAGACGGAGGTTCCAGGCCGCACGGCGCACTCTAATAAACCATGGATCCACGCACTTAACGCTTATGATCATGTCGATAGTCACTTACAGGACTGGCGGTATGATCAGCGAACGAAAAGAAGAAGACAACCAGATTATATATAACTGACAACGTGCTTTATAATTTTAGTGGACATTTAAAATGGTTTATGACGTCAATTCACCTTTCCAGAGTACCCACCCATCATAATGAACTGCGTGATGTGTACAATGACATCGTAATGACTGACGTCATGAATGATGTCGTTAAGTACGTCACGAACGCATATTTGAAGACGGTCTATGCGTTGGTGTACAAATTGTTTGCGCTTACTATTTAATAAATATTCTGTTGAATATTTTGAAACTAATTTGACTGGGCGCTGTTGCTGCCATAGGCAGCACCAGCACCCAGTCGGGCGCTGTTAGGCAGCAACAGCACCCAGTCAAATAAGTCACAAAATATTCAACAGCTTCCCTGTATAGTTTTCAGGAAATTGATAGCTATGGCATTTGGGGATCGATCAATCCAAACACGGCAAGGTGTAGGTGGAGCGTAGCTAGTGATGGGCGTGGCATAGCTAAACATGGAAAGGTCCATTACGCGTCCTTTTAGCCTATAATATCTGGAGTTCCGCTACTATCTGTATGATCACTGTATTCTGAGACAGTAGTAGTAGCAACGTCCTACAGCTGCAATCAGACCTTCTTCGCTTTTGACCACCTTTAGCTTCCTCAGATCCATTGATCGTTAATAGAAAAGATACCACCGAAGCTGTAATAGGTGAACTTGGACAGTATGCTATCCTTGTTACTCTCCTGTCCTCCGCTAAATACTGGTTACGACTCTTTAAAATGAAATCATCATCACTAGTTTACGAATCATAATTAGACTCCTACTTATCTCATTGCGAAATTGCTAACTGGGCCAGCCATATTAAAGACCTTTGGGCAAATTTTGGTTGTATTGAAATATGGTATAGTCAACGTTCCAAACACAATACTAGATCTATCTCAAGCCTGAGAATAGCTGTTGAGAACAATTACTACGTTAATTGATTAGAACTTATCAACAGTGAGCCTAAACCAACATCTTGTCAGGTTCTAAATTGAGGTCTTACAAACTTTCCAAACAAAACTTGTGTACTGAAAACACGCGCAGAAATATCACTAAGCTTCGTGTAAGCGCACAGACATTACAAATAGAAATTGATAGGCACAAAATCCCCAAGCTGCCAGCTAATCTAAGATTTTGCAAAATGTGCAATTTAGGCTTAGAAGACGAGAAACGTTTTATAATGCATTGCCCGTGCTGCAAAAATGAGAGAGAAAACCTTTTCAGCAAACTGAGTCAATTTACAAACTTTGGGTTTGCTCCTCCTCTCTGTTTGTTCCAGTAATCCTGATCATTTACTGTTTTTAGTCACCAACGTACTGTAGTACATAAGTCGAGATATAGTGATTTTTTTGGTTTGATGGCCCTTGCAGAGAGGAATGGGGCCAAACAACAGCAGCAACAACAACAACAACAACAACAACAACAACAACAACAACAACAACAACAACAGAAATTAGTTAATATACCTTTAACCCAATCTCCGAGACATGGGTGCATACCCAGTTTCTATATATTGTATGCACATATTATATCATATCATATTATACTATATTATATATTTTATCATGTACTGTCTGTAACTGGACGTATGTATATCCACATGTTGGATTTGTCAATAAATATTGTATTGGTTGATCCGAAATGTAACGAGTCCTGTTTTCTTGAGGTCACCTCGCTGCACGCTTAAACAGAGTCATGCAATGACGTCCTTCTGGCAGGATTAGCGCATGGCCAAACATGGGCCATCTTTGCTGGCCGAATTTTACGGACAGTGGCGATGTATTACAGATCTTGTGTAGTCCATCATTGGAAATTATACTGTCTGGCCATCGGTGTCCATTGATGGTGCGTAGGTGTTTGCGGTGTCAGGCATCAAGTTTATATAGAGCTGCTTTTGGAGAGGCCCAGCTGTTACAGTTATACAGCATCAAGGATGCGCGGGTTGCGTAGCGTAAACGTAGTCGTCCGCTAATATCGTGCTACAGAAATAATGGACCTGTTGAAAGTGACGCTTGTCTTGAATTATTTTCCGAACTATTAAAATTCGCCAATAAAAGGAATAAAAGATAAATTATGGTTTTCTTTAGTCTTTGAACTGATTTCTTTTATAAATGTGAAAGTTCGTTTGAAAAATAAATAGGCCTAGACCTATCCCCGGAAGAATTATTTATATTTTAAGTAGCTATTTAAGCTATTTTAGTCTCGTACACGCGAAATGTTTCCTGAAATACCCAATTAGCATTAACAAAATCGATCTTTATGCCATCCAAAATGGCCTTTTCTCGCGACCCTCGCTCGAGTAAAGAGTATTTGATAAAAATGTACGTAAATGTATATTAAATCTGTCTAAAGCGGCCACCTTGCAGATCACCAAAGCGATCACTTCTGCGCGGTCACCAGCACGAGACAGATTCAATCAAATCATCTTCCCAATATTGAACTGCGAAGAAGCCGTTCTATCTAGATGCTCCATGCACCTACATGCTTAACCCCGAAGATGACAAAAGCAGCAAAAAAGTCTAGAGGTTTATCAAATCAAGGCGTCAAGACACTGTAGGCATCAGCACCCTGAGACATCATGGACAAATCATTACAGATTCTAAACATAAAGCGGAGGCATTAAACGAACAATTCACATCAGGGTTCACCATGGAAAACCTCAACAACTTCCCACCAAAACCATCCTCATCATACAACAGCCTCAGCAACATCCAGATAACATCATACGGAGTTGAAAAAGCGTTGCAAAGAGTGAAACCATCTACAGCAGGAGGCCATGACCGAATTCCAGCAAGAATCTTCAAAGAAACATCTAGCTAAATAGCACCAATTCTTGCCTCTTTATTTCAACAATAACTGAATCAGTCTACCATACCATCAGACTGGAGACAAGCCAACATTACACCAATCTTCAAAAAGGAGACCAAACAAAAGCATCCAACTACAGGCCTGTCTCACTAACATCTATTGTATGCAAGTTACTAGAACGCATCATAGCCAGCTAGATGATGCAACACCTAGACTCGAACGACAGACTCCATCCTAACCAACATGGATTCCGATCCAAAAGATCATGTGAGGCTCAGTTTATCATCACAACGGATGACCTCACCAAATGTAGCAGTACTGGACTTCGCCAAAGCGTTTGATAAGGTGCCACACAAGCGACTACTCTCAAAACTCCACCACTATGGCATACAAGGAGATGTCCTTCGCTGGGTCGAGGATTTCCTCACCGACAGGCGCCAAAGAGTAATCCTTAATAGAGAATCATCCAACTCAACAGAGGTACTGTCTGGTGTTTCACAAGGCTCAGTATTAGGACCGATTCTCTAGTTAGTCTTCATCAATGATATTGCCGACGACATAGGCTCAACAATCAGACTCTTCGCAGACGACTGTCTTCTCTACCGCACCATCGAATCCAGTGAAGACCAACAGATTCTGAAAATGGACCTGGACACACTTATGTCATGGACTGACACGTGGCAAATGGAGTTCAACGTAGCAAAGTGCAACATCCTGAAAGTCACACAGCGTAGATCCAGTTACAGTACTCACTGCACAATACAAGATCAGATCCTAAAAGAGACCATATCAAAGCCATACCCCGAGGTGGAGTTGGCTAGTAACCTAAAATGGAACAAACACATCTCCAACTTCACAAGCTCAGCTCACAGAGTTCTTGGATTCCTCAACAGAAACCTTCGTGGGTGCCCCCAATCAGTAAAGGGGCGGTCTTACCAGACACTAGTGAGGCCAAAACTGGAATACAGCTCTATAGTTTGGGACTCACCAACAAAAGATCTATGCCAATCCATCGAGGCTGGCCAGAGGAAAGCAGCAAGATTTGTGATAGCGCGACCTGTCTACAAATATCCAAGACAGAGTGTTACTGGCATGCTAACAAGCCTAGGATGGGAGTCACTCGCACAGAGAAGAAAAACAAATGTGACAATCATGTACAAAATTCTAAATGGCCATGTAGCAATGCCACCCAAATACCATCCTCAGAAAGCGTCGATATCATCCACCAGACGCAGTCACTCACAAAAGCTACAGACAATCCAGACTAGCATCCAACAATACCAGAGTTCTTTTATTCCAAGAACTGTGTCGATCTGGAATGGCCTGGCTGACAGCATCATCTCAGCACCGGATGTAGATACGTTCAAGAGCTACATCCGGGAGGTGACCACCTAAGCCTCCGCAATCACTGTAAATATGTATATAAACTGCTTTTATTTCTGAGACGGAGCGGCCACCGTTATCCAGACGGGCACCTGGCTGTGATGTTCAGTATGAACTTTGCCCAGAAATAGTGCAGATAATAGTACAGATACAGACCTGGGGCGATAGCCCCGCCCCTCCAGCCTCACCTTGCCCACCCTACCCCTTTATAAAATATCGCAATCCCCTTTCTTCATTATTTATTTGACACGCTGCATGAAACCGCTACTTCTCATTGACTGTAATATAAAGACGCAGTGGTTCATTGGATGTAGCCCAGCGCATTTACAAAGTTCCTTCCTTTGTAAATGGCTTCCTAGTGGTACAGGCCGCGTGAAGGTATTTGACACTAAGCAGATGGTTGTTGGGATCAGGGTTTACGTTTTCCGCATGCTCTCCATGCTTAGGCCAATGGTATTAACACTAAGCCTCTCGACGCACGAACACACGCACGCGCATATATATCCGTATGCAGGTATTCAATGCTCTGCGTCTGTCTTCAGCACGTCACTTATCGTCGTCACCATCAGCGTGGGTGGGTGGGTGGCTGGATGGATGGATGGGTTCGTGGGTGTTGGATGGATCAGGCTGGATGCATGGGCGGATCAGGATGGATGGATGGATTCAATTGATTGGTGGGTGGGTGGGTTAATGTGTGGGTTGGTGCATGGTAGTGGGTTGCTGTATGTGGGTGCATGGATGGATAATGGGTGGATGGAGGGATAGATCGATGGATGATCGATGGATTGAAATTGCACCCAGATACAATGGGTGAGACAGTTCATTCATCTTTTATACTAAGAAGTTTGATTTTATTTTATTTTATTTTATTCTCTTGGTAAATATTACAAATTACAAATATGATAACAGGGAGTCCACTGGAGGCTGTGCCTATTACCTTGTGGACCCCGTGCCTATTACCTTGTGGACCCCTGACATAGCATAACATACAAATTACACACGATTTGACATAAGTAGACATAATGCATTATGACAATATATTATACATAACTACAGACAAATAATATAGGATTTGACATAAAAAAGAAGAGAAAAAAAAGACAAGACATTTGACAAACATGGTTCACTTGTTTTTGATTGTTTTTCATACTGTGGGTAACATATTTCACTCATTGGAATGAGCTAGGGGATGAATGGGTGGGGGGGGGGGGGGTTCTGGAGTTCATCCTGTTTCTATTATTATTATTATTATTATTATTATTATTATTATTATTATTATTATTATTATTATTATTATTATTGTCTATTACCTAAGATCCCTAGAGCAAAGAGAGCAAATGTGACCATGTGAATCTGTGTGCGAGTCTATGGCTTAGTGTGTCTGTCATGGCTGGGTTTCTTAGAGCTCTTAGATATGATCAAGTTCTGGATCTGTGTATATCTTGAGGAGTGCTGGTCCAATTTGACTCAGATTTTAACACAGAAGCTGCACACTCGCTGAATATTCAGAAAAGCCACCCGACCGAGAGTTTTTGGTGGCTTAGCCACCCACAGCCCCCGGTCAAGCCCTCTTCAAAACATCCAGCAAGAGGAGCTATGATCCTTGGGATGTTTTGTCTGTAAGACCCAGGAGCCAGACATTCACATAAAATATAATATAATAAAATAAATTAAATTAAATATGATTATGGTTAATGATACAGTAAAGATAACAATGGCCAACATGATTCTAACAACAAACTGTTTTGGTTATGACGTAAGTAATCTTCTGCACACATTTGGAATAGAAGACATTGCTGCCTTATGCAGAAAATTCTCCCACAAATTCCACTAGGTCCAGAATATTCAGCAGTGCCTTTTATTTTATGTAGACGATATGTCAAACCGAAGTGTTGAGGCAAGGCAAGAGCAGTAATATCAATATTGTTGACAGGTGGTTCTTCATGATGAATTGCTGGTAATTGCTGTGGTGTCCGGGCGTATCAAGGTGCAGTAACTAATGTATGAGTGAGGTCCAATTACTCGATTTAGTACTTATTAATGAACATTTGTTTAATAATATGTTTGTAGGAATTTTGACTAATATTCTGTGTACGTGTGTTCGTGTCTGTGTTATTGCAGAGTTTTGTAGCTTGAATGGATGGTTTTTGTTTTGAGATTTCCATTCTATTGTATTCTGTGTGAAAGTTGTGTCTAGATCTGGTGTTGTATGAGTGTATTTCAGTGTTTAGGTTAAAGCGTATGCGTAATCCAAGCTATCGTGTAATGAATTACTTAATAGGTGACTTTAATCAAGTTTGATTATGATAATTCTTCGTTATATCACACGGTTATATAGAAAACGCATGCGCTTACATAGGGGAGATAGCGGGAACGCTGAATTACTAGCTATACGGAGTTGTCTCCCATGAAACATCAACCCGGAAGCGGTCCTCGTATTGCAAAGGGGGAATTACGAAGTTAGGAAGAAGTAAAACGCTTTAGAAGGCAAATCAAGTTCAAGTTCAAGTTCATAGAAAAGATACCACGCATCTGTAATAGGTGAACTTGGACAGTATGCTATCCTTGTTACTCTCCTGTCCTCCGCTAAATACTGGTTACGACTCTTTAAAATGAAATCATCATCACTAGTTTACGAATCATAATTAGACTCCTACTTATCTCATTGCAAAATTGCTAACTGGCCCAGCCATATTAAAGACCGTTGGGCAAATTTTGGTTGTATTGAAATATGGTATAGTCAAGGTTCCAAACACAATACTAGATCTAAATCAAGCCTGAAAATAGCTGTTGAGAACAATTACTACATTAATTGATTAGAACTTATCAACGGTGAGCCTAAACCAACATCTTGTCAGTTTCTAAATTGAGGTCTTACAAACTTTTCAAACAAAACTTGTGTACTGAAAACACGCGCAGAAATATCACTAAGCTTCGTATAAGGGCACATACATACATTACAAATAGAGATTGATAGGCACAAAATCCCCAAGCTGCCAGCTAATTTAATATTTTGCAAAATGTGCAATTTAGGCTTAGAAGACGAGAAACGTTTTATAATGCATTGCCCGTGCTGCAAAAATGAGAGAGAAAACCTTTTCAGCAAACTGAGTCAATTTACAAACTTTAGGTCTGCTCCTCCTCTCTGTTTGTTCCAGTAATCCTGATCATTTACTGTTTTCAGTCACCAACGTACTGTAGTACATAAGTCGAGATATAGTGATTTTTTTGGTTTGATGGCCCTTGCAGAGAGGAATGGGGCCAAACAACAGCAGCAGCAACAACAACGACAACAACAGAAATTAGTTAATATACCTTTAACCCAATCTCCGAGACATGGGTGCATACCCAGTTTCTATATATTGTATGTACATGTTACATCATATCATATTATACTATATTATATATTTTATCATGGACTGTCTGTAACTGGACGTATGTATGTCCACATGTTGGATTTGTCAATAAATATTGGTTGATCTGAATGTAAGGAGTCCTGTTTTCTTGAGGTCACCTCGCTACACGCTTAAACAGATTCATGCAATGGCGTCCGTCTGGCAGGATTAGCACATGGCCAAACATGGGCCATCTTTGCTGGCCGACTTTTACGGACAGTGGCGATGTATTACAGATCTTGTATAGTGCATCATTGGAAATTATACTGTCTGGCCATCGGTGTCCATTGATGGTGCGTAGGTGTTTGCGGTGTCAGGCATCAAGTTTAGATAGAGCTGCTTTTGGAGAGGCCCAGCTGTTACAGTTATACAGCATCAAGGATGCGCGGGTTGCGTAGCGTAAACGTAGTCGTCCGCTAATATCGTGCTACAGAAATAATGGACCTGTTGAAAGTGACGCTTGTCTTGAATTATTTTCCGAACTATTAAAATTCGCCAATAAAAGGAATAAAAGATAAATTATGGTTTTCTTTAGTCTTTGAACTGATTTCTTTCATAAATGTGAAAGTTCGTTTGAAAAATAAATAGGCCTAGACCTATCCCCGGAAGAATTATTTATATTTTAAGTAGCTATTTAAGCTATTTTAGTCTCGTACACGCGAAATGTTTCCTGAAATACCCAATTAGCATTAACAAAATCGATCTTTATGCCATCCAAAATGGCCTTTTCTCGCGACCCTCGCTCGACTAAAGAGTATTTGATAAAAATGTACGTAAATGTATATTAAATCTGTCTAAAGCGGCCACCTTGCAGATCACCAAAGCGATCACTTCTGCGCGGTCACCAGCACGAGACAGATTCAATCAAATCATCTTCCCAATATTGAACTGCGAAGAAGCCGTTCTATCTAGATGCTCCATGCACCGACACCACCCCCCCCCACCCCCCACCCCACCCCACCCCCCACCCCCACCCCACACCCCCCACCCCGCACACCTCCCCATGTAGACACTTTCTTCTGCACTTTTTGGAGTCCGTACGATGCTTCCCTCAGGGCACCATAGATTTCGAAGTCTTGAAAGAAATGTTCTACTGTTCACTCATCTTCTGACATCAAATTCTGCAGAGACGTGCATTGTTCAGCTTGTGGGTGTGGAAGTTTACTCGTAACCTAAGCAGAGCTTTTTGATCTCTTCTGGACAGGCGGTAAAGTAAATCCCTCGGAGAATGGAGCTTTCCAATTTATCCACCCATCATATGATGTAATAATAAACTACGTGACGTGGAGGATGCCGTCATAATCAATTACAGCATGAGTGGCTCGATTTAGTCCGTCTTCAGCGCTTGATAGTCCGACACGTTGTAGACTACGAACTGTTTGTCTAAAGTTATTATTTAATAAACATTCTGTCGAATATTTTGAACCTAATTTACAGCAACAGCACCCAGTTAAATTAATTTCAAAATATTCAACAGCTTACCTGTATAAGTTTTCTATAGATTGATAGTCAGTGAGTTCAGCGATCGATCGATCCCAACACGAGCGAAGTGTGGATCGAGCTTAGCTAGAGATGGGTGGGGGCATAGCTAAAACTGGAAACGTCCATTGGCGGTCTGCTTCAGTTCGTCAAAGTTTATTACTCCGTTCATCTGTGCTCGGATGGATCCCAATTTAAAATATAGAGGCGTGGCTTCATGCCGAGAATATTCCTTAGACCTTTAATAACCCATAGAAAATGTCCATATGCAGACCAAGAGAAGAGTATTTTTGAAATTTTACCACTGGAAATGACTGGCTCGGTTATCGAGACAGTCATTCTAGTTGTAAATTTTCAAAAATAGTCTTCTCCTGGTCTGCAAATGGACATTTCTCAAGAGCATTGCAGAAACCGTTTTTGGCTGATATGGGTGTTAAAGGGTTAAGCTTTCTTGATCTCGTATCAAATGATACCGTATAAATTGCATGTCTACAGTGATTTGCAGTCGGTATGGAAATCTCTTGTGCGCCAGAGTTGGCATAGCTGGGCTGGTATTCACGAGGAGGGCGTAGCTTACGCCAATTCGTAAAATAGAAAAGGGACCAATCAGACCGGGGTGTACCCTTAGAAATCTTGTAATAAGATCTCTATGGGTGTACCGTGTAGGAAAGTATTTTGAACTGGGGTGTGTGATGTGGTAAACTATGGGTGTGGCCAAAGCCTATGGCCGCTATGGGGGATACACTATGGGAGAGGAAAGACCATAAATGATGCCTCCCTGGAACAAGTAAATAGACATCCAAGCCGAGGAGACAACCTATTAGATCTATTAATTACTACTCATCCAAGCCTGGTAAATAAAACACACACAACACCACCAATAGCTGACCATGCCACTCTTATCATCGATGTTACAGCCAAACCAAGCTTAATCAAACCGACTCCTCACAAGATCTCCCTGTACAGGAAAGCAAACTGAAATGATATTACATCAGACCTTGAAAAGGCACAAGAGGCCTATTTTAGCCGCATACCATTCTCCAATACGGTGGAAGAAAACTGGATATTCGTCAAAGATACCATCAGACAAACCATATCAAAGAACACCCCCCAACAAGTGCTGGGAACACACAGCAATCTACCATGGATATCACAAAATATAAAAAAGCTAATCAAACAAAAACATAGAGCATACAACACAGCCAAGAAGGGTGGGAAAGCAAACGATAAGGAGAGGTTCCAACAAATACGTAGACAAGTACACCAGAAACTACGCTCTTCATTTCAAGACTACATCACGAACATGCTTAACCCCGAAGATGACAAAAGCAGCAAAAAAGTCTAGAGGTTTATCAAATCAAGGCGTCAAGACACTGTAGGCATCAGCACCATGAGACATCATGGACAGATCATTACAGATTCTAAACATGAAGCGGAGGCATTAAACGAACAATTCACATCAGGGTTCACAATGGAAAACCTCAACAACTTCCCACCAAAACCATCCTCATCATGCAACAGCCTCAGCAACATCCAGATAACATCATACGGAGTTGAAAAAGCGTTGCAAAGACGGAAACCATCTACAGCAGGAGGCCCTGACCAAATCAGAAAGCAAGAATCTTCAAAGAAACATCTAGCTAAATAGCACCAATTCTTGCCTCTTTATTTCAACAATAACTGAATCAGTCTACCATACCATCAGACTGGAGACAAGCCAACATTACACCAATCTTCAAAAAAGGAGACCGAACAAAAGCATCCAACTACAGGCCTGTCTCACTAACATCTATTGTATGCAAGTTACTAGAACACATCATAGCCAGCTAGATGATGCAACACCTAGACTCGAACGACATACTCCATCCTAACCAACATGGATTCTGATCCAAAAGATCATGTGAGGCTCAGTTTATCATCATAACGGATGGCCTCACCAAATGTAGCAGTACTGGACTTCGCCAAAGCGTTTGATAAGGTGCCACACAAGCGACTACTCTCAAAACTCCACCACTATGGCATACAAGGAGATGTCCTTCGCTGGGTCGAGGATTTCCTCACCGACAGGCGCCAAAGAGTAATCCTTAATAGAGAATCATCCAACTCAACAGAGGTACTGTCTGGTGTTTCACAAGGCTCAGTATTAGGACCGATTCTCTAATTAGTCTTCATCAATGATATTGCCGACGACATAGGCTCAACAATCAGACTCTTCGCAGATGACTGTCTTCTCTACCGCACCATCGAATCCAGTGAAGACCAACATATTCTGAAAATGGACCTGGACACACTTATGTCATGGACTGACACGTGGCAAATGGAGTTCAACATAGCAAAGTGCAACATCCTGAAAGTCACACAGCGTAGATCCAGTTACAGTACGCACTGCACAATACAAGATCAGATCCTAAAAGAGACCATATCAAACCCATACCTCGAGGTGGAGTTGGCTAGTAACCTAAAATGGAACAAACACATCTCCAACTTCACAAGCTCAGCTCACAGAGTTCTTGGATTCCTCAACAGAAACTTTCGTGGGTGCCCCCAATCAGTAAAGGAGCGGTCTTACCAGACACTAGTGAGGCCAAAACTGGAATACAGCTCTATAGTTTGGGACTCACCAACAAAAGATCTATGCCAATCCATCGAGGCTGGCCAGAGGAAAGAAGCAAGATTTGTGATAGCGCGACCTGTCTACAAATATCCAAGACAGAGTGTTACCGGCATGCTAACAAGCCTAGGATGGGAGTCACTCGCACAGAGAAGAAAAACAAATGTGACAATCATGTACAAAATTCTAAATGGCCATGTAGCAATGCCACCCAAATACCATCCTCAGAAAGCGTCGATATCAACCACCAGACGCAGTCACTCACAAAAGCTACAGACAATCCAGACTAGCATCCAACAATACCAGAATTCTTTTATTCCAAGAACTGTGCCGATCTGGAATGGCCTGGCTGACAGCATCATCTCAGCACCGGATGTAGATACGTTCAAGAGCTACATCCGGGAGGTGACCACCTAAGCTTCCGCAATCACTGTAAATATGTATATAAACTGCTTTTATTTCTGAGACGGAGTGGCCACCGTTATCCAGACGGGCACCTGGCTGTGATGTTCAGTATGAATTTTGCCCAGAACTAGTGCAGATAATAGTACAGATACAGACCTGGGGCGATAGCCCCGCCCCTCCAGCCTCACATTGCCCACCCTACCTCTTTATAAAATATCGCAATCTTCTTTCTTCATTATTTATTTGACACACTGCATGAAACCGCTACTTCTCATTGACTGTAATATAAAGACGCAGTGGTTCATTGGATGTAGCCAGCGCATTTACAAAGTTCCTTCCTTTGTAAATGGCTTCCTAGTGGTACAGGCCGCGTGAAGGTATTTGACACTAAGCAGATGGTTGTTGGGATCAGGGTTTACGTTTTTCCGCATGCTCTCCATGCTTAGGCCAATGGTATTAACACTATGCCTCTCGACGCACGGGCACACACACGCGCATATATATCCGTATGCAGGTATTCAATGCTCTGCGTCTGTCTTCAGCACGTCACTTATCGTCGTCACCATTAGCGTGGGTGGGTGGCTTGATGGATGGATGGGTTCGTGGGTGATGGATGGATCAGGCTGGATGCATGGGCGGATCAGAATGGATGGATAGATTCAATTGATTGGTGGGTGGGTGGGTTAATGTGTGGGTTGGTGCATAGTAGTGGGTTGCAGTATGTGGGTGCAAAGATGAATAATGGGTGGATGGAGGGATGGATCGATGGATTGAAATTGAAACCAGATACAATGGGTGAGACAGTTCATTCATCTTTATACTAAGAAGTTTGATTTTATTTTATTTTATTTTATTCTCTTGGTAAATATTACAAATTACAAATATGATAACAGGGAGTCCACTGGAGGCGGTGCCTATTAGCTTGTGGACCCCTGACATAGAATAACATACAAATTACACATGCTTTGACATAAGTAGACATAAGGCATTATGACAATATATTATACATAACTACACACAAATAATATAGGATCTGACATTAAAAAAAGAAGAGAAAAAAAAAAGACAAGCCATTTGACAAACATGGTTCACTTGTTTTTATTGTTTTTCATACTGTGGGTAACATATTTCACTCATTGGAATGAGCTAGGGGATGAAGGGGTGGGTGGGGCGGGGGGGGGGGGCTGGAGTTCATCCTGTTTCTATTATTATTATTATTATTATTATTATTATTATTATTATTATTATTATCCATCACATTCTTTCCCTAGAGGAAAGAGAGTAAATGTGACCATGTGAATCTGTGTGCGAGTCTATGTCTTAGTGTGTATGTCATGGTTGGGTTTCTTAGAGCTCTTAGATATGATCAAGTTCTGGATCTGTGTATATCTTGAGGAGTGCTGGTCCAATTTGACTCAGATTTTAACACAGAAGCTGCACACTCGCTGAACACTCTCTGAATATTCAGAAAAGCCACCCGACCGAGAGTTGTTGGTGGCTTAGCCACCCACAGCCCCCGGTCAAGCCCTCTTCAAAACATCCAGCGAGAGGAGCTATGATCCTTGGGATGTTTTGTCTGTAAGACCCAGGAGCCAGACATTCACATAAAATATAATATAATAAAATAAATTAAATTAAATATGAGTGTGGTTAATGATACAGTAAAGATAACAATGGCCAACATGATTCTAGCAACAAACTGTTTTGGTTATGACGTAAGTAATCTTCTGTACACATTTGGAATAGAAGACATTGCTGCCTTATGCAGAAAATTCTCCCACAAATTCCACTAGGTCCAGAATATTCAGCAGTACCTTTTATTTTATGTAGACAATATGTCAAACCGGAGTGTAGAGGCAAGGCAAGAGCAGTAATATCAATATTGTTAACAGGTGGTTCTTCATGATGAATTGCTGGTAATTGCTGTGGTGTCCGGGCGCATCAAGGTGCAGTAACTAATGTATGAGTGAGGTCCAATTACTCGATTTAGTACTTATTAATGAACATTTGGTAGAACGGAACACTGGCACTATGTATGTATGTGTATATATATATTATTTTTTTTATGTATTGCTTCTTAATGATGTCAGTGTGCTGAGGTGTGTGTTCGTGTGTGTGTGTGTTATTGCAGAGTTTTGTAGCTTGAATGGATGGTTTTTGTTTTGAGACTTCCATTCTATTGTATTCTGTGTGAAAGTTGTGTCTAGATCTGGTGTTGTATGAGTGTATGTCAGTGTTTAGGTTAAAGCGCATGCGTAATCCAAGCTATCGTGTAATGAATTACTTAATAGGTGACTTTAATCAAGTTTGATTATGATGATTCTTCGTTATATCACACGGTTATATAGAAAACGCATGCGCTTACATAGGGGAGATTAAGGGGACGCTGAATTACTAGCTATACGGAGTTGTTTCCCATGAAACATCAACCCGGAAGCGGTCCTCGTATCGCAAAGGGGGAATTACGAAGTTAGGAAGGAGTAAAACGCTTTAGAAGGCAAATATTTAGTTTAACACTATTTGTTAATTTTGACAATTGACATTCCAGTCTTGTAGTTCCCACATTGATATTCAGATTGTATGTTAATTTTTTTTAAGTTGTTTTATTTGTTTCCAGACTATTATTGAAATATGTATCAGTGTCATAAGTTTCCGTGAACATAATTTTGGAAGAATCACAGGCATATGTGACGTCACAGCGCAAGATTACCACCAACATATATGTGACTCAGTAGACAACTTAGCCAATACATACTCTATATTTAATAATGCGGATTTCCAGAATTGTAGAAAACAAATGATTAACAACATTTCAAACTCCATGAGGTATGAAGTTTACCCTCATATTTCATAATATGAAAATAGGCGTTGCCTATAAGCGAACGCAGACACTATTTATTGCTTAAATAAATAGGACGAATTTGTATAGGGTCGAAATATTCTAAATACGTATGCCCATTATAGTACATTTGAAGCTAATTTTTAATCTAGCTTGGAGTTGGAGGGCATTCTGGTAAATCCAGTCCATGATATTCACAACAATGCATCTGCCTATTGTTAGTGATATCCACCAGCATTATTGCATCTTTTACCGGGACCTACACCATTAAATAGTGGCGCCAGTCCAATGACATTATAAAATTTGTGCCGACGTTATCGCAGTGCTCACTATTTGGGGAAATACAAACAAGTTCATAGTAACTATGACGTCATAATGAAATGTCGTCCGCTAGAATTTTTCGATCGTGTTTATCCATCCATAAGCTACAAAAAAATGGAATTAATGCATGTCTGCGAGTAAATACATGAATGTACATTCCATCTGGGTGCGAATCGTGTGGTACCCGGCCTTAAATGTGTTGCTATCGGCGCTAAATACATACCACATTGACAACAACGACTTTCCACGGCCATAAGTGTTAAAAATAATACGAGACAGTCAACCAAACCTCATATTGCATTTACAAGACTCATACATAGGAATAAATAAAGCTTTTATCTGGTCTGCATTAGACTATTTAATCGCTTTAAATTCTAAAGTAAATGTACGTTATTTCGTGATAACAATATCACACAAATTTTGGACATTGAAAATGCGCAGTAGGTTTTATGCGGTAATGAATTGTTCTTTATCACTGGTTCTATGATGTACAGTACCGGTATATATATATATATATCGTTGTCAATCTACCCCATAGATTAAAAAAGTGTAGATCGCTCATGACCCTCTCAAAAGCGGCATTTGAGAGTTCAGTATTTCGGTTCGATCAAGCAATATCCGGAAGAATGAGAAGAATGCTGAGAAATGTCACGATTGACTAATAGATGTTGACAACTTGCCAAGATGAATTGAACACATGCATTGATCAGCTGTTAGTGACGGCTTGCTATGATGCATTAAATTCTTAAAATACTTGGTCAGTGGCACTGGCGATTTACTGAACGTTATTGGCGGTCACAATAAATAGCCATAGTGAGGGTATGCACATGATCACGCTATAGCTATACAACCTATGATCTACCCGTCATGAAAAGCTTTGGTTTGTTAGCTCACTTTGCCAAAATAGTGAGCTTATGCCGCGGCGACTGTCCATCATCTGTCTGTCTGTCAACTTTTACTTTAACATGCTGCTCCTCAGTAACCGTGTGGTTGATTTCATGCTAATTTGGCTGGAAGACCCTATGTAATAGGCTTCAGAACACGTATACATACAGAATTTTGAATAAGAATATACTTTTCACAGGATCTGTCACTGAAAAGGTTACCATCTCTGATATTTTTCCATTTTCAGTGCTTTATCTTGTGTGACTGTTTGAGCAAGATGTCTGACAAGGTGGCGGGTGTTGAAGCATCTGCCATCAATATACTGAAGAGGGCTGTTGAATGTGATCAAGCACGGCGTTTTGGAGAAGCAATGGTGTGCTATCGAGAGGGCCTTGAATTGCTATTAACCGTTATGAAAGGTTTGTGTAGCCTTATCATGCTCAAGATTTGTCAAGAAAATTTTGATTTTGTTTCTAGTGAATGCCCATTTACAGGTCAAATGAGACTGTTTTGGAAAACTTGTCACTGAAATGACTGCCTCTGTTATTGAACCAGTCATTCCAGAAGTAAATTTAGAAATAAAACATTTCCTCTCAAGGCCTGCAAATGGACAGTTCTCAAGACCTGCAGCGGTCCGGTTTTGGCCGACTTGGCCATTAAAAGTATTAACTTCTTCCTTGCTGGATTATAAAATTGCCTTCAAAATTTAAGTTGTATGTTGCTATGGACATCACCAGACATGTGCTCACTATCACTGAACCATGACTAAACGGTAATCAGTGGATCGATGAATGCAAAAACTTCGCCCAATGAACATATATTAATATTTCTTCTATATATATATGATGATGTAAAGTTCATACAATTTTGAAAAGTGCTTCAATTTTAACACCAGTCCTTGAAAGTACTTAAAGTTGAAACTTGCCTTGAAATATTAATTGAAAATGGCAGTAAGGCATTGAAAATGTACTCTTCACAATATATGTAAATGTTTGATACAATACAGGCTTACTGTTTATGACTAAGATTGCATGAGATTGCATCTGAATTTCAGAGCATCTAATTTGCAAAGAAAATTCCTGCAACAAGCCCCTAACTATGGGAGGGCCCCCCTCCCGGCCTAGTCTGATTTTAGAGTCCTTGACAATGATGGAAATAGACGTTGAAAAAAAGGTCCTTGAGTTACTCAGCCAAATTACTTAATCCTTATCACTCGGGTGTCAAAATATTTAATTTTCAAATTAAATTAAAAGATGAATTGGTGTTCATTTTTCAACAAATTTGGTTGGAGACGGAGCTGTCATAGACAGCAACATCTACCACCAAAATTGTGGGTAAAATGTACCTGTCTCTTTGATAGTGACACAATAGAAGATAGAATATTGACATCAGAGTGCTAAGGATAAATGTACCATATAATCTATTCATGAATAGGAAATATTCAAGTGTGGTCCAACAGTCTAGTTCTTGAGATTGTCTTATAGTGCTCACCGAGTAATTACGCTCATATCATAACAGGAGGATGGCAACTACATTCAGGTCTCTGTCTGTCTCTAAATGTGTCTCAGAATCTACTGGTCCGGTCTTTCTCATATTTTTAAGGAAAATATGTCACCCTACAATTTGATTTAAGACTGGTCATGATATGGTTGTTAAATTGTGGATACGGATCAGATCAAACTCTGAATCTATGGAGAATTAGTTCTAGTAGTAGTAGTAGGTCTTTTCGTTGTTGTTGTTCACCACAGAAGGTAGAGCTCAGCACAGTTTAACCCTTTAAAGCTCGTCGGCCAAACCTGCCTCTTCAGCTGTCCTGAAGAATGGTATTTGCAAGCCAACGGAAGACCAATTTTGACAATTTTATTTAACACTGGAATGTCTGGCTAAATTAATTTAATCGAGTCATTCCAGTGGGGAAATTTTCAAAAAGGGTCTTCTCTGTCCTGTAAATGGACATTGACCATGTTAACTAAGCAAAGCTGAGTATTTTCTTGACTAATCTTGGCAGACCAATCTTGGCCATCCAAAAGTTAATGTTATGGTTTAAGCCATACAATTCTGAAGAGATCCGAGATTTTTATCACAGTTGATTATGGATGAATTCAGTTTTAGCTATGCCCCACCCATTCCTAGCTAAACTCCACCCACGCTTTGTCCGTGTTGAGATCTATCGAACCCTGAACTCACTGAATCTCAATTTACAGAAAACTATATTGGTAAGCTGTTGAATACTTTGAAACTAATTTGAATGGTTGCTGTTGCTGCCTTTGGCAGCAACGGCACCCAGTCAAATTAGTTTCAAAATATTCAACAGAATGTTTATTAAAAAGTAAAGACGTACAATTCGTACAACTTGACAGACTATTAAACATTTATGACGGACTTAATCATGTCATTCATGATTGATTATGACGTCAGCCTACATGTAACATAGTTGATGATGATGTTATGATATTATTGACCAGGCCTTCCACTAGTGGAAATCTTGGAGTCCTATACTACCAAAGTTCATGTTTGGACTCCTCAAAAACATACCAAGGAAATCTTGAACTTCCTATTTTTGGACCTGACATCTGTAAAAACAATGATTTTAACCGCATAACATGTATTTGAACCATTTTAGACTCCCAAATTTCTTGCTTGGACTCTCAATAGCTTTACCGAGGAAGTCCCAGACTTGCTGTGTTTAGAAATTAGTGGAAGCCCTGTTATTGACTGAGAAACTGGATTCTTCTGTTAAGTTGATGATTGTCCTCAATTTATCATATTGCATTCTCGCTGACACACATTAACATTTTATAGGTCAAGCTGGCTAAAATCCACTTCTGCAGTGATGATGTCTATTTGCCATTTGTCATTCCAGTAGTAAATATCGGAAAATAATTTCAAGCCTTCAAATGGACAATCACTAAGGCGCATGCATTTTTAGACTTTTTATCGAAAAATCCCTGAAAAAGCATTTTCTTTAAAATAAAAAAACTTATTCTGTTGACTATTTTGAAATTAAATTGACTGGAAGCCATTGCTGCAATGGCTTTCAGTCAAATTAATTTCAAAATATTCAAGTTTTACTTTATTTTAGTGTTGAAAATGGGTTACGGTGGAGCAATGCAGGCCCGCTTAATGAATCTGTATCAGTGATGTATTTTTGTTCCTTGTGGATACAGATAAATCTACTGATGAGAAGAAACGTCAGCATCTACGTCAGAAAGTGACAGAGTATATGGAGAGAGCGGAACAGCTTAAATCCATCGCAGAGCAAGAGAAAGAAGGTTTGTAATATAAAGCTGTACACGGCACAGGCATTTCCTTTGTTCTTAGGTCAATTTATCCAATATACAGTATGCATTATCGTAGTAAAATATGTAGAGCCAGGCTTGACACTGGTGGCTTCAACACCACATTTTAGATAAATCTGTTTCAATGTTTAACGGCCAAATTGTAATAGATATATCCGAGATACTGCAATCGTGTGTCTGTCCATCTGGCGAAAGCCTCTGAAAACATTTGATGGGTTTTTGAGCAAATTTGCTATGTGAATTGGCTATATGATTGTAGATGGTGATATGACATTTATATTGATCTTTGCCCCCTGGGATGGCAGCGGTAATAGCCCAAGTATAAAAATTGTATCTGTCAAGCCATCTCTTTCAAAAGCGTTTGATAGAATTGAAAACAAATTTTGTTACATGTACATGTGAGATGGCAATTATATTGGAGGCCATGTGGCAGGGCCAAGCGATCAAAGTTTTTTTAGGTGGGATGGTGGTGGGGATGCAGCATTCATTCTAGTTTAATTAAATAACCCACGTATTCATTAGAACATCATTCACTCAAACAATGTGTCCATTTTTTAAACGCTAAGTATTGTATGACTATCTTGACTATTTATCCACATGTAATTGCACTTCATGACCACACCTAGTGGACGTAGTAATCAATTTTCACCTGGTAATTGTGAGACTCTTGACACGCTCACATATGAGACCATTAGCAAAAATGCTAGATAATGTGCTGAATGTGCAAAATTTATGCCTAGTAGTGGAGGAATCTGATCTGTCACTCAAGTGTATGGCATCATAATCAATTCGCGATGTCACAGTCTCTGTCACAAAAATCAATAAGTTCATCACCAGTGTATGAGTTGTGTCTTTGACGGAGCTAAAATTTAATAAATATTCTGTTGAATATTTTGAAACTTATTTTACTGGGAGCTGTTGCTCCCAGTCAAATTAGTTTCAAAATATTCAACACCTAACTGTACAGTGACCTTGAAATTTAGATTGTAGGAATTCTGTTTTCAAAGTTTCAAATCGATTCCAATACACATTAAAAAGTGGGTGTAGCATAGCTAGAAATGGATCCCGCTATCAGCATATCCTTTCAACCCTGACTTCCCAAAATCTCAATCCAAAGACACTGTTACTGATTTGACTTGAATGCATTGCTACTGTTGGTAACAAAATTGTCTCAACAAATTAGTTTCAAAATGTTTAACACAATATTTTTAATAGAAATGGGACATGCTATGATCATTATAGTTACGACATAGACGCCTTTGTCAGATATCTGTAAAAAAAATATGGCAAACTGACAGACAGATAACCATAGTTGATGGGGTGGGTTTTTTCATAGAATCATTTAATGATGTCAATAGTATCAATTAGTGAGGTCAAAGGTCAATATTTACGCCAATCTTTCTTAAACGACAACATATTGAATCTCCAACAAGAAGACAAGCAGAGATTGCTAAATTATACCCCCATACCATCAAGCACAACCGCCCACCCAAGATGGGTCACTATGACGTTGACCTTTGACACCAAAATCCATAGGGTTCTTCGAAACACCAAGGACAACCCCCACCCAAGATTACTAATGATCCCTTTAATCGAACTCGAGTTATCATCCGGAAACGCAATATTACATCATTTATTAGGTCGCCATGACCATAACCTTTGACCGTTTGGCACAAAAATTGATAGGGTTCTTCGGACCACCAAGGACAAGCTTCCACACCAGATTCGTAATGATTCCTTTGATAGAACTCGAGTTATCATCCAGAAACGCAATATTACGTAATTAATTAGGTCACCATGACTTTGACCGTTTGATGCCAAAATGGATAGGGTTCTTCGGACCGCCAAGTACAAGCTCCCACGCCAGATTGGTAATGATCCCTTCAATAGAATTCGAGTTATCATCCGGAAATGAAACCCGAATGGACAGACAGACGGACGGACAGAGCAAATGCTATATGCCCCCCATATATTTATATGGGGGCATAATAAGTGGCGACTAAAGGCAGGTCACACACAACAGATTGCCTGCCTTTAGGTGCCACAAGATAGGGCTGTCTAAACTGTTTAACCCTCAAATTTGTTCAAGAAAATTCCAATTTTCTCATAGAACATGACCATTTGCAGACCAAGTGATTATTCTTAAAATTTTACCACTGGAATGGCAGGCTCGGTCACTCCAGTTTTAAATTTTCAAAAAACTTGTCTTCACTTGGTGGGAAAATGGACATTTCTCAAGACCCCAGCAGAAGCAACTTTTGGTCGGCTTGAGTGTTAAAAGGTTAACCACAGTAGATTGTCTCTTGAGCAAGTTTGAGATTTATTTCATTTCTTACCAGCCGGTCAGTACCATGAGCAAATTCATGTAGAGAGTGGATCAAAAGGGCACAGCTATGAGCAGGTGTTTAAGAGATTCCTGGATGACACACTTACAGAGGTGCACATAGAGGACCCTTACATACGTAACATACACCAGGTGAGATGATTAATGATTTAACACTCAAATTTATTCCAGAAAATTTCAACTTTCTCACCATTCAAGACTTTTCCGTTCAATACATTGTTTTATTATGAGAAGTTAGAGATCACAGTCAAGTTACAGTCGAGCCATTGCAGAGTTATACGCTCTTTCGGCATTAAATATATAAAATATCAGTTTCTAGACTTTTTCACATTCCTTTAACAGATTGAACGAAGGATTGGGGAATTACTTTATTATTAGAAGTTACAGGACAACTAACTCAGAACTAACTCCGAACTAACTTAATATGTTTCCAAAAATAAAATAAAACATATTGTTGGATATTTTGAACATAATTGGATTTAAAAACATGCCAAAAATGTCTTTAAATCCAATTATATTCAAAATATTCAACAGTACAATTCTTACTAATTAAAATATTTCAGTTTTTGTCCTGGAAAAACATTAACTTATTCATTACCTGTACTGTGCACAGGGTGTTTAAGTTTCAAGCTGGGTTTTTTTTATAAGGGTCATGTTGATGGTATATACCACCAAAATACAACTTTGAACCCCCAAAATTTGTATCAGTGGATCCCATGGGAGGGCTGAAAATCTTGTATGATTGTTAAATATGAATTAGTTTTATAGGCTTGTGCACACACATAGCCACACACTCTAACATTGGGCCTAAATAATGGATGAAAAAACTGCATTGGATATAGGAATCCCAAATTTCACTTTGGGATCCCCAGATTTCATGTTTGGACCACCATATTTCTAGGTGTGGCATGCCTGGGATATCCAAAATTCTGATGCTATCAGAAACACTGCAGTTTCAAGTGCTTTGGTCAATCTTTCATGGAGCTATGCCCATTTTCAATTTAAAAAATATGAAACCAGTTTTCCAGACCTCTTTGTATCAAGAGATTGAAATGAATCTTGGTACCTTGTTTTATTATAAGAAATTACAGATCAAGTTTGTGTTTCAACTGGCACTTCCATCAATTTTTTATGGTGTTATGCCTCCTGTAAACTGATGAAATATACAGAGAATAGGGTATTAATCTTCCTAATATTTTCACTCTGTTTCCAGGGAATATTTTGAGCGGTATCGCATCGCAAAATGCGATGCAAATGAGTACCACATTCACAACTTCGCTTAACTATTTGCTGCGATACATAATTTTGATTTAAAATTCAGTCAATTCACTTAATTTTGAAATAATTTTGATAAAAGTCACGAAAAGTTGCAAAACGCTTGTCAAATTTAGTAAGGAAGCGAGATGTGCATGCGTTGGAGACTGATTTCCGATATAGCCCATAGACATATATAGCTATAGTGCGTGTATCTTCAAACCTTCTTTCACTATGGGACAAATGACCGCCGGTGAAATGAGTTCAGTAAGCGCTCTATTGATCAAAATTCTAAAAGCTAGCGATGCGTTAGCGGCTTCATACTCCTGATATAATAATAAACTGTTACAGACTTCAGTTTTGAGTCTGGACACCAGTCGGAAACTCACAATATGTATCACGGGGTATTCACGGTCATCCACATATTGCTCGTAACAGACTCTCTTGTAAATCTAAATTCTCCTATAGGGGGTATGGCTATTAATCATTGCCTCGTCATTAGTTAGCGTTATGATAAACTTTAAAAATACAAGTTTATCTAGGCTGATTCTGGTCGATTTAGACAATGTTTGTCACGGAAACGGAGTTATATCATCGCGAATGCTAAACTCCTGTTAGCGCATCCCCAAATCAAGGCTGACACAGTATAGTTAGCCATGCTACGGCGGCGTATCGCACTTGATTCGCGTAAGCGACAGATTTAGAATGGCATGTCGCCAAGATCGACGCATGCGCGAGAATGTTCTCGAGTACTCTTCTCCAGAGTCGGGAACATACTTTCTCGCAAGATTATTGGTTAATAAATATAACTATATAGAGAGCAACCAATGAATCGCAAGGAAACTACCGACGGTAAAGAAAATAACCAATGTTTTACGCGGTAATTTTAAGAATGACGTAGTAGTATATATATAGCATTTGTAGTATTCGTAGTAAAACTAGTAACATGTGGGCCGATTGATACACGCTGATCACAGAAAAACTTTATCATTCACTATTTAAGCCAGAGAAAACAACCATTAGTAATTTTTTTAAATTGTCAACTCTTTCAACTGTAGTCATAGTATCGCAAAAACTCAATTCTCCTTCGATCAATACTCACCATTCTGTTACTTCTGATATACAGCTGGCCTTGACAGCGGCTCTAGGATTATAGACTTAGAAAGCTTTACCGACTCCTGGGAACCGGGTACCCGGCTCCCCGCTGACGAGTACCCGTTTACCATAGAGCTCATTCTTGTTTGCATAGCAACAAGTGCAATACATGCTTTTCGCATTAAGGATTTTAGTGTTTTGTAAAAGAATCTAAGTCTTTAATCAGTGATAGTTTGTGTGTTCTGAAAGGATAACTAAGGACTATGGAGAATACCGCCCAAGACAACCAGGTTGTATTGTTCTTTATATCCATAGTTAAAAGACTTAGGTCTCTAAATTTCGTTGTGTCGCATGTTCCAATTTCTAACCCCATAGAATCTGGGACGTGTGCTAGCAACGATATATGCCAGACGATCGCCTTCTTTAAACCCCAACAGGCGATCGGCAGATATGAAAATAGGTGTTTGCTACGGTATTTCTAACACGAATATCGGCTGACGTCGTTCTCCGTAGAATCCGAGCGGGTGACGTCACACCCGGTCGCTCGGATGTTTATGTGAAGAAAAATTTTTTCATTAATTCGCGCATCTTGTTCTGGGTGCTGCGTACTAAAAAAATGGTACCGGAAACTTTAGAATGATCAAGTTTACGTGCAATCACGATCGGTTTGCAATGATCGGTGGTTTCAAAATTCTTGAGTAGATGCGTGGTCTGCGGTTTTACCGTGTGAGACAGCAGTTGTTATACATTTTGTTGTTTTCTTCACATATCGTGCTGCGTTCGTTAGGAGTATAATTTATATTGATTAGTAAATATACCCTGAATGCTATGCGATATGATTCCTGGAGCCGTTACACATCCTGTAGGATCTATTATGGGTGTGTTGTGCCCGCCGCGTTCTTGTCGTCATAGTCAATGCGATCGTTGTTGTAACGTGGCGGGGTGGGGTGCGGGAGGTTACGGTTAATTTATGAGTCAAAATATTTGAAAATTAATTGTCTGCCTTCCATCCGTGTCTCGTTCCGCTTGTTTATTGTAGGTTTCTGCTTATTTTATAGGCCAAGCCAGCCCCGCCATCATGTGACGACTGCCATAAGTTTGTCCGTGTAATGTTCAAGGACCATGTCTGTTTTAGGTGTGCCCTGTGTAATATAGATCATAGGTGTAATGTTTGTGCAGTGTGGTCCGTCGAAACGATGGTTAAGTTCCTTGCCCAGAAGGACTTGGCTGGGTCTGACGCGGGGTCAGGCGGTCCGAGAGGAAATCGTGGAGCGCCCGGTTCGGCCGGTGGGGGTGCTCCACGTCCCCAGCTGGAGGTGGCGGAGATGGCACCGCCGGCGTGGTTTGGTCCGGCTATGCAGGGTTTTCTGCATAGCGTTCTGCCCACGCTGGTGTCGTCCCTGCTACCAAAGGTTGGGGGGCAGTTTCTCCCCATGCCTGGTACGGATCCTGTCTTCGGACAGGATTCTGGACTGGTTACCGAGGGGGCCGTCTCGTACGGCCCCCTGGCGGGTCCGTCTGGCTTCGGCCAGACGGGTTCTGTCTCTCTGCGGCCACCTCCGGGTGGTCCAGTAGCGGTGGCCGGTCCGTCAGGTGTGGGAGCCGTCCGCCAGGACGGCTCCACGGTTTATTCGTCTAGTGACGGCTCTTCGGAGTCTGAAGACGATGAGGCCGAGGAGGAGAGGTTGCTGCGGCCCGTGAAGCCGCAGGTGGAGAATATGGAGGTTGATTCCGTCCTGGACGGAACCGGCCTCCATTTGTCTGGTTTGGCGCCAACCGTGCACCGGTTCCGCGCGGCTTGGTTTGTCACCAGCCGTCAGGGGAACCGGTGTGCCGGGCCAGGCGTGGTACTCACCTATCTCGCCTGGTCCGGCAGCCGGACATGGGGTGCCGTTGGCGCCCGTGGCCGGCTATGGTTCCGCGACGGTTACGGGTCCGTACGGTTTTCCGTGCGGACCTACCCCATGGACCGGAGTGTTTCATGGGGTGGCGGCGGAACCATGTGGTAGCGGAGTGCCTGGCGTGTCAGCCGTGGCTCCTGGCCGGGAGGCCATGGCTGGCAGACCCGTAAGCATGTCAACGGGTGACGTGTTTGCGGGGGTATCTTCTTCGGAGTTAGACTGGTCTGATGCTCTGGCGTGGCTAGCCAGAGTTGACCCGTCTGTGGTTTCGGCCACGGCCGATGAAGATGCGCCCCGTCCGTCGGTTGCGTCGATTAGGACGGGGATTTTGCCCGCGGCCCGGATCCAGTCAGTGGGACTGGATCCACGGTTCATTGATTTGTTGGATGCTATTTATAGTAAACAACTAATGACCAAGGGTCAGCTCCCTGCGGCCTCCAGGGAGGTGCGGGCAAGGTGCCGTATTCCGCGGGGTGAATACGACAGGTATGGTGTAGTCCCGTCGGTCACGGAGGATGACCGATGGGTACTGGGCGTACAGAGTGCCGGTTCGGGTGGTCCCGGTCCGGCACTAGTGGATACGGCCCAGGTACACCAGGAAGAAGTCCTGGCCCTATGCGATGAGGGTGTGAGGGCAGCCATGAGCGCTGTCAATCACTCCTATCGTCTACTTCAGTCGGTGTGGGCTGAAGCGGGGGCAGGCCACCCTGTGCCACCTGTGGCGCTATCGTGCGTTAATGACGGCTTGGTGCTGTCAATGGACGCATTGGCAAGGGTGCAAGCGCGTGTGACGAAGTCCAGGAGGCAAATGGTCATTGACCATATGCGTCCGGCTACGGCAGTCAAGGAGCGTCTTCTTGGGACGCCCCTGACAGGGCCTAGCATCTTTGGTGGCCAAGCGCGGGCCATCTTAGAGGACACCGCCAGTATTGCGCAGAATCGGTTAGCGGTAAATCTACAGCTAGAGCTAGTGCGGCAAGCGCACGCACTAGGGGCTGTGGGTAAGCCGCTAACAGTACAGCCTTCAAAGAAACAGAAAAAGCATAAGGGCAAGGCGAAAGCCAGGCCTATTGCGACGTCTGTTTCGGCTGGGTTTTCGGAGCCGCCGCCGGCGAAGAAACCCAGGAAGGCTGTAGAGGCGCCTACCCTCCCCAATGTTGCTCCGGACCGCCCTAGAGGTGGTAAGGGCAAGGGGAAGGGTAAGGGTAAGGCCTCAAAGGGCGGACAGAAGGGGCCGAAGCGTACCTGAGGGTACGCAAGCTCCCTTCATATCCGCCTGGACCGCACCTGTGCGACAGGAACAGCGGTGCCAGTTATACCCGTCGTGCCTAGAACGAAATGGTTCTCACTCTCTCTCGTTAAGAAAGGGGGGGGGGGGGCGGACTGCGAGCCGGACAACCCCGTTAGACGTCGAGGCGTCTATGGTGGGTGGAAGGCTCATGCGTTTCGTCGAGGCTTGGCGAGGTGTGACGTCAGACAGTCTGGTCCTGGGATGGTTATCCCAGGGTTACATGCCGGAGTGGTGGGACTTTCCGCCACAAAATCTGTCTTTGGCACCAGTCTGGACACCCGTACCAAGGGAGCCAGACAAGTTAGAAGCCGTTCAAAAGGAAGTGTCGGGTTTGCTTCTGAAGGGAGCAATAAAACCAGCAAACCGGAACACTCCAGGCTTCTATTCAAACATGTTCCTTGTCCCCAAGAGCACGGGGGGATGGAGACCCATACTCAATCTCGGGCCATTAAATTGGTTTATCCATACGCCTCGGTTCCAGATGGAAACACCGAGGTCGGTAATGGCGGGATTGAGGAAAGGAATGTGGTGTGTATCGATCGATCTGAAAGATGCATATTTCCACATTCCGATCAATCGGAGTTGGCACAGGTTTCTGAGATTTGCGTTTCAGAATCAAGTATGGGAGTTTACAGTTCTCCCGTTTGGCCTGTCGACAGCTCCGAGGGTTTTCACAAGAGTGGTCCTTGCGGTGACAGCGTTTCTCAGAAAAGAGAACGTGGCGCTACACACCTACATAGACGACTGGCTGCTCAAGGCAGACTCGGCAGCCAGGTTGAACGTGGATACTGCTCTGACTCTGAAGTTACTTTCAGATCTAGGCTGGATAGTCAACGAGGAGAAATCCGAGTTGACACCCACTCAACATTTCGTTTATTTGGGGATGCGATTCGACCTCGAGGAGGGCAGGGTTTACCCGTCAGAGCCCAGAGTGGTGTCTCTGTTAGCCATCCTCGGGAGTTTTCGAGTGGGAAACCACATTCAGGCAAGGCGGTTCCTTCAGATGCTGGGAATGATGGTCTCCATGGAGCAGGTTATCCCGTACGCTGCTCTAATGCGAAGACCTATCCAGTTGTATCTGATGTCTCTGTGGAAACAGAGAACAGAACCCCTGTCAAAACTGGTGCCAGTTTTGGAGCCGATAATATCGCATCTTCTATGGTGGAAACAGCGTCAGAATCTCCTAATAGGGGTTTCGCTGCACCTACCCCACCCCCAGCTGTCCGTTTACACGGATGCATCGCTGGAAGGGTGGGGTGCCTGCCTGGGAGAACACCAGGTCTCGGGCACATGGACTCTCCCGGAGAGTCAGCTGCATATCAATCTGTTGGAAATGATGGCAGTGGAACTGGCGTTGGAAGAGTTCCTTCCGATGATCAGGGGCAAGGTGATATTGATACGGTCGGACAATTCGACAGTAGTATCATATATAAATCGCCAAGGAGGGACCAGGTCGCCCACCCTGTGCATCAGGGTGTGGCACTTGATTCAATGGTGCAGGAATTACTCGGTTGTTTTGAAAGCAGCTCATATTCCTGGCCGATTGAACATTCTGGCGGATGCTTTGTCTCGCAGACAGAGAATCCTGCCAACAGAATGGTCCCTCAACCCTCCAGTTCTACGACGGATCTTCGAGCATTGGGGCAAACCCAACGTGGACTTGTTCGCCACAAAGGAAAATGCTCAAATCATGACATATGTCTCGCCGATTCCAGATCCAAATGCCGTCGATACAGACGCTCTGGCGATAAGCTGGAGAGGGATGCACGCTTACGCGTATCCACCCACCATTCTTCTACCGAAGGTATTGGTGAAGGTCAGGGAGGAACCGTGTCTGGTCCTGCTAATAGCGCCGTATTGGCCGAGCAGGGCGTGGTTCACGGATCTTCTAGATCTGCTGGTGGAAAATCCTGTGCAGTTGCCCGAGATACCGAACATAATCTCCCAGGCCAAGGGACGCTTCCTACACGAGCGTCCCGAAATGTTCAAATTGACTGCGTGGATGTTGTCAAACAACGTTCCACGTCGGAAGGCTTTTCTCGACAGGCTGCTGATTTCATCGCGGCTGCGAGAAGGAGGTCAACCTTCAAGTCATATAACAACAAGGTTAACAGATTTGCAGACTGGTGTGAAGAAAAGGGTATTGATACCTTTCAATCCACTATTCAGCAAATAGCAGACTTTCTCTGTGAGCTGTTCTTTACAGGACTAGCTCCCGTCACAATTGCTGGATACAAGTCAGCTTTGGCATCAGTTATCCCTTGTCTAGCCAACAGGGATAGTCCAGAGGTGGCCCAGTTAAACGTGATGTTGAAGGGAATGAGCAATCTCCGCCCGAGACAACCGGTAGTCATTCCAGCCTGGAGTCTATCTTTAGTGCTTAATGTACTGGCCAAGCACCCATTCGAACCGTTGCGTTCGGCTAGTCTAAAGCATTTGACTCTAAAGGCGGTCTTTCTATTGGCAGCTTCCTCAGCTAGAAGGCGCAGTGAGATCCATGCGCTTTCGGCAGAGAGGAACCGATTTATTGTTTCTGGAGAAGGTCTGCGTCTTCTGCCTAGAGCAGAATTTATGTCAAAGAACCAATCTTTGAGATATCCCGGCAAACCGATCATTATACCGAAGTTAACCAGGTTTGATCGTGATGCCAGTGTCTGGTGCCCGGTCCGTGCTTTGACTAAGTACAAGAAACGGACTGACTCGTTACGGTCGAACGATAGACATCTGTGGATCTGCCATAAAAAGCCTTATGGCGCCGCATCCATGGATACTATCTCTCGTTGGGTGGTCGAATGCATTCAGACTACTCATGAGATGGCGACTGGGCACCAGGTGCAGGGCGTAAGGGCACACGATGTTAGAGGAATAGCCGCCTCGACCGCCCTTTACAATGGTGTTCCGTTAGAGGACATCATGGCCGTTGCACAATGGCACTGTGAGTCCTCATTTACGGATTACTATATGAGGGATGTGTCAGACTCAGCCAATCCACTCGCTTTAGCTGTTTTGAAACGATAGTTAGTGACCACACTGCTTTTCCCCTTTTTTCACTTTGGTAAGAAAAGAACCTAAAGCAGGCATGGTCAAGCGAGAGGATGTCAACCAGATTGTGTCACTGATGGCCGAACCGGTGTATGGTTGTAGGCGGTACGTCTGAAGTCCTGTTATCATAAGGTAATTCAACAAGTGAGAGTTTTTTGTATTATGTATATGTATCATGTTCATTCATCTTATATATTCATGCTCATTCCCAGGCTAATACAAGCGATATGCAGGGAGTAGTTAACCCTCTTGGCATATTGGTGTTTTCAGGCGAGATACATGTTCGTTAGTTCTCTCCCTTTTCTTAGGAGGAAAAAGGGGGGGGGGCTGTGACGCGAATGTGATTCGGTTCCGTGAACTTGACGGTCCTTTTAGGTCTCCGTTAGTCAAGTTTGAAGTCTAAAATCTTTCTCCAAGGGGCAAAATTAGCATGTATGGCTTGCCCCTTCCCACCAGGTTACTGATCAAATCTGGTGTATATCAGAAGTAACAGAATGGTGAGTATTGATCGAAGGAGAATGCAGGAAATGTCAATTTCCCTTTCTCCGAGATCTAACAATACTCACCATTCTGTTACGGACCCAGCCTCCCAGCCCCACGGAGGCAAGCCATAGTTTTCTCTTGTTTGGTGGCTATGCAAACAATATGAGCTCTATGGTAAACGGGTACTCGGCAGTGGGGAGCCGGGTACCCGGTTCCCAGGAGTCGGTAAAGCTTTCTAAGTCTATAATCCTAGAGCCGCTGTCAGGGCCAGCTGTATATCAGAAGTAACAGAATGGTGAGTATTGTTAGATCTCGGAGAAAGGGAAATTGACATTTCCTGCATTTCATCTTAATAAGCTGTTGAATATGTTGCAAGTTTTTAAGGGGGATCTGTTGCTCACAGCTGCCATAGCCTGCAACAGCTTCCAGTTAAGCACTAACACTATTCAGCCTTCTTACATTGTATTGAATGATGTGTACTTTGTTTAGCCCTACCAGTTGAAAGGGATATGTGATGTAGGTTGGTTAGTTACAAAATATATGTTAACCCTAGTCAATGAAATCACAGTATTCATGGGATGTACACTATTGATTTTCTTGAACACATCTTTGACTGAGATGTGTTGCTGCCTTAAAAAGCTTCCAATCAATGTAATTGCCAAATTTGCCAATACATATTATTTTGGGTTTCCTATACTCCCTGACCTTGGCCAGAGAATATGCATATTCTGAATCTGACATATGTTATACTGACAAATGACAATACTGGCTACTGTAGACCTGAAGACTGATACACTATCCTCAATAACATTCTCAGAAGTCCAATATTAATTATTCAACCATCTGTTCATGTCACATTTGTGTAAACTACACGTCGCATATTACACGCCTTACGGACTACTAATTTTTTAGACGGAGTACTGATTTGCCAAGTCTGGTAGTCCTTCGGACTACCATCAACTTGTCGCTAATTACAAACCCTGGTTATATTATACATTTTAACCCTGATCTCCATCTAGATTATTTCGATATTTATTCTGTTCGTGGCTTGAACACGGTCGAAGTGCCAATACATGTACATGATAAAAATCATGAATTCTCTCGGCTTCAAAATATTGACTAGCTCCCGGTATGGTATATTTATCAATGACTGCTACATTGGAACCAGTCCTGCATTCCATATGGAAAACGTTTTGCGAAATCGCAAAATTATGCTTTTCGGTTGTTTTCGGATTCACATGCTCGTAGCATGTGTAGACGAAGACTTGTTTTGAAACATTTCCCCGTTGGAACGCCAAGCAGTTTCAACACAGTTTGTTTGCTATGAACTGCTATGCATTATTCGATTTGTTTAGCAGTTACTGCTACGCAATTTTTTTCCAACAAAATATTCCCTGCTGTTTCAACAGACTGAAGTGAAACTTGGTACATGACACAAATATGAACAGTTACTGATCAAGTTCAAGATTTTTTGTCAATTGTCCATGGAGTTATGCCCATTTTGACCTACATGTATGAAATGAAAAATTATCAGTCTGGACATTTTCAATATGATGCAAAATAAAGAAATGAAATGTGGAACAGTGTATAGCAGTTTATTATAAAAAGTTATAGATACAATTTGTGCTTCAGGATTTTCTGTCAATTTTCCATGGCATTATTCCCCTTTATACATTTATAATGCCTTCGGCGAGATCAAAATCCATATTTGCCATAGTAACCACCCCCACCCCCCCCCATGAAAAGCATAAACTTGATCAAGGATGGGCATATTAAGCTCTGCTAGGTGGCAGGCACTCGTGTTGACTTATGAAATATGAAGTAGCATGTGGGTTAATAACTAGTTCATGTTGGGGAGAAGCTGAACATTAAAACACCCCTACCCTGCATTGTTGATGCCTTGTGGTCCATGCAGTGCAATTGGTGTATCCAGTGTCATTCTTTGGAACTTCTCCATAGGGTTGTGTTTTCATCATTAGGATCTGTCCCACTGACTGAACTACTAGGTCGATACAGATTCAATTCACCTTTCCAGAGTATCCATCCATCATCAGACCTCGTATGATGTCATAATCAGCGTGTGTATGATGTACGTCGCAATCAAAGGGTCATCAAATCTCAAATAGTCTGACACGTTGTATAAAGCACCCAGTCAAATTAGTCAAACGGCTTACCTGTGTAGTTTTTTGGAAATTGATAGTCAGGGTGTTCAGTGATCGATCCCAACACCAGCGAGGTGTGGGTGGAGCTTAGCTAGAGATGGGCGGGGCATAGCTAGAGGTGGGTGGAGCTTAGCTAGAGATGGGCGGGGCATAGATAAAACCGAAAAGGTCCATTAATGTATCCAGTATGGTTCTTTGTATCTTGTCCATAGGGTTGTGTTTTCATCATTAGGATCTGTCCCATTGACTGAACTACTAGGTCGATACAGATTCAATTGAAGAAGTCTCTAAGTAGCTGAAGACATAGTTATCTACCCACTATAGAGGACATGTTTATTTCAGCTTCATTGCTAACCCTTGGAAGTCCACTCTCAATTTCAAGATAACTATACAGGAAGGCTATGAAATATTTCTGAAAGTAATGTTACTGAAACCTCTTGCTACTGTCGGCAGCAACTGCTCCACGTCAAATTAGTTTCAAGATATTCATAGTATTCCTTACAGCAAAAAGAATTTGGGTTCTTTTGTTGTATGGTTAAGGACACGTTAGTTAGCACAATTTTGAACATGATGTACCGTAAGAAATGTGTTAGTTTGGACGACATTGCTGCCTTACATCAAAATATTCAACAGTATGCGTTAACTCTTACCCCTCTGATGTCAAACCTTTACATTTTCAAATTAACTTAAAAGATGAACTGGTGTTTATTTTTCAATAAATTTGGTGGAAAATGGTGTTGTCCACCAAAATTGTTGAAAAATGTACCCCAGATTCTTCACTGCTGAACCCATAAAAAATAGAATTTTGACATCAGAGTGGTAATGGTTAAGTTATTTGTGACCTGTACTGTACAGACCTGTGTGTGTGTGTGTTGTTTTTCTCAGGTGTACAATCTGTTGCGCTTGTGTGAACTGCTAATTAAGCACGCTCCACGGGTCAAGACAGTGCATCTGACCACAGGAAAGGAAGACGTATGTCAAATATAGTAACACATTGGGGGGTCATCATTGATCTAAATATAGCAGCATGAAAACAGAACCCATGAATTCTCATCACATTTGGTTCATTTCTTCCACACATACTATAGCAGGTACAACATCATTTATACGGACCCTTTAATGGTAAAAATTGGTCGTGAAAATCGAAATATTTTGGTTACTGAGTCAGGCATTCCAGTGGTAAATTTTCAAAAATAGTTTTCACTTGCAAATAGATATTATTCAATAGGTAAATATTTTAATTTTCTTGACCAAATTTAGCCATTAAAGCGATAAAGGTGCCATTTTACAGGGGGGGGGGGGGGGGGATAATTATGCAACTCATGTGTGAGCTGCTCAACGGTGAAGACAAGCGGCTTACTTTAGTGTTTAAAGGGAGATCATTCTGAAAAATATATTAATGGATAAGATCACCCTTCAATGATGGGTGTGTTATGCTCATTGTGGGCAATTAAAGTCATGTCTGCTTTAGTATACAAATCTATTCACAATTTCTGTGCTTCTATGCATTGTTACATGACATTTTAGTAATTACTAAATTGGTGGATCCAATCTATCGCTCAATTATAATGTAAAAAATATAAATATGTCAATTGTTAGCTGACGTCACAATCAAATGACAGGTGGCCGTTTTTGTCTGGCTCGACCATTAAAAGTTATCAGTGGCTTTAATGTTATCTTTATCAACGAGGAGGATAGACAGGACATTTAACTGTATAGAATTATTGTTTGATTAAGAATTAAGTATTTATATCCATATTGCTTCCTTAATTTGAAAGTAGTGTGACTAGTAATGAATTTAAAGAGGGATGTAATCACAGATCTGGTCTTATGTTTCATCTGTTCTCTAGAACCATAGTGCATTCGCCACACAGGAGTCACGGTTGAATGAGTTATCGTCCAGTTTGAAACATCATGGTATAAAGCTAATCATTGAGTATTCTTCAACGCTACATGACAGAGAAATCAGGTACATGTGCTTTGTGAGAACGTACCACTGATCTGTAGTCACTACAGTTATTGTTTAGTTTATCTCGTGACTGTCCGGTGTCTCAATTTCAAGATAACTAAACAGGAAAGCTGGTGAATATTTTGAAACTAACTTAACTGGAACCTATTGGTTATGGTGTTAATAAGTGGCGAGTTCTCCCCTGATCATAAGTCATAGATGTTGCTCTGTAGAGATGCTTTATGGGTAATTCAAAGATCTCACCTATCAATCAAACTTGAATTCCTTATTCAACTGACGTCACAATATTTAGATGCCAGGTACGCTGATAATTAACCATTTAATGGTCACGTTGGCAAAAGGCTGTCTTTGCAGGCCAAGAGAAAACTTTTTAAATTTACCACTGGATTGACTCGCTCAATAACGAGCCAGTCATTCCAGAGGTAAATTTCCAAACTGGGCATTCGATAAGAAAATGTTTTAATTTTCTTGATCATTAAAGGATTAAAAGTAATAGACGTGCGCTTGCTAGTTGCTATACATATGCACCTTACAGCAGAATTGATTTGAAAACATCGTTGCTGTAAGCCAGAATTGTACCAGTTTCCTACCATCTAACTTCTGTATTACCTTCACACAGTGCTCCAGATAACTTTCCTCAGTTGGGAGTACAGTACTCCTTAATTTTTCAACTGACGCGTACGGCAAACTCCCCTCCCGCTACAATATATATATATATATATATCATAATAAATGGTGTAGTATCGTTACCATATGAAGATTTAACAATCAGTGCATTGTAATTGTACCATCAGATCATCATGCTACAGTATGTATGAATGATTACTCTATTCTGCGGCTGTAGTAGTAGAAATATCCTACAGCTGCAATCAGTCCTTTATCTCTTTTGACCACTTGTCATCCTTTAACCCTCAAATTTGTTCAAGAAAATTTCTACTTTCTCAAAGAAAATGTCCAGTTTCAAACCAAGAGAAAATTCTTTTTGAAAATTTATCACTAGAATGACTGACTTGACTATTGAGCCAGTCATTCCAGTGGTAAATTTCCAAAAAAAATGGTCTTCTTTTGGTCTGCAAATGGACATTTCCCAAGACCACTGCAGAAGCCACTTTTGGTCAGCTTTAACATTAAAGGGATAAACTAGTCACCCCCGTCATCCACCCACCCGCCACATTATTTCCTAAGGCCAGCAAACTTTCAAGATTAGCCATTACAGTTACATGTCCTAGTTGGGCAGGGTGTTTGGCACTCTGCGATTGATAAACTAAATAGTCAGTCATGCCAACCAGATTTTAATTCTGAATGAAAATATATTTTATATCAAGTGTGTTTATTTTAAATCTAGCTGCGTTATGGTGGGACACGATTCGCCTATAGAGACGCACTAGCATTCTAAAGACTATCTCTGTGGCATACTGGCAAATGAATAAATATTATTACTATAATAATACTTGTCATTCTGAATTCTGAAATTTGTTTTAAAGAAGGTAAATTTAGAAGCTAGTTTGACTGAAAGAAATTACAGGCAGCAATTAATCACTTACAGAAGTTACAGTCAAATTGTTTTCAAAATAATTAGCAGAGCTTCAACTTCACATTTTCAGAGTATTTCTATATTTAGAAGGGAAATTCCAGCTTTTTGCTTCCTATTTGATTAAGATGGGACAAAGGTATAGAAGCTCTGACAAGACAGGTTATTGCAATTAGAATATTGTTCATTTAATCTTCGCAAATGTCTTACTAAAAATATAATCCCAGGTTAGAAGCGCTAATATATTGTTTACCATAATAAGAGAATAGATCTTTTAATATATGCCGTAAACTAAATCAGGCGAAGAGAACTTGCAGTTGTTATTGGCAGATTAATGCTTTAGCCTACCAACGGAAATTGTTGTAAATTTCATATTAAAAGTTATTGCAATAATTACCTCTCCAATTAAAATAAGTGTGAAAGAACACATTTTTACAAATATTTGTGTATATTTTACCGTATCTAATGAAATATTCACAATTGAAAAATCTTCCATCTCCACTCATATGTTATCCTTAATTACAAATGCCATATAAGTTATGCCTTCCTGGAGATTCAGTTTGTGAAAGACAAACTCGGAATATATTGTTGCGGTTGATTATGGTCTGGTTTGAACTCATCACTTATTCACGGTTATGAGGTTATGACGGCTACTGTAAAAGTTATGCCTGTACTGGACAGTACTCCTATTTCCAACTAAAATATGTCTTGAACAACTAAGTTCCAGTGATATTTTAGCTCATTTGGCAATATGTACGAAAATAACGTCCATTGAATTTTTTTCATTGACACTTCTATAGGTGCACATATGCAATGCAAAGGTCTTGTAATAAAGAAAAAATACCCTCTTGTGGAGATGGAGATCATACCGTTTAGTGATGGTAGTATAGGCACGGCTTTTACGATGTCGGTATGTCATAGTATGTGACTAGTGTGTTGATTCCCCTTCATGTAATTGAGTAGGCTATATTTGATAATGGCAACAGGCCAGTACGGGCAGTTTAATACACTGATGCATACTGTATTTACATGAGGCATACATGGTACGTATGAATATTTAAATGCTTGCGTACATGGATGATTTCTATGCGTACAGTACGCTTGTACGCGCCTTATCTGGAGCGCTGCCTTCACCCCATAAGGAGAGGAGAGTATTACTCTGCTTTGTATGTCTGGATGTCCGGAGCTGTATCGCAAAGACTATTGATCCGATTTGGCTCCAAATTTAACACACGGAAGGAATCTGTTGTGCAAGAGGATTTCCAGACATTGGTCGTGATCCGGATCAAATTCTGGGTGTATGGATATTTCAGAAACTACTGGTCCAATTGTGCTCAGGTTTTACCTCTTGGAATTTCAGTGTGTGACCATACGTTAGGAATCTACAACTTTGAGCATGATCCAAAGAAGTACGGAAAATCCTTAATAAAAGTTCTGAAAATCAGAAAAAAATTCAAAAACTTTATAATGTGACAAAAATGAGATGGCGAAGGTCTGCCATCTCTGACGCTCTTGTTTGCTGTATGATATCTATATCCTATCTAAGATATACGTGTCAATCCAGCTGGTCTGTCCACAGATTTTACTATCCATTGTCAATTTCTACTTGCCTTGGTATAGGGGGCTACTACTTTCAACCCCTGCTAGAATGACTTGCTCTGTAATGATATATGTGTGTTTGTGTTACTTCACAGGTTCAACAATGGTTGGATTGTGAAGATAGGCCGAGGGCTGGATTACTTTCGACCAACACATGGAAAGTTTGCAATTGGTTACTGTGATATGGATTTAAGAGAGTGCCATGAAACTACCATAGATATATTTCATAGTAAACATACAAAGTCCAGTGAACCCAGATAGCAGGATGTGATTTAGTTATTTCCATTTACACTAATTTTGTCATTGTGACAGTGCTACATGATTTTCTCTGAATTTCTGAAAATGACAGCCAATGAGCCTAGTAGACCATCCACAACTGAATGGCATCTGGGAGATGAATGTCTTCTACAAGATGAATGGCTTCGAGGATCTGAGTGGCCTCTAGGAGTTGAGTGGCCTCTAAGAGCTGTGTGGCCTCTAAGAGACGAGTGGCCTCTAGGAGATGAGTGGCCTCTAGTAGCTGAATGGTGAATGACCTCTAGGAGTTGAGCAGCCTCTAGGAGCTGAGCGACCTCTAGGAGCTGAGCAGCCTTTGCAGGCCAAGAAGATAATTTTTGAAATTTTACCACGAATGAATGATTTGAATGGCTCGGTTATCGAGCCAGTCATTCCAGTGGTAAATTTTCAAAAATAGTCTTCTCGTGGTCTGCAAATGGGCATTGGTCAAGACCACCGAGGCCGGTTTTGTCCGGTTGCGTAATAAAAGTATTAAAGAGTAAATAGCTGTCAGACAAAAATGGATTCTTCGGTAGTCTAAAGAAATATCCATTTGCAGACTAAGAGCTGAATAATTTAGATATGTTTTGTATCTAGATTATTCATCCACATGCATAAACCTCATGCTTTATGAGAAATTAAAATTAAAATTTCTTAAATAGTTTCAGATTGCCCCTTTACTGGTTAACCCTTTCACCGATGATTTCCCTATATCTTATTTTCAAGGCAATCGTACAGGAAAATTGTTGAATGCTTAGAAATTAATTTGACTGGAAGCCATTGCTGCATAAGCCATTGCTGCATAAGGGAGCAATGGCTTCCAATCCAATCCAATTAATTTTAAAATAGTCTAGTTTTTATATCGTAAAGAATTAGCTTTTTCAGGGATTTGGCGGTGAAAGGGTTAAAGCAGCATATGCTGGCCTCTGATGTGGTGTCTATTTGCAGATCAAGAATATTTTTTTTTAATTTATCACTAGAATTCCTGGCTGTATAAATGGAGCTAATCATTCCTATGATAAATTTTCAAAAATACTCTTCTCGGTCTCCAAATGGGTATTTTATATGAGAAAATGTACATTTTATTAATGAAATTTGACTTACGTCCATATAGAGACCATGGTTGGTTCATCTTATGAGCATTGTCCTAGTGCACGGTCTCGCCCTCCCGCTCTGCTCCCGTATCAAGTACCTTGCTTGCAAGCTATGATATATGCACTAAGTTAATGAAACGTCCTAAATATAAATGAACTGCGGATTACAGCCAATAAAATGGCTCGATAAGGAATAAATGATAACCTGATTGGCTACCTCCATGCGACTAGAGTGAAGGTACACTTGACATAGCAAGAGATCAAAGGTCTGCAAGTAGGGCCATAAACAGCAGAGCCATGTGAGTCGGCGTATGTTCGTACGATCATAGAGACCCTGGTTGGTTCATCTTATGAGATGCACTGGTGACACTTAGTGTCTGCCTTTCCTGACCTGTGGACTATATATGTGGATCTATGGTCAGGAAATCTCCAGTCACAACTAGGCTTGTGCAATTACGTGATTAAATAAACAAGAGGCCCAAGGGGCCTGTATCGCTCACCTGGACCATAGGCATTTCAACTAGAATGCTCCTTATCAACAAGATGGGCACCAAACTGTTTATCCGACGGTTTCAAAAATTGCAAATTTGAGATCAGAATACCCAAAAACACAAAACCAATTTTGGCCTAAAAATCCATCAAATAAAAAAAATCCAATATGGACGCCAAACATGCTATAGTTTGATTGGCCCATGGTGTCCAGGTTTTTTGACGGATCAACTTCCCTTGAACAAACTTTAATGCCCCTTGGTCTCTAATCATATCTGCCAAATTTCGGCCCTATCCCTTCAGCGGGTCTGGAGAAGTCGTTTTTCCAACAACTAGGTCAACCAAGATGGCCGCCAAACCATTTGACAAATCAATTTCCCTTGAACAAACTTGGTTCAGCTCTTGCCCTAAATCATATTTCATCAGGTTTGCATCAATCCCATAAGTGGTTTCGGAGAAGATTTTTAAAGACGTTTCTAAAAATCGGACAAAATCCAAGATGGCCACCGGCCCAATTGGCCAATCGGCTTCGTTTGAACAAATTTGAATCTCTACACCCTAAGGATGCTTCCTGCCAAATATAATTGAAATCGGTCAGGTAGTTCTCGAGAAGAAAACATTTTAAATTTCCCATTGCTTTAGTATGGGAGCTTTTGGCGGGGAAATGATCCAAGATGGCCGCCAAATCGTTTATCCGACAGTTTCGAAAATTTCAAATCTGACCTCAGAATACCCCAAAACACATACAAAACCAATTTTGGCCTCAAAATCCATCGAATAAAAAAATCCACCATGGCCGCCAAACATGCTATATTTTGATGTTTTTTGACGGATCAACTTCTTTTGAACAAACTTTAATGGCCCTTAGGCACTAATCATATCTGCCAAATTTCGGCCCGATCCCTTCAGCGGTTCTGGAGAAGTTATTTTCGCTACAACTAGGTCAACCAAGATGGCCACCGAACCATTTGACCAATCAATTTCCCTTGAACAAACTTGGTTCAGCTCTTGCCCTAAATCATATTTCATCAGGTTTGCATCAATCCCATAAGTGGTTTCGGAGAAGATTTTTAAAGACGTTTCTAAAAATCGGACAAAATCCAAGATGGCCACCAGCCCAATTGGCCGATCAGCTTCGTTTGAACAAACTTGAATCTCTATGCACTAAGGACGCTTCCTGCGAAATATAATTGAAATCGGCCCAGTAGTTTTCGAGAAGAAAACATTTTAAATTTCCCATTGCTTTAGTATGGGAGCTTTTGGTGGGAAAATGATCCAAGATGGTCACCAAACTGTTTATCCGACAGTTTCGAAAATTTTTAATTTGTGATCAGAATACCGCAAAACACATACAAAACCAATTTCGGCCTCAAAATCCATCAAATAAAAAAATCCAATATGACCGCCAAACACGCTATATTTTGATTGGCCCATGGCGGCCATGTTTTTTGGTGGATTAACTTCTCTTGAACAAACTTTAATGGCCCTTAGGCCCTAATCAGATCTGCCAGATTTTGGCCCGATCCCTTCAGCAGTTCTGGAGAAGTCATTTTCGCTACAACTACGTCAACCAAGATGGTCACTGAACCATTTAACCAATCAAGTTCGCTTGAACAGGTTCAGCTCTTGCCCTAGATCATATTTCATGAGATTTGCATCAATCCCCTAAGCGGTGCATGTCCATTTGCAGACCAAGAGAAGACTATTTTTGAAAATGTATCACTGGAATTCCTGGCCAGTCATTCCAGTGATACATTTTCAAAAATAGTCTTTCTTGGCCTGCAAATTGACTTCTAAACACCGTTGTAGCTATCATCATTGATATGCTTCTTGCTGTTGTAACTGGGTAATTTGTACCCAAGCTGATTAATCGAGTAATCACGATTATTTTTAAATAATCGATCGTTATCACTCAAATCAATAACGATTATCAGGCCTGTCCAAATTGAAAATGTCCGCAACACATTTTTGAGTTACACCAATTTGGACAGGCCTGCGGTTATTCTTAAGGCCTGCGATTATTCTTAAAGCCTGCAATTATTCTTAAGGCCTGTGGTTATTCTTAAGGCCTGCGATTATTCTTAAATAATCGATCATGAACACTCGAAGCAATAATCGTCCATCAAATACACTTAGATTAACCATTTAACACTCAAATTTCTTCAAGAATACTTCGATTTTCTCATGAAAAATGTCTATTTGCAGACCAAGAGAAGACTAGGTTTTTTTTAATTTACCACTGGAATGACTGGTTATCGAGCCAGTTATTCAAGTGGGAAATTTTCTAAAAATTTGTCTTCTCTTGGTCTGCAAATGGACATTTCTCAAGACCACTGCAGAAGCCAGTTTTGGCCGGCTTGAGTGTTAAACAGTTAACCTTTATTCATATTATAACTAAATTGAATCCAGTTTCTCAGTCAATGATATGATGTCATAGTCAACTATGTGACGTGGAGGCTAACATCATGATCAATTGCATCATGAATGACTCGATTTAGTCTGTCTTAAACGATTAGTAGACCGTCAGGTTGTATGAATTGTATGTCCTTACTATTTAATATTATAAACACGCTGTTGAATATTTTGAAACTAATTTGACTTGGCACCATACGCAGCAACAGCACCCAGTCAAATTAGTTTCAACGTATCTGGAAATTGATAGTCAGGGAGCTCAGGTATAGATCCCAACACGGCGAAGTGTGGGTGGAGCTTAGCTAGAAATGGGTGGAGCATAGCTAAGATTGGATTCCTGCATTCTAGCATTCAAGCTCTCATGTCTGGATAGCACTAGGACAACTAACCCAGCATGCAATGTTGATACGCCATGTCAGATGCCATATTACGTGAGTCTATTGTCTATACTGACAGAGAATTCTCGAACAAAAAGCAGTCACAATTCATGCATTTGATCATTTGTTCGGGGAAAAAATTGATCAGTTTGCTAGCTCTTTAGGTGTAAATAAATACAGAACGGCTTCACTGCAGTAGCTCAACAGGTCATAGATCACAATTGAGCAATCCAAGTGTATTTTGAGAAATGTCCATCTGCAGACCAAGAAGTAATTTTTAAAGGCATTTCTTCTAGCTTCCTCTGAACAAACTCATATTTCAATGCTCTAAGGATGCTTCCTGCCAAATATAGTTGAAATCGGTCCAGTGGTTCTTGAGAAGACATTTAAAATCCAGATCTAAGATGGCCACCAAACTATTTATCTGACAAATCTGAAAATGGAAACTTGAAATCAGCATACCCAAAAACCGTTATAAAACTAATTTCGGCTTCAAAATCCATCAAATAAAAAAACACCAATATGGCCCCCCCAAACCTGCTACATGTTGATCGGTCCTAGTTGCAATTCTGTCCAAAAACCTTATGATTCTACTTAAAGCCTTTGAAGTTGAAATGCCTATCATCCAGGTGAGCGATACAGAGCCCTTAGGCCTCTTATTATTTGATGGATTTTTAAGCCGAAATTGGTTTCATATATGCTTTTGAGTATACTGATTTAAATTTGTCATTTTGGTAACTGTCGGATAAGTGGTTTGGCACCATCGTAGCTCGTTTTCCTGCCAAATGCTCCTGTACTAAAGCAATAGGAAATAACCTTTTTAAAGATCTCCAAAAACCACTTGGGTGGGGTATTGATTCAAAACATCTTTAAAAATCTCTTCCGATTCAAAACTCATGAATCATCATCTAGGGCAAGAGCTGAACCTGGTTTGTTCAAGGGAACTTGATTGGTCAAATGCCTCGGCACCCATCTTGGATGACCGAGTTTTTGCAGACGACTTCTCCAGAACCGCTTAACAGACCATATGGGCTGAAATTTGGGAGACGGTTAGGAACTGAGGGCCATTAAAGTTTGTTCAAGGGAAGTTGATACGTCAAAAGATACATCTGTCATGGGCTAATCAAAATGTGCTGTGAAGGCGAAATTAGTTTTTGTGTAGGTTTTTCAGTATGCTGATTTAAAATTTGTTGTTTGAATCAGTTGAATCAAGGCGTTGGTCATCTTGGACTTTTTGCCGCCAAAAACTGCCATAGTACCACTGGGATGATTTCAATTATATTTGGCAGGAAGTATCATTAGGGTGAATAGGGAACCTAGATCCAAGTTCATTGAAACCAAACTGATCGGCCATCTTAAATTCTTCTCGAAAACTAATGGACCAATTTTAACCAAATTTGTTAGAACACATCCTTGTTTTTGTTGCATTTCTCGCTAAACATAATTATAGTTATACACTATCACGATGTCCTGTTTAGTTGAAATTCCTATGTTCCAGGTGAGCGATTTTGTGATCTTTAACAACAAATGTGCCCCTTAATTATAAAGAATATGACTGAATAAGTTACGTTTAGCTTTAATAAATAAATTATACATTTGTAAATTATGTATATTTTGTATAAAGTGAATAAGTGACAATTATATCAAATACTTTTCACTCTGTGTGATTTTTATTTTTTAACCGTAACCCTCATGGGTGGCCAAAAACTGCTTCTGCAGTTGTCTTAAGAAATGTCAATTTGCAGACCAACAGAAGACCATTCTTTTTAATTTACCCACTTGAATGACTGGCTCAATAACCGAGCCAGTCATTCCAGTGGAAAAATTTTTTAAATAGTCTTCGCTTGGTCTGCAATTGAAATTTTTTATGAGAAAATTTCTCGAACAAATTTGAGCGTTAAATGGTTAAGCCTGCCGATAAAGACATTCTACAGTGAAGCTCAGAAATAAATTTAAATGTTTCCAAAACAAAATAAAACATATTGTTGAATATTTTTAACATAATTGGAAAACATTGCTGCCTACACTTCAAAATATTCAACAGAACATATCTTACTAACTAACATATTTCTGTTTTTGTTTTGGAAACATGGTAACTAGTTTATGTGCAGTACTTTAGCATTATGCTTATGGCATAGTACGTGCGGATAGACTGATGGAGAAACAGGTGTACTGAAAATCTTCTCAAAATCTCTGCTACCTGGATAAGTTGTTACACATAATTTCTTTATACCAATGCTGTACATAATTTAAATGAGTAAATGGTGAGAAATGGGTAAATAATGTACACATGTATGTGTATTGAGCTGAGATTGCAGTCTGAGATTGTTCATCCTCATATTGCACGATCCTCGCCCTCTCACTCCGCTCCTGTAACGAGTACCGTGCTTGCAGGCATTTGATGTCTGTGCTAAGCTCATGAAACCTCATAAATATTAATGAGGTCAGTCAACTTCCTTCCGCCAATGAAATTGCTCGATAAGAAATCGGGAAGTGCACAAATTTACACGCGTGTAAGCCAAACTAGGGTTGTTTGTTACCGAAAACCAGTCTACACGTTTACTGTTCCTCAGATAACTCGGTTAGAGCAAAATGATTGCAAACTTTTGCAAATATATCTCCATTTCAACAGCATCAACATCGTTGTTGTGATTGTAAATTAGGTCGCCGGATGAAGTCTCGCCTATTGAGCGAAGTAAGCTGAAACCTGATTGGCGGACAGCAGGCCACAGTTGTAATGTTACTTCACATAGCAACAGATCAAAGGACTGCCACTATGGGCAGGAACAGCGTTGCTATGGACCATGGTTTCGAGCAGAGCCCGATTACAGCAAGGGCTAATGGGGCTACAGACCCAGGGCAGCGGAAAAGTAAGGGGCCACCAAATAAAGACAATTATCACATTTTACCCATTTGAACGTGTAATATCAATATCTCACCTTAATAGTCATGATAGACATAAGCTGTTGAATATTTTGAAACCAATTTAACTGGAAGCTGTTGCTGTTAGGCAGCACCAGCTTCCAGTTAAATTAGTTTCAAAATATTCAACAGACATATGTAACACATTTATTATATTCGGGTGGTGGGTGTGTAGTAGTAGTAGTAGTAGTATTAGCCATTCCCTCCTTGACCCACCCGATAATGGGTGCCACAACTAATTAGCTCTGGGCCCCAAATAGGCTTAATCAGAGGACAGGTCAGCTTGATCTAGTTTTCACGGTTCACTGAACATCATAACAGCTAAACTAGGTGTATGGATGCATCTTGGGCTGCAGATGTCATGTATCAAAACTAGGTCATTAGACTCAATACATCCTACTTTTCGCAGTTGAATGAATATCAAATAATCTGTTGTCTAGTCTGTACTATTAACACTCGTCAGCCTATGGTCAGCAAACACTCATCAGCCTATGGTCAGCAAACACTCATCAGCCTATGGTCAGCACCCATCAGCCTATGGTCAGCAAACACTCATCAGCCTATGGTCAGCAAACACTCATCAGCCTATGGTCAGCAAACACTCATCAGCCTATGGTCAGCAAACACTCGTCAGCCTATGGTCAGCAAACACTCGTCAGCCTATGGTCAGCAAACACTCGTCAGCATATGGTCCGCAAACACTCATCAGCCTATGGTCAGCAAACACTCATCAGCCTATGGTCAGCAAACACTCATCAGCCTATGGTCAGCAAACACTCATCAGCCTATGGTCAGCAAACACTCATCTGCCTATGGTCAGCACCCGTCAGCCTATGGTCAGCAAACTTGGGAAGCGGGTGCATCTTCTGCTAAATGTGTGAGGAGTATCAAAGGGTACATCTTCCATGGTTTGTGAGCGCGTGTGTGTGTGTCCATGCGTGCACGCACGCACGCTCACCTCTATAAGGAGACATTCTCTCTTGTCCTCAGCAACGGATCGTCTCAGGCTCTTGAGCTGGTATGCAATGTAATAGACACATAGTCACAGGAGGTATCACAGATAGTGTGTGCGCAACTGCGCATGCATCTATATGCTCAATACAATACAAACAAATACGCCATTGGATTTAAAAAAATTCTTTTCTATGGATCAAGACTAAAGTTTGGATGCATGACTTACTGAAATACCCGCTCCACCATTCAGGGTGATGGGTAACAAATAACACCAGTGCTCAAGTATCTGACCTAATCAAAATACATCACTTGTAAGTTGATGTCACAATCAAAATACATCACTTGTAAGCTGACGTCACAATCAAAATACATCACTTGTAAGCTGACATCACAATCAAAATACATCACTTGTAAGCTGACATCACAATCAAAATACATCACTTGTAAGCTGACATCACAATCAAAATACATCACTTGTAAGCTGACGTCACAATCAAAATGCATCACTTGTAAGCTGACGTCACAATCAAAATTATGTAGGTCCATCATGACAGTAGCAATGGCCTCTCACGAATGTGTCAGAATTGTATATCTTTAGTGAATTTACAATTTTGAAAATGTTCTGTTGAATATTTTAAAACTAATTTGACTGGGAGATGTACTGCTTATGGTAGCAGCAGCTGAGAGGCGTGTGTTATACTGGATGCCATCTGTAACCCAAACAATTAGACACATCATCACAGAGCTGATACAGCTTTTTCTGTCTCTCATAATCCGATTCAAAAAATCGTTCAAAATCTACCAGATACCACTCATTCACAAGTGGGTCCTCTCGGCGGCTAATCACAGTCGTCGAGTCCTCACCACGAGGATCCTGGGTAAGTATATGTTTTTCACATACTTCGAATTTTATCCATTTGTCTCGATGCATTTCTGCAATTAGCTTAACAGTTGTGTGCAACATGTGAGAATGACATATGAAATGAGTCAAGCGTGAACATTTCGTAACCATAGCAACAAGTTCATCATCTACATCTTGGCTATCGTGGTAACAGACAAACCGTTGTAAAGAGGACCAGTACTTGTCTGTGGTTGATTGTAACAGAGGCGAATCGAGGCGTGAGAATTTAAAGAAGATAATTGAGGTTAGTGGCACTTCTGGTTTAAACAAAGCCGCAAGATCCATGTGTGAGACTCGCGATAAGATGCTGCATTCTACCTCCAGTCTGGGGCTGCTAGCGATCAGCGTGCACCAGGTCTGTGAAGATATCTCTGGGATCTGAAGGTTACGCTGATGCTGTGAAAATACAACCAGAATCTGCAAATGTTCAAGTTTACTGCGATTCCTTTCAGATAATGCATGCAGGATGTCTGGAGTTAGCATATAAGAGCGTAGTGCAAGTCGTGTCAAACAACGAAAGTGTTTTACCATTTCTAACATTTCGTCTGTGGCGGGCACCAGAGCATTTCTCGTCACCCATTCTGTCTCTTTCACCCAGAATAGACTTAATGTCTCCAGATTTTTTATTCGTGTGTTGTGCATGAGAACCTTGAATATATTCATATCTTCTACTTCCATTAAGGAAGAGTACATCGGCCATGATTTCAGGATAAAATGTTTCAAACGGAAAGCATTACGCACCAGCGACAACAATGCGAATATGTGTGGATGAGTTACAGATTGACTGTTTGAATGTTCCTCATTCATAACTATACCGACTTCTAAACGGAGAGTCTCCAGCCGACACCGGTGTCCAAGTTCCATTAAAACCTCCACCCATTTATCAGGAAGTTTATACATATGTCCGGAGACCCTCAGAGTTAAATCTTGAAAGAAATTTCCAAATCTCTTCACTATTTCGTAATATATATCTGCCGCTGATGTGTATGAACAATTGACAAACGTAATATCTGCCGTCTTCCAAAGTGACGGGTGGTTGAATATGTCGCGTAATGCCCGACAGGTGATTGACAGGTGGTAGCGGTCACTCAGTGATAAATATGACAACACACGCACCCAGACCACATCTGGTAGCAGACTCAAATCCGGGTTATCCTGACCAACATCAGCCATATCTGAAAATATACAGAAAATCCAAATGTACGGGGATTTTTATGTAAGGGTGCAATGAACCTTTCCAGTTTTAGCTATGCCCCGTCCATCTCTATCTATCATCTCCATCCACACCTCGTCCGTGTTGGGATCGATCAGTCTCTGAACTCCCTGACTATCAATTTCCAGAAAACTATGCAGGTAAGCTGTTAAATATTTTGAAACTAATTTGACTGGACGCTGTTGCTGCCATATTATTTCAAAATATTCAAAAGAATATTTATTAAATTGTAAAGCCATACAATTCGTACAATATGACGGACTATTAAGCGTTAAAGACGGGTCACTATATCGAGTCATTCATGATGTCATGATTATGACATTATCCTACATGTCACTTAATTAAGTATGACATCATATTATGTCAGAAGATCGATGGATAAACAGGAAAGGTGAAATAGTACAGGTCTCATATGGATTTATATTAGGTGCTGTGTTTTATGTTAATGGAATTTATTCGAGGTAATTTGGACTTTTGTGGGGGATGGGAATTTTAAAAATTGTTCTTCGGGCTGTCTTGGGTCATACTCGCTTGACCGTGGGGATTTACTCCTGAAAAAGAAAAGAAATTCTTCGTAAATAATCAGAGCAAACTGCAACTTTTCATTATGGCTAAATTCAGTTCAGTGCCATGCTCCACAAAAAATTTCTTGCTTATAAAGGTTCCAAATTATCTCGGCTAAAGTTGGATTCAGTGTGATTGGCTCATCTTGTCTGGCAGTTGATTTGTCATTGGACAGTGGACTTAGGTCAATGGTTAAGTTAACTGCCTGGCTTTTGTAAATAAAATTTATCAACATTTAATTAAATCTTAGCAGGTGTTCAATTTCGACACATTGCATAATTTTACATAATGTCAGGAGTGGCATTTCAGGAGAACTTTTGACATTGTATTTTCTGCATAATGACCTAAGCTTATATTTATAAATTGACTGCTCCCAAAGCACAATGAAAATCTGATCTGGGAGAGTACAATGAAGCATAGAACATGATTTGAGACAATATGAGGATAACACCTTGTGTATGATAACTCCTGCCCATTTGCGAGAAGATAAAAGAAAGGTTTAATATAGAAATATTATAGTTGCCAGCATTTATATAATAAAGTGTACATTAACTGCAAACCAGTATTTTACTAAAGAGCTACCAAGTCATTAATAATATATGAGGAATGTCAAAGTTATCCAGATTTATGTAACAAAATGTGGACAATGTATTGAATAAACCGTGTTAGTAAGATGCTGCCCTGTATAATAAATAACATTAGATTTGTGCATGAGAGACTCGAGAATTTAGTGAAAGACTTCTAAGTACTATTAAGATGTGGTTATTTCAGATAATAGGTAGACACGTTGGCAGTGTTTGTGTCATAAACTGAACAGTGTTCTCCAATAACCACAATCAAAAGAATCTAAACAAAGGAACTAGCGTAACAAAATATATGTACCTAAAAGAATCTAAGCCATTGCCAATATTCTGTTATATGTATACAAAATTTAAAGACTTGAATAATTTCTATTTGCTTTTCTCACAAAAATTTAAACAGTAAAGTCATAATTACTATCTATTTAAAAGTCATTTCAAAATCAAAATATATCAATGATGTCTATAAACAACAATCAAAAATCAATATCAATATTTATTTATATGTATATTTCATACGCCATACTTTTTTGGTAATCGTTTGTGGTTATCTCCCTTGCACTGCCAGTGTGGTTAACAATGGTTGCTTCACTTAGTGAGTTCCTTGATTGCAGGCTCTGGATGGTTTGGGAGAATTTTTGGTATTTTGAGATTTGTTGGAGTGGAGGCTGTAGCTATTTGGGGGGACAGTGTTACCAGTTGTGTTGGTTTACAAAATACTCACTAATTCTCCTGTACCGCTGTTATCAGATCAAGCTATAAAAATAGTTTTCTGTTAAAAGGGTTCTAAGATGTATACATACACGTTTTCGCTGTATCACGCCTGTATTTGACTGGTGATTTTAGTGTTGATATGTCAATGTGATTTGCATAAAAGTTTGAGTAATTGGTTTGAGCATGTGATGAAATGAATGGTCAAATTTGGTCAAGAAAATCTAAATATTTGCTTATTGAATGTCCATTTGCAGGCCAAGAGGATATTTTTGAAAATTTACCCCTAGAATGACTAGCTCGTTTATCAAGCCATGCATTCCAGTGGTAAATTTTCAACAATAGTCTTCTCATGGTCTGCAAATGGACATTCCTCAAGACCTCTACAGAGCCCGGTTTTGGCCGGTATCATCATTAGAGGGTTAAGAGAATTTATTGGGTCTAATACGATTAAGGTTTGAACTGAGCTTAACAAGCAGCTTCAGAGATCTTTAAACATGTTTCTAAAAATATTAAATAGCAAATCGACCAATCAGGTTCTCTTGAACAGTTTGTTTCAGCTATTGCCGATGAGTTTTACATCAATCTGCCCAGCAGTTTTCAGAAGATTTTAAAATCTGTTTCGTAAAAATCTAAGATGACCACCATCTTAATCGACTTCTTTGGAACAAACTTGGATCTCTATTCCCTAAAGAAGCTTACTGCCAAATATAATTGAAGACCGCCTAGTGCAGTGGTTCTTGAGAAGACACTTGAATTTTCCCATTCTTTTTCTATAGGAGTTTTGGTGGCAAAATAATCAAAGATGGCCGCCGACTCATTTATCTGACAAAAGGAAAAGTACAAAATGTGTCATCACCATACATCAGTCCCTAATTATATTTACCAAATTGCGTCCCAATCCTTTCAGCGGTTCAGAAGTCGTTTTTGTGAAAACTAGGTTATCCAAGACGGCCGACAAGCAAGTCGAACAATCAGGTTCTCTTGAACAAATTTGGTTCAACTATTTCCCTAGATGAAGTATCTCGCAATCTGCCAAGCTGTTTCAGAGATTTTCTAAAGTGTTTCAGAGTTTCTAAAACTAGCACAAAATACAAGATTGCCACCGTCCAAATCAGTCAATTGACTTCTTTTGAATAAACATGGATCTCTCTACCCTAAGGAAGTTTCCTGTCAAATATAATTGAAACCAGTCCATTGATTCCTGAGAAGACATTAATTAAAGAAAAGGTTGGCGGATGGACAACGGAGTCGCAATGAACGGTCGCTATGGCATAAGCTCGCTTGGACATTCTGGCCAGGTGAGCTAACAAGCCATTAGCCTACAATACATCCACATACCAACTTTTGGTTACTGTATAGGAAACACTTGTGAGACTGACCTAGTTCTTATGCGGGTGGTACCTTATATCTAACCCTATAGGTACCCTCCCACCAAAGTAGGCGCCAAAAGCTCAAAATTATGAAACATGCCACCGAAGTGATTTATCTTTCCTCATTGGGTCCCACAATTTAGAAAATTTGCAAAGGGGGTAAATCCACTTATTGTCATCGAATCAAGTTCATTTTCAGAATCAATAAATTTGATTACCATAGTATACGAACATTTTGGCCACGTTTAATCTAAATCTGTCCAGATATAACAGAGCATGCCACCATTGTTGACCAGACAAACATTAACTGGTAATAGCGGTCACTCCCCTGTCCGGCCATGTGTCTGTTTGTCTGGTCAACAATGGTGGCATGTTTTGTTATTCTGGACAGATTTAGATTAAACGTGGCCAAAATGTTCGCATACTACAGTAATCAAATTTAAAAGGCCAATGGTCACGGTCACAAATTTGGATGAGGAAATGCAACAATATTGGCACTTGACATTATTGATCAACACGAATAGTACCATTGATCAAGGGGGCAGCCATCCCTGACACTATTGTCAACTGATTATGTGTAAAGGAACATTTCTGTCACATCTTATTTCAATCCATCAACAATTGACGAAACGTGCCACAGATTATGTTCTCCATACGCTTCAATACTTAAAACCCCTTAAAGAGCCAGAGTTGTGGCCCTTGTTTCAAGTTGTGGCCTATTCACATTCATAGTGAAAATCGATATTGCCTGAAGGAACATATCTGCTAAATTTGCTTTTAATCCATCAACAATTGACAAAACAAATGTATTTTCCCCATAGGGTTCAATAGTTTTAGGTCTTAATGAACCAGTTAGTATGTATGATTACTGTATTTTGCAGCTGTAGTAGTAGAAAAATCCTACAGCTGCAATCAGTCCTTCTTCGCCTTTGCCCACTGTGTCTTGTCCTCAGCCGAAATCCTTAGCTTCCTCAGGACCATTCTTGACTCGAGTGTACCGAGTCCTGTTTTCTTGAGGTCACCTCGTAGCATGCTTAGCAGATTTATGCAATGATGTCCTCTCCTGGCTTTGTATTTGCTGCTCCAAGTAGGGCAAATTCCAAGTCTCTGTGCTGGTGTCTCTTCTGGCATCCTTAGCACATGGCCAAACATGGACCATCTTTGCCGGACGACTTTTACAGACAGCGGTGATGTATTACACATCTTGTATAGTGCATCGTTGGAAATTAAGCTGTCTGGCCATCGGTGTTCAGTGATGGTGCGTAGGTGTTTGCGGTGGCAGGCATCGAGTTTGTCTAGAGCTGCCTTTGGAGCTGCCCAGCTGTTACAGTTATACAGCATCAAGGATACGCAGGTTGCATTGTATAAACGTAGCCTCTTTATCAAAGGCATCTTTGATCTACGAAGCCATAGCTTCCAGAAGGACTGGAAAGCTATGTTCCCCATGACGCAGCATGCAGAAATGTCAGCAGTACTGCAAAGCAGTGAGCCCAAGATTTTACTTTTCCTCCATGATTCGCCGCCAAGAGGTGGGTCGTCATTTTCTGTAGTTTCATGCTTTGTCAATAGGTATATGTGGGTGAACTCTGTTTTGGATTCATTCATAAAGAGATTCTCAATTTTTAGTTTGCTTGCAGCTATTGGGAGGAGTTCGTCAAGGGGTTTCTTTTCCTCGTCTATGAAGTCCACATCGTCGCCATATTCCATCTCTAGCGGAATGGCCAGTATTGACACTGGGGGGGGGGGGCTTTGGTCTTGTTTTCCCGCATGGATTTCAATGCAGCAGCCAGGTAACAGGTGAAAAGCACAAGGGATTGAAGGAAATTTCGATTTCCCTTTCTCCGAGATCCAACAATACTCACCATTCTATTACTTCGGATATACAGCTGGCTCTAGGACTATAGACTTAAAAAGCTTTACCGACTCCTTGGAACCGGGTACTCGGCTCCCAACTGCTGAGTACCTGTCTACCATGAAGCTCATATTGTTTGCATAGCCACCAAACAAAAGAAACTCATGGCTTGCCTCCGTGGGGCTGGGAGGCTGGGTCCGTAATAGAATAGTGAGTTTTGTTAGATCTCGGAGAAAGGGAAATTGAAATTTCCTTCATTCTCCTTTGATCAATACTCACCATTCTATTACTACTGATACACACCAGATTTGGTCAGTAACCTGGTGGGAAGGGCCAAGCCATAACTGCTACTTTTGCCCCTTGGAGAAAGAGCTAGACTTAAACTTGACTAATAGAGACCTAAAAGGACCATCAAGTTAACGGAACCGAATCACATTCGCATCACTGCCCCCCCCCCCTTTTTTCTCCTAAGAAAAGGGAGAGAACTCACGAACATGCATCTCGCCTGAAAACACAAATATGCCAAGAGGGTTAACTGCACTTTGCATATATTAGCCTGGGAATGAGCATGAATTTATAAGATGAATGATCATGATACATAGACATAATACAAAACACTCTCAATCCTGAATTACCTCATGATATTTGGATTTCAGACCTGGAGCCTCCAACCATTCATTTGTCCGGCCATCAGTGACACAATCTGGGTGATATCCTCTCGCTCAACCATGTCTGCTTCTTAATTCTTTCTTACAAATGCCAAAACAGGAAGAAGAGCAGTGTGGTCATATAGCTATCGTCTCAAAACAGCTAAAGCGAGTGGATTGGCGAAGTCTGACACATCCCTCATATAGTAATCCGTAAAAGACGACTCACAGTGCCATTGTGCAACAGCCATGATGTCCTTAAACGGAATATCATTGTAAAAGGGCGGAAGAGGCGGCTATTCCTCTAACATTGTGCCCTTGCGCATTGCACCTGGTGCCCAGTCGTAATCTCACGGGTAGTCTGAATGCATTCGACTACCCAACGAGAGATAGAATCCACGGATGCGACGCCATATGGCTCCTTATGGCAGATCCACAGATGTCTATCATTCGACCGTAACGAGTCTGTCCGTTTTGTACTTAGTCAAAGCAAGGACTGGGCACCAGACACTGGCATCACGATCAAACCTACTTAGTTTCGGTATAACGATCGGTTTACCGGGATATCTCAGATTGAATCTTTGACATAAACTCTGCTCTTGGCAGTAGACGCAGACCCTCTCTGGAGACAATAATCGGTCCCTCTTTGCTGAAAGTGCATGGATCACACTGCGCCTTCTAGCTGAGGAAGCTGCCAATAGAAAGACCGCCTTTAGAGTCAAATGCTTTAGACTAGCCGAACGCAACGGTTTGAAAGGGTGCTTGGCCAGTACATTAAGCACTAAAGATAGACTCCAGGCTGGAATGACTACCGGTTGTCTCGGTCGGAGACTACTCATTCCCTTCACTATCACACTCAACTGGGCCACCTCTGGACTATCCCTGTTGGCTAGACAAGGGATAACTGATGCCAAAGCTGACTTGTATCCAGCAATTGTGACAGGAGCTAGTCCTGAAAAGAACAGCTCACAGAGAAAGTCTGCTATGTGCTGAATAGTGGAATGAAAGGTATCAATACCCTTTTCTTCACACCAGTCTGCAAATCCGTTAACCTTGTTGTTATATGACTTGAAGGTTGACCTACCTCTCGCAGCTGCGATGAAATCTGCAGCATGTCGAGAAAAGCCCTCCGACGTGGAACGTTGTTTGACAACAACCACACAGTCAATAACATTTCGGGACGCTCGTGTAGGAAGCGTCCCTTGGCCTGGAAGATTATGTTCGGAATCTCGGGTAATTGCACTGGATTTTCCAACCACAGACCTCGAAGATCCCTGAACCACGCCCTGCTGGGCCAAATAGCGCTATAGCAGGACCAGGCACAGTTCCTCCCTGATCTTCACCAATATCTTCGGTAGAAGAATGGTGGGTGGGTATGCGTAAGCGTGCATCCCTCTCCAACTTAACGCCAGAGCGTCTGTATCGACGGCATTAGGATCTGGAATCGGCGAGACATAAGTCATGATTTGAGCATTTTCCCTTATGGCGAACAAGTCCACGTTTGGTTTGCCCCAATGCTCGAAGATCCTGTGAAGAACTGGAGGGTTGAGAGACCATTCTGTTGGCAGAATTCTCTGTCTGCGAGACAAAGCATCCCCCAGAATGTTCAATCGCCCAGGAATATGAGCTGCTTTAAAAAAAAACCGAGTAATTCCTGCACCATTGAATCAAGTGCCACACTTAGATACATAGTGTGGGTGACTTGGTCTCGCCTTGGCGATTTCTGTATGATACTACTGTCGAGTTATCCGACCGTATCAATATAGCCTTGCCCCTGACTTTTGGAAGAAACCTTTTCCAATGCCAGTTCCACTGCCATCATATCCAACAGATTGATATGCAGCTGGCTCTCTTGTAGAGTCCATGTGCCCGAGACCTGGTGTTCTCCCAGGTAGGCCCCCCCCACATCCCTCCAGCGATGCATCCATGTACACGGACAGCTGAGGGTGAGGTAGGTGCACCGAAAACTCCTACTAGGAGATTCTGACGCTTTTTCCCACCATACAAGATGCGACATTATTGGCTCCAAAACTGGCACCAGTTTTGACAGGGGTTCTATTCTCTGTTTCCACAGAGACATCAGATACAACTGGATAGGTCTTCGCATCCGAGCAGTGTACGGGTTTACCTGCTCCATGGAGACCATCATGTCCAGCATCTGAAGAAACCGCCTCTCCTGAATGTGGTTTCCCAATCGAAACTCTTGAGGATGGCTAACAGAGACACTACTCTGGGCTCTGACGGGTAAAAAACCCTGCCCTCCTCGAGATCGAATCGCATCCTTAAATAAACGAAATGTTGAGTGGTGTGTCAACTCAGATTTCTCCTTGTTGACTATCCAGCCTAGATCTGAAAGCAACTTCAGATTCAGAGCAGTATCCACCTCTAACCTGGCTGATGATCAGCCAATCGTCTATGTAGGTGTGAAGCGCCACGTTCTCTTTTCTGAGAAACGCTGTCACCACAAGAACCACTCTGGTGAAAACCCCTTGGAGCTGTCGACAGGCCGAATGGGAGGATTTAAACTCCCATAGTTGATTCTGAAACGCAACTCTCAGAAACCTGTGACAACTCCTGTTCATAGGAATGTGGAAACATGCATCTCTCAGATCGATCGATACACACCACACCCCCTTCCTCAATCCTGCCATTACCGACCTCGGAGTTTCCATCTGAAACCGAGGCATATGGATAAACCAATTCAATGGCCTGAGACTGAGTACGGGTCTCCATCCCCCTGTGCTCTTGGGGACAAGGAACATGTTTGAATAGAAGCCTGGAGTGTTCCGGTTTGCTGGTTTATTGCTCCCTTCAGAAGCAAACCTGACACTTCGTTTTGAATAGCGTTGAACGGGTGTCCAGACAGGTGCCAAAGACAGATTCTGTGGTGGAATGTCCCACCACTGGTATGTACCCCTGGGATAACCATCCCAGGACCAGACTGTCTGACGTCACACCTCGTCGAAAAACGCATGAGCCTTCCACCCACTATAGACGCCTCAACGCCTAATGGGGGTGTCTGGCTCGCGTATCCGCTCTCCCCCCCCCTCTCTTGACGAGAGAGAGAGAGAACCATATTGGTCTTGGCTTGGCCGGTCTAACTGGCACCGCTGTTCCTGTCGCACAGGTGCGGTCCAGGCAGATGCGAAGGGAGACCTCGTACCCTCGGGTACGATCCGCTCCCTTCTGTCCACCCTTTGAGGATTTACCCTTCCCCTTCCCGCCTCTTAGGCGATCAGGAGCAACATTGGGGAGGGTAGAGGACCCCACAACCTTCTTGGCTTTCTTTGCCGAGGCGGCTGAGAAAACCCAGCAGAAAATAGAAGCAGCACTATGCTTTTAGCTTTCACCTTGCTTTTTCTCTGTTTCTTGAAGGTTGCCCGGTCAGCGGCCTGACTACAGTCAGATTAACCACCAACTAATTCTGTGCAATGCTGGCCATGTCCTCCAAGATGGCCAGCGCCTGGCCACCAAAGATGCTAAGGCCTGTCAGGGGCGTCCCAAGAAGATGCTCCCTGACGGCAGTAGCTGAACGCATAGGACCATCTACCTCCTGGACATAGTCACACGCGCCTGCACCCTTGCCAATACGTCCATAGACAGCACCAGGCTGTCATTAACGCACGAAAGCGCCACAGGTAGCACAGGGTGGCCTGCCCCCGCTTCAGCCCGCACCGACTGAAGAAGACGATAAGAGTGGTTGACAGCACTTAGTGCAGTCCTCATACCCCCATCACATAGGGACAGGACTTCATTATGGTGTACCTGAGCTTTGTCCACCAGTGCTGGGGCGGGGCCACCCGCTCCAGCACTCCGGACACCCAGTACCCAGCGGTCATCCTCGGTGACCGACGGGACAACACCATACCTGTCGTATTCCCCCTCCCCCCCCGCCCCCCCCCCGTAGAATACGACCCAGTCGCCCGCACCTCCCTGGAGGCCGCAGGAAACTGGCCCTTGTTCACGCGTTGTTTGCTATAACAGCATCAAGCAACACATTAAACCATGGATCCAGTCCAACAGACTGGATCAGGGCTGCGGACAAGATCCCCGTCCTAATCAATGCAACCGATGGACGGGGTACATCCTCCTCGGCCGTGGTCGAAACCACAGACGGGTCCACCCTGGCTAGCCAAGCCAGAGCCTCAGACCAATCCGTCTCCGAGGAGGACACTCCCGTGAACACGTCACCTGCTGACATGTTCACGGCCCTACCAGCAACGGCCTCCAGGCTAGGAGCCATTGCTGATATGCCAGGCTCGGCCGTGGTCGAAACCACAGACGGGTCCACCCTGGCTAGCCAAGCCAGAGCCTCAGACCAATCCGTCTCCGAGGAGGACACTCCCATGAACACGTCACCTGCTGACATGTTCACGGCCCTACCAGCAACGGCCTCCAGGCTAGGAGCCATTGCTGATATGCCAGGAACTCTGGTACCATACGGTTCCGCCGCCACCCCATGGAACACACCAATCCATGGAGTAGGCCTGCACGGAAAACCGTGCGGACCCGTAGCGATTGAGGAACCGTGGCCAAACACGGGTGCCAATGGCACCCCATGTCTGACCGCCGGACCAGGCGAGATAGGTGAGTACCATGCCTGGCCGGCCATACCCATCACCGTGTTGGTTGGCGGCAAACCAACCATCACGGGACCGGTGCCCGGTACCGGAGTGGCCTCAACCACGGGCGGAGCCGCTGCCCTGGCTTGTGCTAGGCCAGACAGATGGAGGATGGTTCCGTCAGGACGGAATCGACCTCCATGCTCACCACCCGCGGCATCACAGGCCGCAGCAACCTCTCCTCCTCGGCCTCCTCATCTTCAGACCCCGAAGAGTAGTCACTAGACAAGGAAAACCGTGGAGCCGTCCTGGCGGATGGCTCCCATGCCTGACGGACCGGCCATCGCTACTGGACCACCCGGAGGTGGCCGCAGAGAGACAGAACCCATCAGGCCGGAGCCCGACGGGACTGCCAGGGGGGCCGTACGAGACGGCTCCCTCGGTGGCCAGTCCAGAACCCTGTCCAAGGAAAGGGTCCAAATCAAACATGGGGAGAGACTGCCCTACAACTTTCGGCAGCAGGGACGACACCAGCGTGGGCAGAACGCTATGCAAGAAACCTTGCCTAGCCGGACCAAACCACGCCAGTGGTGCCATCTCCGTCACCTCCAGTTGCAGACGTGGAACGCCCCCACAGGCCGAAACGGACGCTCCACGATTTACTTTCGGACCGCCTGACCCCGCGGCAGACCCTGCCAAGTCCTTCTGGCAAGGAACTTAAGCATCATATCGACCGACCACACAGCGCAAACGTTACACCTACTGTCAAGATTACACTTAGTACAGTGGAAACAGACATGGTCCTTGCATAGAACCCGTACGATATGTGGCACTCGACACATGATGGTGGGGCTGGCTTGGCCTATAAAAAGCCAAACCTACAATAAGACAGCGGAACGAAACAAAAATGGAAGGCAGACAATTAATTTTCAAATATTTTGACCATAAATTAACTGACATCCTCCCGCACCCCACCCCGCAACGTTACAGCAAAGATCGCATTGATTATGATGACAAGAATGAAGCGGGCAATAATACACCCATACACTGATCCTCAAGGACGTATAACGGAACCAGGAATCATATCCCATAGCATTCGGGGTATATTTACTAATAAATATAAATTATACTCCTAACGAAGGCCAAAACGATATGTGAAGAAACAATAAAATGTAAACAAACTGCTGTAGCACACGGTAAAACCGCAGACCACATATCTAAATCAAGAATTTTGAAACCACTGATCATTGCAAACAGATCGTGATAACACGCAAAACTTGAAAATTCCAAAGTTTTTCTGGTACCAATTAAAGTACGCAGCACCCAGAATCAGATGCGCGAATTAATGAAACATTTTCTTCACATAAACATCCGAGAAACACGGGTGTGACATCACCCGCTCGGATCTTACGGAGAACGACGTCAGCCGATAATCGTGTTAAAACACCGATAAGCCAACACCTAATTTCATATCTGCCGATCGCCTGTTGGGGATTTAAAGGAAGGCGATCATCTGGCATATTTCGTTGTTAACACACGTCCCAGATTCTTTGGGGTTAGAAATTGGAACATGCGACACAGACGAAATTTTAGAGACCTAAGTCTTTTAACTACGGAATAACACGGAAATATATGACCTGGTTATCATCGGAAGCATCCATATTAATCCAAATATCCTTTTGAGAACGCACAAGCTATCACAATTAATCACAGTAAAAAGACAGGCTTAAACAATCTCAAGACTTTCCAACCGCAAAAAGCATGTATTCTCTTGTCGCTATGCAAACAAGAATGAGCTTCATGGTAGACGGGTACTCGTCGGTTGGGAGCCGAGTACGGAGTACCCAGTTCCAAGGAGTCGGTAAAGCTTTCTAAGTCTATAGTCCTAGAGCCAGCTGTCAGGGCCAGCTTCAGTATATCCGAAGTACTACAATGGTGAGTATTGATCGAAGGAGAAAGACCATCTTCCTGTGGCGAGCACATCGATGTCTCAAACTCTACAGACTTCACTCACTTGACTCGTACTCTCAGCTTGGTGTCTGCAAGCAGTTAGTCTCACTAGTTGTAGCTCATCTTCATTGCAACTGTCCTGGTGTAGTACATCTAGGAATTTTGAGCGCTTAATTGTGTCCAAGACTCGTTACATGTCAATGCCCATTTTGTGGAACATGCTTGAGCCCATACAATGTCTGCGCAGCTGCGTCCACGTTTGAAGCCACTTTGACATGATCCGGTGAAGTCATCGATCTTGTCTCGGATGCAGCATAGGGTAACATTGGATAGGATTTTCTGTATGCTGTTGAGGAGCACAATGGGCCGCAGATTGGCTGGGGGCCCAGGTGGCTTCTTGGGCTTGGGTAGTGCGATAAGGCTGCATTGGCCTACAGCGTCGATGGGAAGGAGGTGCATAAAAGCTGAATTGATTAGGTGCGTGATCGATTTTGAGATAATGTCACTTGCATACTTGAATAGTTCATTGCTCATGCCATCAGGTCCAGATGCACGTCCATTTTTCAGGGCTTTAAGTGCCTTCTCAACTTCTGCTGTTTTAATTGGTGTTAGTAATGGCCTGGGGTCTCCATACCAGTTAGTGTGGCCCTTGTTTAAAGGTGGGTCCATTTCATATCATAAATAGATGTTGCCTTAGGTAAGATATTTGTCAAATTTGGTTTTAATCCATCGAAAAATGATCTTATTTTGATAACATACTTCAATACTTTGAAAATATAACAAGGCCCATAACACTGCTATTTTAAGGCATAGACACTTTATATTCATAGCTCAAATAGATATTGCTTTACGGAACATGTCTGGCGAATTTGATTTGAATCCATCGATAATGACGAAACGTGTCATAAACATTTTCCTTATAGGCTTCAAGAATTTGAAAATATTGCAAGGGCCATAACTCTGCTATTTGAAGGCATGGCTGCCTCGTATTCACAGTCCAAATAGATATTACGTAAAGAAACATATCGGCCCAGTTTCATTACACTATATGAAAAACTCTTGAAACTACAGCCCAAATACTTTACTATTGGTTCCAATCGGAAAACCTACATTTGACCTATATTATCAATAAACTAGGTCAGTCTGACCTAGTTCTTATGTTGGTGATAGCAGCATACACCTTATAATAGGTACACATCCACCACGTTAGAAGTCAATAGCTCTAAAAATTATAAAACATGCCACTAAAATAATCTTTCCCCATTGGGTCCCATAATGCAGAAAATTTGCAAGGGCGATAACTCCTGATTGTCATCGAATCAGCGTCATTTTCATAATGGATAAATTAGATGCATATAGGAACATATTAACCAGGTCTGATATGAATCGATCCATAAATAACAAAACATTCCACCATTGTTTACCACACACCGACAAATGGCCGGATGGGGAGTGATCGCAACGGCTCTGCTGCCTGAGAAGTTAGCTGAGCTAAAAATGAGGTTGTTTTATTAGTGAGGTAGATTTATTAGAGTGGTGGTTTTATTAATGAAGTGATTTAATTAGCTGTAGTTTTATTAGTGATGCGTTTTATTAGTGAGGTGGTTTTATTAATGAGTTGGTTTATTAGTGAGGTGGTTTTATTAGTGCAGTAGTTTTATTAGTGGTGGTTTTATTAGTGAGGTGGCTTTATTAGCTGTGGTTTTATTAGTGAGGTGGTTTTATTCGCTGCGGTTTTATCAGTCAAGTGCTTTTATTAGTGGTGATTTTATGAGCTGTGGTTTAATTATTGAGGTGGTGGTTTTATTAGCTGTTGTTTTATTAGTGAAATAATTTTATTAGCTGTGATTTTATTAGTCAGGAGTTTTATTAGTGTGGTGTTTTATTAGTGATGTGGTTTATTAGTGAGGTAGTTTTGTTAGTTGGGTGGTTTTATTAGTGTTGTTGTTTTATTAGTGAGGTGCTTTTATTAGTTTGGTGGTTTTATTAGTGAGGTGGTTTTTATTGGTGAGGTGGTTTTTTAGTGTGGTTGTTTTATTAGTGAGGTGGTTTATTAGGGAGTCATTTATATTAGTGAAGTGATTTTATTAGTGTTTTTTTTTTATTAGTGAAGTGGTTCTGTTAGTTGTGCTTTTATTAGGGAGCTGGTTTTATTAGTGACATGGTTTTATTAGTGAGGTGGGTTTATTATAGGTGGTTTATTAGTATGGTTGTTTTATTAGTGAAGTGCTTTTATTAGTGGTGGTTTTATTAGTTGTGGTTTTATTAGTGAGGTGGGTTATTAGTGAGGTGGTTTCATTGGTGAGGTGGTTTATTAGTGTGATGGTTTTATTAGTGAGGTGTTTATTAGTGAGTTGTTTTTATTAGTGAAGCAATTTTATTAGTGTGTTGTTTTTTATTAGTGAAGTGGTTCTATTAGCTGTGCTTTTATTAGTGAGGTGGTTTTCTTAGTGTGGTGGTTTTATTAGTGAGGTGCTTTTATTAGTGAGGTGCTTTTATTAGTGCAGTAGTTTTATTAGTGGTGGTTTTATTAGTGAGGTGGCTTTATTAGCTTTGGTTTTATTAGTGAGGTGCTTTTATTCGCTGTGGTTTTATCAGTCAAGTGCTTTTATTAGTGGTGGTTTTATTAGCTATGGTTTAATTATTGAGGTGGTTTTATTAGCTATAGTTTTATTAGTGAAATGATTTTATTAGCTGTGATTTTATTAGTCAGGAGTTTTATTAGTGTGGTGATTTTATTAGTGGGGTTCATTCAGTGTCAAGATGGGTGTTGCATGACCAATTCAGATTTCAAAGATTCTTTGTGTAGTGCTACAGTAGTGTGTTTTAGGAAATCCTGCACAATTTCACTACCCAAATCCCAATATTTTTGAAGACATGAACGCTAGAACAGCAAGGGGGGGTCCACCACATGTGACGCAATTGTCATTTTGTAGTATTTTCAAGGCTCTGCAAATTCTTAAACTGACATCCAATTCCAATAAAACAGTCAGTGCTTGGTCACATGTAGGTACCCTCTTGAAATATGCAGGGCATAATAATTTTTATGCTCGTGTTGGTAACCTAGGTAACATTAAAAAGGAATTTATTCAGTGACAAATTTTCAGACCCACTTGTGATTGCAATTGTTTTAAAACTATTAGAGTTACAAACTTAATACTTGATGGGTCAATTACATAAACATTTGTTAGTTTATACATAAAAGAAAAAATAAGTGGTTCTTAACATTTTTGAAATATAGGCCCTTGAAATTTAGAATTTCATATTTGCATTACTACGCAAATTATGAATTGTATAGTTGTCGGCAAAAATGTATAGCAATAAATTCCCTGTATCTCAATGTCAGAACAAACAAACAGGAAAGCTGTTGAATATTTTGAAATTAATCTTGAAATTAATATGACTGGAAACCAAGGCAGCAATGGCTTCCAGTCATACCAATTTCAAAATATTCAACAGAATATGCTAAGCATTTTCATAGTAAAGAATGTACTTTTTCAGGAATTTGTCATTGAAAGGGTTAATAATAGATTTTAAGAAAATTAATAATAAATTGCAATTCCGTACAAATTTTACATGGCAGATATAGCTACATGTATGCATGTTGCAGAATGTATAGCAAATGCCTAAATCTATGTAGCAAATTGAGATGCTATACCAGATAAATTATGCCCCGAGGCCCTTGAAATTGGCCCAACCGGAAAATGATCCCATATTCAACTGTCATTAATGTGATAGTTTTATTAGTGTGGTGGTTTTATTAGTTTGGTGGTTTTATTGGTGTGGTGGTTCATTAGTGTGGTGGTTTTATTAGTGGGGTGGTTTTATTAGTGGGGTAACTTTAGTAGTCAGGTGGTTTTATTAGTGTGATAGTTTTATTAGTGTGGTGGTTTTATTAGTGAGGTGGTTTCATTGATGGGGTGGTTTATTAGTGTGGTGGTTTTATTAGTGAGGTGCTTTTATTAGTGATGTAATTTTATTATTGTGGTGTTTTTATTAGTGAAGTGGTTCTATTAGCTGTGTTTTTATTAGTGAGGTACTTTTATTAGTGAGTGGTTTATTAGTGAGGTGATTTTATTAGTGTGGTGCTTTTATTAGTGGGTGGTTTTATTAGTGAGGTGGTGTATTAGGTGAGGTGGTTTTATTAGTGTGATGGGTTTATTAGCTGTGCTTTTATTAGTGGTGGTTTTATTAGTGGGTGGTTTTATTAGTGAGGTGGTTGGTTTATTAGTGTGGTGGTTTTATTAGTGAGGTGGTTTATTAGTATGGTGGTTTTATTAGTGGTGGTTTATTAGTGAGGTGGTTTTATTGGTGAAGTGCTTTTATTAGTGTGGTGCCTTTATTAATGGGTGGTTTTATTAGTGAGGTGGTTTATTAGTGAGGTGGTTTTATTAGTGGAATGACTTTAGTAGTCAGGTGGTTTTATTAATGTGGTTGTTTTATTAGTGAAGTGATTCCATTAGCTTTTATTAGTTGGTGGTTTATTAGTGAGGTGGTTTTATTGGTGAGGTGCTTTTATTAATGGGGTGCTTTTATTAGTGAGCTGCTTTATTAGTGAGCTGGTAAGTGTTTATTAGTGAGGTTCTTTTATTAGTGAGGTGCTTTTATTAGTGGGGTGATTTTAGTAGTCAGGTGGTTTCATTAGTGTGAGTTTTATCAGTGTGGTGGTTTTATTAGGAAATGGTTCTATTAGTTGTAAGTGCTTTTATTAGTCACATTTAGTGGGTGGTTTTATTGGTGACACGGTTTTATTAGTGCAGTGATTTTATTAGTGGGTCGTTTTACTAGTGAGAGGGATTATTAGTGCATTGCTTTTATTAGTGGGTGATTTTATTAGTGAGTGGGTTTATTAGTGCAGTGCTTAGTTAGTGAGGTGGTTTATTAGGGAGGTGCTTTTGTGAGTGGGTGATTTTAGCAGCGAGGTGGTTTTATTAGTGTCAGTGTGGTGATGGTTTTATTAGCGAGGTGATTTTTATTAGTGTGTGTGGTTTTCTTAGTCGCGCAGAGTACAGACAGACGAACGGGCTCCAGACGGGGGAGCGATCGCTATATAGCTCAGATAACTGATAAGTCAGCTGAGCTAAAAATTAGTGCCACGCCCATTTTATTCTTCTGCTTAGATTTCCGATGATATGCAGCATGCTATAAACAGTATTTATATAATACGAATCGCAGTAGCCCTACCTTACTATATGTGGCTCGTCAAGTCTCGAATTTATCTCTCCATGGCCTCAAACTCATCTGTTTGTTAATGCAATGTCGTCTTTCTTCAAGTTCCCTGATGCCCAATATAATATTATTAGACGCGTCCGAAATGGGCCGAAAACGATGCACGCGTTTAAATGCATTCTAAAAATAGATACGCGTAGTAAGATTTCTATGGTTCCTAGACTATGTATCTCGCTCCCGTTCGCTTATTATATATCTCGCGAGATGAGCGCGTTGTGGTTCATTCGTATCTCGCGAGATCTCCTTCGTAGAAATCTATGGTTCAAAATGTCCTCTCGTAAGTCATGTCTCCACACGTAATTTGTTTAAATGTAAACATAATTCATACATGTATTGTATCGTAGTCTATGTCATTTGTAATATAAAATATCAATGTACATGTATATAAATGTTATATGTAAAACATAATATTATAAATTTTTGTTATATGTCAAGGGTCCGCCGCCTTTGGTGGATGCCGGTACCGAATTGTTAAATTATTTACCTATATGGAAATAAATAATCTTGAATCTTGAATCATGGTAACATCTGTGATTGATGACAACTGGAATGCTAGCTTTCTGGACGAGTGTAGTAAAAAGAGCACCTTGAGGTGTTTTAATCTTGCCAGACTGGCTATCGGCAAAGTAAGATTGTATCAATCGAGACAGTCTTAATTACAACACCAAAGATGCTTTGTTAAATCTCGTCTCTTAACTGGCACGTACCTAGTCCAAATGACTTCATAGATTTAGTAACTTCAATGTTTGACCCAATCTGTCAATTCTTTCAGAGCGCTACATGCATATGCTTACCTCCTGTCCCGCTCTGCTTAGATATAGGTTAGGCAGTCTGAACCAAGTTAAACAGCTCATTATTTCCTCCTTAGATATATCAACATGGAATCTAATTACCTCTGATTTAAACCGTCTAACTCAACTTATCATCGATCGACTGTACTACGCTACTAGACTCTGGTCTCCTTCCTAATGATGACGCCTTGCTCTGCAAGATTAAGTCATAGGAGAAAAGTGTGCTACAGTATACACTGTGGCATAACTTACATTTCCAACTTGCCGTCATAGCTATCCATATTCGCTATCTCTGCTTCGTGTAGTAGGCGTATGCTTGTTTGATTTTAATGCATCTGTATATGTGTAAATAATCATCTCAATCATGCATTGAGTATTTTAATTGTCTGATCATTTAATTGTGCATGTTACTTTATTTTATTCTAATCCAGGTATCGTCTCTTAGTTCTCTCTCCCACTAGTAGTTTTTACTGGTCTTAACAAAACAATTGTTTTACCACTGCTGTGGGTGCTCCAAATTACTGGAGGATTATCCTTACTCAACAACAACGAGATCGAGAAAAGTATTCTCGAAGAAGCTACGGCTATATTTTCAGATTGGTTGTGGTTGTGTTACTATGATGATCAGCCCTGCGTTCAACAGTTAAAACGTTCCAGAGCACGCTGCTTGTGCAAAATCTTATTGAACACAAGGCAGTAGCTAGTCAATTGGTAATATTGTACTCGGTCTATATTAACCACAGTAGTGATGGACCTGTTTGGGGTGGGCGGGGTGGAGGCATAGGCCAGGCACCCCACCCCACCAATCCCACCCTCACCACCGCTGAGATTCAGTATAAAATATTCATTTACTGAATTATGAATGGCAGTCCATGTCAATCTGTTCACTGTTTAAGTGCATAGTCCTCCCAATCCACATGTGCTTCATCGTACTAACATACACTCTCTCACATCACTTCACTGTTCGAGGCTGTACTTGCAAACCCGCGATTTCTCACTATGTTCGCTGCCGGTTTTCATGTAGCCAATCAGATTTCTGCCTACTTCAATCTCGCTATGAGTCTAAAAATAGAGGTGTAACTTTGTGCCGATATCGATGGAGAGCATGCAAGACACGAATGTCAATTTGTGCGATTGACAGTATATTAGTAGGATGATAATAACTGAGCAATTTTATTAGGCAGTAGTTGACTGACCTCATTTATGAAGTTTCGCGGACTTAGCCCAGACATCAAAAGCTTGCAAGCACAGGACTCAACACGGGAGCGTTAGTGGGAGGGCGAGACCATGCGATAGGACGATGCATGTGCTTATAATGTTAGCCAAATTACTAATGATGAATCTTGATGGATACACGTGGCAGTGTATCACAATTCTATGAGTTTCACCCACTTAAATGTGCCATCCTATCAGATTGCAAGCAGTCGAAACCCTTGTTGAAAGAGATAAAGAGCTTCCCTCACTGCACAGCTCACCAAAGGCGCACTCAACTGAAATCAACTGCTCGGCCAACAGTCGAGTACAACATTAATAAAGCCAGAAGAGCAGCATACTGACTTATGGATCCTGCACATCGCGGTATAAATGGTTTCACCAATTGCATGTGTGCATTGCATTGAAACATATTATTTAGCGCTACGTAAAGAGGCACTACCTGTAAGCTAACAAAAATTTTGGAAATTTCAAATATTTTTATTGCAATGTAACGAGCTTAGTATACTATTAATGCATACTAATTATTTTACACAAATTCTGACTATGTCACCCACGTTTGCTATGTTATTGTTGTTCTGGATTAATAGATACAGCGTTCTTACATATGTTTACGGATCACTCAGATTGGAGGGAACTCACCAAATCGTAAATATGTCTAGACAGTCACCGAAAATACTGGCGCCAGTGTGCCGTGAAACCCCGTGCAGCCTCAAAGAACAAAGCCTAACAGCGCTGAGCGCTGATCAACAATAATTTATAGAGCCGATATCACACGAATTGCCTGGGCCTACTAAATATTCTGGCATTCTGTGAAATTTTTTAATTCCGTCTATGTTTGCAATTTTAATATTTGTGAAATTCATATTTTGCATCTTTTTTACTATTACGTGGTCATATTTATCAGAAACGCTGTTCAAGTGCGAGTATTGCCACACTAGAACCGTTTTATCCACATACCTCTGTATATTAAATTTTGAGATTTACCAGGTATTGGGTCTTTAACATTGCTTCTGGTACAGGTACTTAGAGGTCCTCTTCACCAGACTCCTTTTCTATATCATCCCATTGTATGTATGATTACTGTATTCTGCGGCTGTAGTAGTAGAACCATCCTACAGCTGTAATCAGCCCTACTTCGCCTTTTCCCAATGTGTCTGGTCCTCAGACGAAATCGTTAGATTCCTCAGGTCCATTCTTGACTCGAGTGTACCGAGTCCTGCTTTCTTGAGGTTACCTTGTAGCACGCTTAGCAGATTTATGCAATGACGACCTCTACTGGCTTTGTATTTGCGGGCTCAGAGTAGGCCGAATTCCAAGGCTCTCTGTGCTGGTTTGTCTTCTGGCATCCTTAGCACATGGCCAAACATGGGCCATTTTTGCTGGGCGACCTTTACAGACAGCAGCGACGTATTACACATCTTGTATAGTGCATCATTGGAAATTATAGTCTGGCCATCGATGTCCAGTGATGGTGAGTAGGTGTTTGCAGTGGAATGCATCGAGTTTGTCTAGAGCTGCCTTTGGAGCTGCCCAGCTGTTACAGTTAAACAGCATAAAGGATACGCAGGTTGCATTGCATAAACAGTCTTTTTATCAAGGGCATCTTTGATCTACGAATCCATAGCTTCCAGAAGGACTGGAATGCTATGTTCCCCATAACATAGCATGCAGCAATGTCAGCAGTGAACCCAGGATTTTACTTTTCCTCCATGGTTCGCCACCACGAAGTAGATTGTCATTCTCTTTAGTTTCATGTTTTGTAGATAGGTATATATGGGTGAACTCCGTTTTGGATTCATGCATAGATTCTTAATTTTTAACTTGCTTGCAGCTATTGGGAGAAGGTCATCAAGGGGTTTCTTTTCCTTGTCTATGAAGTTCACATCGTGGGCATATTCCATCTCTAGCGGAATACCCAGTATTGACACGGGGTGGGGGTGGGTGGGTGGGGTGTGTGTTTGGTTTGGTCTTGTGGAACTTTCCCGCACAGATTTCAATGCGGCAGCAAGGTAGCAGGTGAAAAGCACAGGATTGATGTCTCAAACTCTACAGTCTTTACTGACTTGCCTCGTGCTCTCAGCTTGGTGTCTGCAAGCAGTAGTCTCGCTAGTCGTAGCTCATCTTCATTGCAACTGGCCTGGCGTAGTACATATAGGATCTTTGAGCGTTTAATTGTGTCATATACTCTATGCTTTAGCTGCGTCCACATTTGAAGGCACTTTGACATGATCCGGTGAAGTCATCGATCTTGTTTTGGATGCAGCATAGAGTAGCATTTTATAGGATTTTCCATATGCTGTTAAGGAGCACAATGGGCTGCAGATTGGCTGGGGTCAGGTGGCTTCTTGGGCTTGGGTAGTGCGATAAGGGTGCCTTGGCTTACATCATCGATGGGAAGGTAGTGCATAAAAGCTGAATTGATTAGATACGTGATCGGTTTTGAGATAATGTCACTTGAATATTTGAATAGTTCATTGCTCATGCCATCAGGTCCAGATGCACGCTCATTCAACAGGGCTTTCATGCATTGCAATCAAAATATTTGAAATTTCCAAAATTTATGTTAGCTTACAGGCCTTCTCAACTTCTGCCGTTTTAATTGGTGTTAGTAATGGCCTATGGTCACATGAGAACGGGTGCATGGGCTCATCATCTTGGTCAGTGAACCTTTCCTTGAAACATTCTCGAATCGCCTCTGCTTTGCCCTGGTCAGTCCCAATACAGTGTCCTTCAGAGTTGTGTACAGTGTGCGGTGGTGTGTAGACAGTAACCCTCATCCCATTGTTCTAGATTTGCGCCAGTTCAGATGGGGGCCTCAAAATTATCATAAAGGATTTCCTGGTTCTTCCAGTATGTCTAGCTATTTGCCCAGTCTATTCTTAAATGAGTTTAATGATGGTCAGTTACAACTTCTTTCGTGAGATCATTCCATATATTTGCAGCCAATACTGTGAAGTAATTCTGTCTCCATACTGGTGGGCACGATTAGAAGTAGATCTTCATGGACTTTCCTCAGTGTCTTTCTGTGAAACAGGTAGGCAATGAGATAAAATCACAGACACATCTGTATCTGTAGCGGCATGGTGGTGCATGTATGGCGGTTAAGCCTACACATATGCAGGTATTAGATATTGCATCTCCCACCTTCAGCAAGAGCTGGGAGAGGGGGCAACTGTGAAGGCGGAAATATTGTGTGCCTCTGGGTCCATCATTAACCCTCTTTCAATCATGGTTGTGCCAAGAGCAGATTATTAACCCCACCATGGCCAGCAATGGCGTAGGATTGCGCTACCAACGAATTCGTAATATACCACCCTCCCTCCAGATTTTAACAAATATGTCACAATCAAGAAAGGGAGAATGTGGAGGGTCACAATGTCTAACATCTGGTTGAATCGCTCTACCCTTCCATCACTGCCAGGGTGATATGGTTGGTGCACGTTTTTACAGTGCGAAGCAGCCATTACTTATCTGTTAACAAATGACTGAATTGTCACTTGATCGGAGTGTCGCCGGGATTATGGGGAAGTCATCTCTCTCTCTCTCCCTCCTCCCTCCCTCCCTCCCTCTCTCTCTCTCTCTCTCTCTCTCTCTCTCTCTCTCTCTCAATTTTGTGGAGACATTTCAATGTGAGAGGTGAGAGAAATGAAAAAAACGTAAAAAAAGTGAAAAAACATGAATTATGGGGACTCAAATTATAAATACATTTTTGGACGCTTCACGCTTATCCTGATCGTTTGAGCTACCGTAATTGTGGGGACAGGGCATTGTCCCCACAATCCAAGCATGTTCCAGAGTGTAGGGCCTAGACTCTCTCGCAGTTCATGCAGTAGCAGCAGTATGTGGATGGGAGATTACACCGCCGCCTAGTCTGCGCACGTGAGTGTTTATCATATCACGTGTTCGTATGCCTCGTACAAAAATTTTCTTACATGAGTGTGAGATAATTTTGTGGGGACATTTCAATGTGAGAGAAGGTGAGAGAAATGAAAAAAAAGTAAAAAAAATGGAAAAACATGAATTGTGTGAAAAATGAACTCACTCCCTCCCTCCCTCCCTCTCTCTTTCTCTCTCTCTCTCTCTCTCTCTCTCTCTCTCTCTCTCTCTCTCTCTCTCTCTCTCTCTCAAACCGGACCTGCGGGGACATTATTATTTAGCAGTTTAGAGCATTTTCTGCATGTCTTATGCATTTTACACTTATATCTAAAGTGGTTGTGATTATTTACATTAACAAAAAAAGTTCGAAAAACCGTGTGGGGACTGTCCTCGCATGAGTAAGAGGGATGTGAGAGAGTCCTCACATGGAGCGGGGACATGAGAGTCCCCACTTCAGGGAGATTTAAACAGTACATGGATGAGAGATGGACAAGAGACGTCCCCATCCCAAGTCTACATAACATACATGCTTAGGATAGCACTTTTTAGTATGCACAAACAGTACTCATTAAAAATGGGTTTGTAGATTTTGTGGGGACATTGAAATGTCAGAGATGGGTTGAAAAAAAAATATGAAGAGATAGATCACCCACACATATTTTCTGGGGACGAAAAAATCTAATACATATTTGGACGTTTCACGCTTAGCCCGATCTAAGCCACCATAACTACGAGGACCAGGATTTTGTCCTCGTAATTACAGTACGCCCCCGAAATGCCGGATGAGGCTGGAAAATGTCCCCAGGTTTATGGTAAAGACAGTTCTCTCTCCCTCACTCACGCTCACTCTTTCCAATTAGGTTCCATGGGTTTCTTCCTCTGGAACTTTTCACAGATCTATTTGTTCCGCGATCGGCGAGCATCAAGCTTGCGAGCAGGTTTCATGAAGTAGTCCTTGTATTTGCTCTTTGGAAATGTCAGGAATGATGCCATATTGTCTCTTATCTGCTCCCGACCAGCAGTATTGAATACGTGCTCAAAGGCCTGATGAGGCCCAGCCCTATGATCCTCATCCCTGCCAGCCACAGTGACGGCAGTATGCCCAGTAGTGTGACCATATTCCCGACCGTGGTATATCGCAGCTATAATTTCCTCACAGAACTAATCTGTTGCACCAGACTGTAGAACTTCAGGTACTCGGCGCTCCACGTCTGTGTGGAGGTCGAATACACTCAAACACTTCCCAACTGACAGCAGATCCGTGACATCGATCCTTGCCCTCTGAGACTCTTAATGGGGGCGGCTCGGAACTCTGGCGGTCTAGCTGTGGCACTGTCAGACTCCTTGTATAGGACTCTAGTCAGGAGCTTATTAAGCGACTGGGAGGCATTATGCGCATTCAGTGAGGCCAGTATCTCTTGGTCAGACGGTGGTGACTGACCCACGTTGGCATGGAGGACATTGATGTCATGAAGTACTCCTCATACTCGTGTAATAGATGGCATCCTCATGGCTGCTGCTGTCATGGCTACCATAAGCTTGCCTGTGGGCTCGGTCTTGCAAAGCAGTTATCATGGGAAGACGACCTGGTGGAGAACTTTACCAAACATGGAGACTTTTAACCATCTCTACATACCAAGCTACTTAAACTATGCAGCAGTATGTACAACATCCAGACCGAGTGGTTGAACTCGCAACCTCGCGCTGGACTTCATGACAGTCATACGACCCAATGTTCTTGATGAGAACACTGTATCCACTGCCTGGAAGTGTATTGGCTTCGTGCTCTCGGGACAGATCCACGAGATGAGAAACATGACTCTGAAGTTCAAGCTCCAAAGCGAAGCAGAGGTTGCAAATATGTGGAAGATCAAGCAGAGCAACATCACACTGGACACCACATACGGGAATAATGAGTAACAAGTCCTGGCACCACTAGATCATGGACCTATCTTCTATAAGGGAAAATGGTACTATGCTGTGGGATGCAACGATGGTTTCGCAGAATTCAGCCTACCGCCAAGTGTAGACATGCTTGTGGCTGTGTCACTCTTCTCCTTCCTCAAGAACACACACACACACACGAATCCGGCCATGATGGACAACAAGCTGTTCATCCGGGTTTGCACCAAGCATCTCGATGGTGTGCCGATGACTACTGCACGACTACATGTCTGGCATGATGAGGACGACTAGAAGTTGAAGCAAGCAATTTTTAGACAGCGGATCCTACACTTGGAGTGAAAAAGCTAGCAGGTCCAAGACACATTGCAATGAGGTGTCACAGACTGTGTTGCTTTAGTGAGCCCGGTTCAAAAGGGAGTGAGTTAGATGACTTCAAGTTTGTGGTGGCCGGCACAAATCTTCTCAGTTAAGTATGTCACCCGGCTGTATTTACCAACAGAAAACAGCGTTGTATGCCCCAGTGCACTTGACCAGTGGCTACCATGTCGCGTTATCGCTTCAGGGTCAGTTCCACCTCGGTAGTAAGGACATCCGAACTAATCATGGTAACCCGCTCAGCTTCAATATCGGGAAGCTCATAGTGGGTGTCACTGTGCTGTACTTTAGATATACCAGTACAGACCATCCAGCACTCGTCTGTTGCCCAGTCCAGCCTATAGAGAGTATCGAGGAGGGTAGCCGTACATCTGATGTCCTGGTTCGCTATCTATGTGACCGGTGAACTGGAAGGTGGTCCATGGCATGCAACAGACCCTAACTGGCCGATAGATGTCCATAGGCTCGACATGTCTGTGGAGACAACTGGGCAGCCTATACTATACTAATTGGCTCAAGGAGCAAAGAACAGCCCCCAGTGGCCCTTTGTGCGAGGAGCCTCAGCTAGTCTCTCCAGACACTAACAGAGCCCAAGTAGCTCCTCGATGAAGGCATCCATTCTCACTCTATGAAATGAACACTCAGTCAGTGTTGTGAAGCAGGTGGAGGTCAATTTTGTGATAACTAGGTCATCCAAGATAGCCAGCAGACAAATCAAACGGTCAGGTTCTATCGAAAGAAATTTGCTTCAGGACCTGCATTAAATGAAGTTTCTTGAAATTCAAATCAATCAGCCAAGTGGGTTCTGAGAAATTGTTTAAAATGTCTAAAAATTAGTAGGGTCATTTTTGGAGTTTCCGTGACCATTTCGTGAGAAGGAACGTTGATGGTTTATTTTGATACTTTAGGGTATTTAGCAAAATATAAGCCCCCACACCCCTCACAAAAGTGTGGGCTAACTCTAGCAGGGGGCCAACTCCAAGATGGCCACCACTCGTCGGAGCCAGAAATGGAAAATACAATAACGGTGGATCTAATTAACTTAGAAGCATGAGTAATGTGTCATTTATATATATTTTCTAGGTAAGAAAGCCAATGGAATAAGTTTTATGGTCATGGTCACAGCCAAAATCCAATATGGCTACCAAAACCATACCGACATCTCATATTTTGTCAATAAAACAGTTTATGTACATCAATCACTTTTAATCTGCCAATTCTATGTAATCAAGAGACCTTTAACTTAAAAAGGTATTAATGCTGATGGTTCATTATCAAGATCAGGCCCAATATGGCTGCCAATATGTATGTAATGTGTCACACCAGCTCTAGAAATTACTTTGCTAGATTTGCAATGGCTTGGACCAACCTCCGAACTCTAACGAAGATCTGATAGCCACATATACTCAACTTGAGGCAGATGAAGATCTGAATTCATTCATCAAGGCGACATTCCACGTGTATGAAGACTCTGATACAATGGCCAGGTTCTGGATAAGTTTCATGAAAATGGTCGATGTACTTATAATGAATATCCATGCTCTTCGGAGTCACAAACGGGATGAATTCGAATCATCTCTGCATCAGATGCATCTGTGGCTCATTATCTATCACAATTATAAATATTGTAGGTGGCTTCCAGTCTTCTGGGCAGTGTTGTGCAAACTACCAGCAGATCATGAACAGTTTATGCAAGACTGTATGTTTGCTCAGTCAATGACAGGTGATCCTTACACTACCCTTGCCCCAGATATCTGGATTGAATTGACCATGAACAAAGTTTCAATGTTGAAATCTGGCTGGTTTGCAATCCTCAAAAACGAGAAATAGCTACTGTCACGCACACGAAACGTGAACAACATCAACCGTGTTCGAGCATGTGTCCAACTTCGATCAAGGCGGAAGTCAGGATAAAGGAAGCATGGAGAATGTGCACCAAGTCGCATGCAATTAGATGAGCAGGCTATACAAGACCTGTGCATGTGCTTTGAAGAGTTTGAATGTGACCCCATTGACCTTACCACCTGAACTCTCTGAACATTACAATCTGGAATAATGGCAAATGATAGTCTTGCGGATGACATGCAATCGGCATTCAAAAATGAAGCTACAAAGCTCAGTTCTTTCAGGCCAGGTGAGCTAATAATAGAGGGGTCCATTATTAGCTATGTCACACCCATATCTAGCTAAGCTCCGCCCATGCTTTGCATGCATTGGGATCTATTTATATACATTGAATCCTGAATTCCCAAAATCCAAATTTCAAGGTAACAATACACAATATGACCGTTAAGCTGATGAATATTTTGAAACTACTTTGACTGGGTGCTGTTGATATGGCAGCAACAGTGGCCCTGCCTATGGCAGCAACAGCACCCTGTCAAATTAATTTCAAATATTTACCAAGAAGTTGAGTAAATAGTAGACATGTAATTCATACACTTGATGACCTATTCAACGTTCCTGATAGAGCTAGATACATCATTCATTATGCATTTTGATTGTGACGTCGGCCTACATGTGATGTAATTGATTATGACATCATGCACTTGAGTGACAGATCAGATCTATCCATTATTTGTATTGAAAGCACATAATCAATAACAGTCAAGTTGGTCAAAAACGGCTTCTAGTTGTCTTGAGATGTCCATTTGCAGACCGAAGGGAGACGATTTTTGAAAATTTACCACTAAAATGACTTGCTCAATAAGCGAGCCAGTCATTCGTGGTAAATTTTCAAAAAATAACCTGGTGCTCTGCAAATGGACATTTTCTATGAGAAAATTGATTTTTCTTGAATGTTAAAGGGTATTGCTATATATCAAATATCATGCACCCTTTTTGATATAAAGAATATACTCTTTCATATTTTGAGATCAATCTGATTAGGAGCTGTTGACGCTTATGGATCCAGTCAAATTAGTTTCAAAATATTCAACAACATCCCCTGCATAGTTGTCATGAAATGGACCTTTACAATTTTAACTATGCCCCGCCTACCTCTAGCTAAGATCCACCCACACCTTGCTCGTGTTGGGATCGATCGATCTCTGAATTCTCTGACTCAATTTCCAGAAAACTATACAGGTAAGGTGCTGAATATTTTGAAGCTAATTTGACTGGGATATGGCAGTAACAGCGTCCAGTCAGATTAGTTTCAAAATATTCAACGGCATGTTTATTAAATAGTACAGACATACAATTCTTGCAACGTGTCGGACTATTAAGTGTTAAAGACGGACTGTTTGGAATCAGTCATGACGCCATGATTTTGACATCAGCATAAACGTCACTTAGTTAATTATGACGCCATACGGCGTCAGACGATCTATGGATAAACTTGTAAAGGTCGATTGAGACTGGAATTTTAAAGGGGTCAATATTAGCGTTACATGTAATTGATACCAGCAGGTAAACGTCACATCCATGCCACATCATGACGGGTTTAACAAGATTAACTAGAATGCTCATTCAATGGCATGCCATTGCCAATCCTCCTCACGCTTTTGCCAACTTTTATGTCCCATGCTACGCCGGGGATAGACATTAATATAAATATTTCCTCACAATCCGCTATCTTATGAGTAACTCACGTACCAAATTTGGTGGTTAAATTCTGCATGCCCAACCCCGAACCTGTTATATGGGTACAAAACAGACCAAATTTTGTTAAATTCTATCAAATTTGACTTGATTCCACCCGGAAACCCCACAAGACTGGGGAACGAGCTTAGTATTGTAGATGTGGTTTTGCAGTCCCCAACCATATGGGTAACCCACATCAGAAACTTGGACTTCCACCAAATGGTTTCAGAGGAGATAGCCAGATCAACGGGTGGACGGAGTCGATTGCAATATTCCCTCCATTTTTTCAAAATGGGTGGTAATCATAATAAAGAACATACTCAGAATTTACATACTGAAAAACATATGACTTTATTGGCACAACTGTTAATCAATAAGTTATTAATTTAAATTATTAACACAGATTTTAATCACAAGTAGCACAGAATTAACTATTAAATTATTATCACAGACAAAAATACTGCAATTTATACACATTATGTATCGCTTTCATTATGAGATATAAGTTACTGTGACATACCCCGGCACAATATCCAGTATAACCTGTGTTTAGAGACCACGCTATGGAGCACTGCTAGTCACGATAGACAGATGGTAGCTTACTACACGTCACTTGCTGAGATTTTGGAGCCAACGGATGATTGGTCATTAAGACAGGTGTTCTTCCGTCTACCCGTCTCATTACTCAAGCTGGACAAAAAAGGCTTCTTTAGTCGTCTTGATAAGCGTTTATTTGAATCCCAAGAGAACACTTTTTGTTTTAACTTATCGCTTGAATGACTGGCTCAATAACTGATTAACTAAGCCAGTCATTCCAGTGATAATTTTCAAAAGTAATCTCTTGGTCTGCAAATGCACATTTTCCATGAGAAAATAGAAATATTCTCGAACAATTTTGACGGTTAGAGATTTAAAGAAGCACCATCTTTCGGTGCCAAAATGAAGGTGGTTTCTTGAGCCGGTTTCACTGCATATTGTGTCGTATCGGGTTAGACAAAGGCTAAACGAATACCAGTAAACTTCCAATTTAACCCATTAATGGATAAATTTGGCTACGAATATCAAGATATTGCGTATTGAATGTCCATTTGCATGTTAAGACAAGATTATTTTTGAAAATTTACCACTAGAATAGCCAGGCATTCCAATGGTAAATTTCCAAAAATAGTATTCTCTTGGTCTGCAAATCATGATTCCTCAATACCACTGCAAAGGTTGGTTTTGACCGGCTTCACCGGGAAAGGGTTAAACTAAATATTTAAGCAGATTTACAATGATATCCAGAGTGATTCACTTCTAGCTAAGCCCAACCCATTTCTCACTAAGCCCCGCCCACTCTCTAAGCACATTTCAATCAGTTTTAACACCTTGAACCCTGACTTCCCAGAATCATAATTTTAAGGTAACTATACGGGTAAGGTGCTGAATATTTTGAAACCAATTTGTCTGGAAAGCGTTGTTAGTTTCAATTAGTTTCCAAATATGTACCAAAACACTATCAGTCTTATAAAATTGGCACCACTACGTCTAACCCCCACCATTACAAACAACAACACACACCCCACCCCACCCCACCCCACCCCACCCCCACACACCTTGATACAGTGATCTGTGATTTGATTAGCCCAGCCATGCCGAAAAGATAATGGCTATAGAGTGATCCATTTCTAGCTCTGCCACGCCCATTTCTAGATAATCCTCTCCAAGACTTTGTGTCTTGGAATCGATTTATATACTTAGAATCTAGAATTCCAAGAATCCCAATTTCAGGCTAACTATTCAGGTAAACTGTTGAATATTTTGAAACTAATTTGACTTGGCGCTGCGCCAAGTCAAATTAGTTTTAAAATATTCAAAAGAATGTTTTTAATGGTAAATTTATCAAAGACAAACAATTCACACACTTGATTGACTTTTCAATGTTCATGACAGAGATATGATAAGTCACTCTGTATTTTGACATCAACCTACATATGATATAATTGAGTATGTCATATAATTGAGTGACAGATCTGATCTCTCTATTGAATCCTTTTAATTTACCGAACAATGTTTCCACACAGCACCGCCATACAATTGATAGCATTGAATACACCATTATTTATATCTGAACTAATATGATGAGCATGAAATTCGTATCCTTTCACTACTAGGGGGAATAACTACATGCCGACCACGTGGCTTAATTGTGCCATATGTCAGGTAACTAGAGGCCGTTAATGGCCTTCACTTCCCTGACACATGGCACAATGGACCTTTCCATTTTAAGCTATGCCCCGCCCATCACTAGCTAAGCTCCACCCACACCTCGCCATGTTGGGATTGATCGATCCCCAAATGCCCTAGCTATCAATTTCCTGAAAACTATACAGGGAAGCTGTTAAATATTTTGTAACTAATTTGACCGGGTGCTGTTGCTGCCTATGGCAGCAACAGTGCCTAGTCAAATTAGTTTCAAAATATTTTACAGAATATTTATTAAATAGTAAAAGCAAACAATTTGTACAACAACGCATAGACCGTCTTCAAATATGCGTTCATGACATACTTATCGACGTCATTCATTATGATGTCATTGTACACATCACGCAGTTCATTATGACATCATATGATGGGTGGGTACTCTGGAAAGGTGACATTCCATAGGAGGTGCAAAAAATACTTTCAATAGGTCACTCTAACAGTGCTCTGGAACAAAACTATTCTATATGGAACGATGTTTGCTAAGAAAACGGTATCCCAAGATCCTTTGCGCGACACACTTATGACGTAATATATGCCTCTGTGATGTATGACGTTGTTTTGCATACAATTATGTCACAGATTGAAAACCTGTTTTGCATTTCACGAGTCGCCTCCAAACATGTTTCGCGAAATAGCAGTGCTCTAACAAAATGTATAGTTCCGTAGGAGGCAGATTTCTGCGTCGCTAATCTAGCAGAGCGCTCTGGAGCGCTTTACCTATGGAACGAGCTCCTGGTCAGCATGTAGTTATTCCCCTTTTAAGATTACTGGAGCATAGATATCCATAGATTGGACAATGCACATGTCAGCCGCTGTTGGAAACATGACAGTTGTGTGGGAATCCTCCTGGTGGATAGTTGCGTTTTCGCTAGAATCCAACTGAGCGACTTCAAGAGGTTATAATTCATAATACACACATCTAAAGGATTAGCTGTTTGTTTAGTTTAGCACAACAGATGAGATGCAAATTAGTCGGAAAATAGTTAAAGTTAAGAAATTCCAGGTACATGAAACAATCTACAGCGCCTAACAGAGACACGTAATGTGTTTCCGTGATAGACTGAAATGACACAAATTGCCCTCTAACAACCCTTGAGGTTGAGAAGTTATGCATGTCATCCCATTTAGCTTAGAGTATAAACCATCACCTACTTAATGTAGCATATGTGATGTTAGACTATGCCAATTTTCTCTGTAATGTCCCAAGCAAAGAAATGCAATTTTTCTTAAATTTATTTTCACATCAATCAAAATGTCCTATTTCTATATATTAATATGTTATTCATGTGGTCAAAGTAATATGCTTACAAAGGCCATTATCTTAAGAACAAAATATGGGTATGCCTATTAAAAACAAGTATTCTGTAAGTATTGCTTTGCAATACATGTCCCCCTACCTGGTGACATAGAGTACAGAGCAAGTATCTTTAAATTTCATTAAAATTGTCAAAAGCAGTTGAAGCTCGAACTTGATCTGTAACTTCTCATAACATAGCAATAAACCAAGTCTCAGTTATATATGGTCAACGAGAAGGAAAGAGTCTTGAAAGCTGATGTGTTTGTATTTCATAAGTCGAAAGGGGACATAACTCCATCAAAAAATTACGCAAACGCCTGAAACCCGAATTTGGTCTGTAATTTCTCATTATAAAGTAATGTACCAATTCTCAGTTGAATATCTTGAAAACTGTGAGAAAAAGGGCGGAAAACTAATATTTTTCGTATTTCATAGGTCGAAAGGGGGCATAACTCCATCAAAAATTTTTGCATACACCTGAAACTCGAGCTTGGTCTGTAACTTCTCATAACAAAGCAATGGAGCAATTCTCAGTATAATATCTTGAAGGACTGCGAAAAAAAGTGCGGAAAACTAATATTTTTTGTATTGCATAAGTCGAAAGGGGGCATAACTCCATGAAAAATTTACAAAAATGTCTGAAACTCGAACTTGCTCTGTAACCCCTTATACTAAAGCGATGGAACTGATTTTTCGTTAAATATCTTGGAGTGCGAAAAAAGTGCAGAAAGCTGATATTTTTCATATTTCCTAAGTCGAAAAAGTGGCATAACTCCATCAAAAATTTACGCATACGCCTGAAACGCCAACTTGGTCTGTAACTTCTCATAAAAAAGCTATGTAGCAATTTTCAGTATAATATCTTGAGACTGCTAAAAAAGGTGCAGAAAACTAATATTTTTCGTATTTCATAAGTCGAAAGGGGGCATAACTACATGAAAAATTGACGAAAATGTTTGAAACTCGAACTTGCTCTGTAACTCTTTATACTAAAGCGATGCACCGATTCTCAGTTGAATAGCTTGAAGGACTGCGAAAAAAAGTGCGGAAAACCAACTGCGACAGATGGACAGACGGACAGACGGCAAGCAAACCTATAGTCCCCCCCCCCCGGTTTTAACGGTAGGGGACTAATAAAAGCTACATGTCCGGAAGTGTTATTTACACCAATGCACGAGGCTATTCCAAGCATGTACTGAGAAGTCATTGCATTCTTCTATAAACTCTTCTCAGTACATGTTTGGACTAACCTGAAATATATTAACCCTTTAATGATCAAACTGACATTTTCAGTGATCTTGAGGAATGTTCTTTTGAAAGTCACAAATCTATGTTTTAAAAAATTGGATGACTGGCTTGATAAACGAGGCCGTCATTCAAGTGGTAAAATAAAAAAATAGCTTCTCGGTCTGCAAATGGGCATTTTCTCAGGAAATTCTTAGCTTTTCTTGGACATTAAAGTGTTAATTATTCCAAGATGTGTGGTTGAGATCCTTCGTACACACCACCCTAGCTGGCTTGAAATTTACATTGCTGCTTTCTGGGTTGAAAACTGGACTATTGAGTGGGCCAAGAAATATTCAAATTTTACGAAGAGGCAATTATAGTTGCACAGGCATGAGCGATGGATCAAATAATGTTATATACAGTACATCATTACAGTCCATACACTAGAATGTGCAGTTGATTGCACACCAACGCGATCCCACATGTTCTGTATCCCGACCTAATGTAGAACCTAATGCAAACATCTCCTTGCAATCTAAAATCATTTGAGTAACCCACAAAACAAATTTGGTTTCAGAATTCCACCAAAACTTTGCCATCCATTTCACACGCACGCACGCACGCAGACACACCATCTCATCATAGGCGTGAGCCTAATGTAAACATTGTCTCACTTGCTGCAATCATATGGGTAACTGATATAACTTCCCCCCCCCCAAGCTCATCCCTTCCTCACCCCCACCCATCTTGAGGCAGAGCAAAATACAAATGTTGTCTTGCAGTACATGAGAATTTTGCTCACAACCACACTTTTGGTGTAAATATTTCATGACTAAAATCTCGCATCCATGTTTATATTTCAGAATCAGATATTCAGATCAATCAAGGGACATGAATGATACCAGGTTGCATTTTGACAGGACACTTGCCCTGCTGCATTTCACTTACAAACTTACCAGCCAGGAATTGAGCAGATGATCGCTTTGTCATACTTAGCATGCTTAGAGTGGAGTGCTTTAGATCTCTGTGAATGTACATTTTACCTGATTACACCTACCGACATACAACATACTTGAAACATTCTATATGCACTTTTTAATAATTGCTCTCTTGTACTAAGAAAATAAAATTATAAAATAGTTTTGAAACTATTAAGTGGGTTTTATATTTTATCATCTCGTGCACATCACATGCCATGGCATGCTAAGTCTTGTAATATAAAACCTGTGAATGCTGAAATTCCAGTATATATATTTCAAGACAATGACACAGTTAATCAATTCACCCTTGAAATCCCAGTGGCTCAATTTCATGATAGCTATGCAGAAAAGCTGTGAAATATTTTGAGACCAATTCTACTGGATCAACTGGAAAAATTTGGCCAATTACCCGTCACCTCACTTTACACCAATATCCCTCACTCTGTAGGACGCAGAGCAGCCGCCCAACATATCCGAGAATTTGGTATGCCCGGCGATTTTACACCTAGGTCACTACTTGACCTACTATCTATAGTATTGAGATGTAATAATTTTGAATTTAATGGCCAACAATATCTCCAAATGGGCACCAAAGTATCACCAACATATGCCATCATCATCATGTCCCAATTAGAGAAAAAACTATTCTCCAAAGCACCACACAAACTGGCCCTCTATCTCCGCTACATCAATGCCATTTTCATGATTTGGACATCTGGTCAACAAAAACTAGATGAATTCATCAACTATATGAATACGTTAAATCACTATCAAAGCCACTGCCGAACAATCCACGGCCAAAGTGAGCTTTCTGGACACTTGTGTATACATTGATACAGAACATACAATCCGTTTTGACCTGTACTGTAAACCCACAGACACACATGGATACTTACGCTACATGTGTATCACTCCGCACATCCCCACTCTACCAAAAATTCCAACCCATATGGACAATTCCTTCGACTACGCAGAATCTGCAGCAAGGATATTGACTTCCACACACATGCCCTTGAACTCATTGGATATTATCAAAAAAGATACTATCCTCCCGAGCTCCTTCTGAATAGTTATCAGAAAGCTTATACACGCTCAAGACATGATCTACTTGTAACCAAACCAAAAAACTTATGCAGAAGCACATTCACCACACCGCCCATGTTTGGCTATAGAAAGAATCCCACTTTCAAAGACACACTTGTTTCAGCCAAATTTCATTTTGGACAGCTCTTCCAGCTCCTCCACAGACCCAGATGACATTACCTGCAGACCTGCAGACTTAGAAAAAGCTGAGGCACTCAACACAGAACTTTCAATAACAACACATGTGTTCAACTTGGACTGCCTGCAATGTTTCCTTACAGTACTGGCCCAGAACAACTAGGCCCCTGAACCCCTATGGGACAGGGTGTTGTCCTGCATGCGCCAGCAAAGCAGGCACCTCCCAGGATCAGGCTTATCAAAAAACATTCTGTTGAAACAAACTAACTGTCTTTAACATTACTGTGTTTCAACCATTATTATTTCACCACTCTCTGTCATCTTCATTCCTAGTTACTCAGTTTAACTTAGTTTCTCTTCATTATAGATGGAAATTATCAATGGGACAAATAGTCCCACCACAAACACACAAAGCACTTGTTTTTCCTCCGCCTGGGATAGCCCCACACTCCCACCCCCCATCACCACCCCAACTCCGCCAACCCACCCTGGACCCCACACAAATCAGGTTCTAGCATGCAACAATACTGGCCCACTAATGAGTTGTTCATTATAACAAAATGCCAGAAAGTCTGAATCACCTAAATAGTGATGAGTGATGTGACAACCCTGATCATTATACACAAACATCCAGTACCAACTCACAAATTTGGCACCAAAAAAAATGTGTCCACGCCGTCCCACCATCATGCGGCTCAAAAAAATATTTGCACCGCTGAAAAATGACTGCAGCGCCAAACACCTCATGTACTGCCAAAAAATTCATGTTTTTAGGTTTTTTCTAGCACTGCCAAAGACTGGCGCAGCACCAGAAAACCGTTATGCACCGCCCAAAAATTATGCACTGCTGAAAATTTGCACCAACGCCAAAACTGGTACAAAATGTCCATCTATGGGCATGCCCCTATTTGGACATGCCCGAACCCACTTCCGGTCGACCAGTGGGTGAGTATAAAGGGAGCTGACTTGCAAGGCTCAGATCATTCAGACTTTTGTCCTCATATAGAGAAAAAGCATCAGGCAATTTGTAGATTTCACCAAGTTTTTATACTACATTGTTATCACACTACTACCAGGCACCAGACATGGGTCACGTGACTGCCACTAATAATCAGGGTTAAAGACAACTGGTGACCAGTACATATCCGCATTGTATTCAGTTTTCAGCAAAATTAAACTGATTTTATAAAATTTGTTCCATACTTTTAAGTGGTTTGAACATTTGATTCATCAAAGGGGCTCTTCTATCAGACAATGTATAACATAGTCAATAAATTATGTTTTTAATTTGAGGGCCTAGCACCAGTTATCTCCCTATCCTCAGGTGCTGCCACCTTCCAGACTTCGGTAACTGATAGGCAGAAAATGGCGTAAAGTAATCCATTGTAACATTATCAACTGCATCACATTATCTGACAGCAAATGATAGAGGAGGAAACTATATATTAACACTCAAATTTGTTCAAGAAAATGTAAATTAAATTTTCTCATAGAAAATGTACATTTGCAGACCAAGAGACTATTTTTGAAAACTTACTACTGGAATGACTGGCTCGATTATCAAATTTTCAAAACTAGTCTTCTTTTGGTCTGCAAATGGACATTTCTCAAGACCACTGCAGAAGCTGTTTTTGGCTGATATGAGTCTTAAAGGGTTAATATATTGTTTTATATATACAACAGGTTGCAATATAAGGCACATAATAAAATGCTGTTAAATTGATTGATGGCAAACCCATGTAACGCAATTCACTTCAAAATTTGTACTGTTTTAATTTGGCATTTCTGTTGGATATACTGTGTTTTTATCAGTTCCAACACATTACGAGACTTTTGTACCTGGTGGATATGTAATTACTGAAACAAAATTACTTGTACTACATTTCTTTGCCCCTTTGTGAATAATGCAAGGACCATAACGTAATTCACATGATTTTTGTGGACATTTGATAAATCTGCCTAACATTTTTATTACTGCCCATACGGTTTCCACTTTGGAATTGCATTTTGCCATATTTCCCCTGAATTGACTCCACCAAGCTAATTAACCACTGATGCAATGAATAAAATGCTGTGTTCTGCATATATTGCATCAAGCCTGCGGACATCCCATTTTTACCAGATTATGCATATTCAGAGCATCCTATCTCGTTAAGCATCTGTCACAGATATGCAACGGTATATATGTCCATGTTCAGCTTCATTAGACCTATCCGTATATTCCACACAGAACACGATGATGTGCATTTAACAAAATCCCCATTCAAATGACAAGTTCTAATTGTGCGGGAATGGCCCATAAACACTTAAGACCACGTCAGAATAAACCTGCCACATTAAACATCTGCGTTTTCGTCACAGATTTCAACACAGCATCACTTGCTGTCAGCAAGGGATGCTAGTACGGCTGTAACGATACAGTTTCAGGCAACACAATACGTATTGCAATACATGAGTTGCAATACATTACGCAATACAATACAGTTATTACCCTGAACATTTTTCTTGACTTAATGAAAAAATGTATTGTGGCACTTGTTTTTTGTGACACGTGTATTTATTGCTTGCTGTATTTGTTTTTTTTGTGTATTATATTCCAAACAACCTTCATAAGTAATTAATCAACAGAATGTCTATGAATGGCTAAAATACACACATGTTATTGGGTCTAGAAACGGTTATGTTATGTAGAGTAAAATAATACAGTAGAGTTCACAATACAATACACGTATTGCCAGGGGTAATATTGCAATACACAATATGTTTTGCATATTGCTACAGCCCTAGATGCTAAGGAGCATCCATCATATAATACTGGCCAGTCCTCCCTAGCAGGCAGTAGCAGCCTATGTGGAAGGGACATGTACAGTTCCGCCCAAAGGCAATCAAATCATCCAAGCCAAACTCCCATATCTCAAACAGCCACCAACTACAATTCACCTGAACTCACCTGAATTCTCTCATTGCATGTCCAACAAGAATTTGCAGTATTTGGAATAAAATTCCCAAAGCCAGGCCCTTCAAAAGCACACTCAACAATATCACCTATACAGCCAAAATAATTGACAATTGCAAAACCCGCAATGTGATATATCTTCTCACATGCAGTCTGTGCAACGAGCAATATGCAGTGGAAACCAAAAGACAATACAAGTTTAAATCCAAGAACATTTCCGAGATTGGCCACTAAAAAGACACGCCCGTGGCGAGACATTTCAACCTCCCTAACCATTGCAAACAGCACCTTTCTGATCATATCATACTGGTTCTAAGAGGAGACCTGGTGTGCTAAACTATCAAGGAATTTATTAATCAAATCTGGATATGGGAGGACTGGACAAGCATTCATCATTTTGGCAATTACTGGATATGGGTGGATTGAACTACTGTCAATCGTCATGGCAATTACTAGATATGTGGAGAGTGAACTAGTGTTCATTGTTACGGCAAGCACAGAAAATGGGAGCAGTGGGATAGTATTCATCATCATGGCAGTTGCAGGATATGGGAGGACTGGGACAAGCCTTCACTGCCACGGAAGTTACTGGATATGGGAATCAACATGGGTAAACCTGACATATGGCTACCAGCCATGGTATCCCAGACAGACAGAATGGCTAGCCTTCCATTTTGCATAAATCATGTAGTCATAATAAATAACAATCTTCCTTACAGAGCACAGGCCAAGTAAATGACTAAGAGGAAAGACATCATGCATCATAAGAGGCAAGACGATCAAACAGCAATGAGCCCAAAATGATGGCATGGTTATTAAACGGTCATTGTAGTTACAGAATATGGGAGTCACCAAACATGAATATGACAGATGGATATCAGTCATGGAATCTGGGCCATACAAACAAGCCAGCCATGCTAATTAGAGTGAGTGAGTGAGTGTTCACTGCTACAGCACGTACTAGTATGGGCATCAATCGCTATCCTACCGCCATTTTATCTTTTAAAAGTCGTCAATTCAAGCCGTGAAATGATTAAATATCGAATTGTATTGTCTAGAAAGTGTACTCACGATGTTCTAATAGTAGCTTAGTGACAATTTAATACATTATATCATAATGTTTGTCCCAAAATCGGTTGATATAGACATTACTAAATTTGACACAACAATGTTCCTAGATAATAGCAATTCTCATATCCCCTTCTAGGACAAAATGAACCAGTTTCAATTCATCGGGAGCGTTGGGAGTGTATATGTTCCTCGACAAAATCTGTCATCAGTATACTTGTTTAATTATTAAATGTAAAGTGTACAGGTATTCACGTTGGTTTAATCGTTATGCTATATTATACGTAGTTTCCAAGTCATATACATGTGCCAGATATGTCCGTATTGGTCAAAATCAATTTTATGAATTCTACATAATTACCAATCAATTCATAAGCCATGCAACTCGGCTACGAGGCAATGAGCAATTCTAGTATCCCGCAATGAGCAATTCTAGTATCCCTCTAGGCTGAATTGACCAAGTAATTCATTTTACGACGTCAGCACTTTTGCACGCATTAAGCGATTTCGCAATTTGGTTGTTTTTGGATCTTTTATGTCTTACCATATAGAAACCGAAAAAAGCTGAGCGTGAATTAAATGCAAATGCTCCGGAATGGGTTCCGACTATGAATAGGCACTGCTATCGTAGATTTTAACATACATGTATATAGCTTCTGCAGTAATTTTAAGCGGGTAATATAAGCTTGCATGTTTGCAAGAAATTTATGCATTAGTTTTCTCAACGTCATGGAATATTTCGTTTTTGCGAGTCTAACGGATAATTTTGACAGAAATTTTGCACTAGTCCACCAGACTTGTGACCAACAGACTATAAGTAGTCCATATGAGAATTAGGTAGTCTCAGACTAGCGGACATAACTAGAAATCGAACCCTGGGCCTTGGAGAATAGCTGTTGTTAATTTATTTTATAACGTCAATCTATAAGCACAAATGGGGAAAATCATTTGCACGTGATCAGGAAAACTAGGATATTATAACAAAATCAAGTTAATGTCATGGGTTTTCTTATCAACAACCTTGGATGATAGTTGTTTATTTGGTTCATAGTGTCAAATTATTTGCACAGGTCGGAAAGCATTTGCGGAAAGAAAAAAAAGAAACGTAAAAAATTTCATAAAGAAATGTAGGACATTGGGATGAAAATAAATTATGTGTATTGCCGAAAGATTTAAAACTCAATACAATGAGAAATAAAAATCATAGGTTCCATAGGTAGACATATTTCTTTATAATGAGGCAACTTGAATTTGATACTGCTATTATTAATTATTTCAGTAAGAATTTGTGTGTCAGAGTGCCAGTAGCAATGTATCTTTATGCCTTTTATTCAGCTGAGTAAGGGATATGGGAGGACTGGACAAGCATTCATCGTCATGGTGGGTACTGGATATGGGAGTCAACAGGTGTAAATCTGACAGATGGTTACCAGTCATGGTATCCCAGCCAGACAAATGAGTTAGCCGAGCTAACTGGACAAGCATTCATCGCCATGGAGCGTATTGGATACGGGAGTCAACAAGTGTGAAACTGACAGATGGATATCAGCCAAGGGATAACAGCCAGATATACTGACCAACTTTTGTAAATTTATGTAAATACTAACTATTCCAGTAAGAATCTGTAGGTCACAGTGCCAATAGAAATGTGCAATACCGCATTTTTCACTCAACTGAACTAAGTGGACAAGCATTCATCGTCATGGCAATTACTGGATATGGGAGTCAACAGGTGTAAATCTGACAGATGGTTACAAGTCATGGTATCCCGTTTTGACAAATGGGTCAGCTGAGCTAACTGGACTAGCGTTCGTCATGATAATTACTGTATATGGGAGGACTGGTATGGTGGGGCAGGTTGGCTTGGAGAAACAATTTGCTTCAAATTTGTTGCTGTTTTAGACAGCAATAAATTTCTTCAAATGGTTTCAATAACACTCCAAAAATAAGTTATTAAAGTTTTGTGGTGAGACCTACTGGTTCTACCTCAAACATTAAAAGTTGTTGCTACAATAAACAACAACAAAGATGACTTCAAAACAGTCCTCGAGTAATTCTTGTCATGTACATATAGCCATGTAATTTTAATAGGAAATATTTGGCAAATTTTAATGTATTTTCTTAACCATTTGATTATTGAACCTTTTGAACAAAAACACTATGTAAAGAAATCACCTCCAGTCATGCATGTTATTTTGGGCAGTTTGAATGAAAGCATTTACTGCAGAAATATCTTTCATAAAAATTGATTCAAAATTCTAGGCAGATTGTTATAAGAAGTGTCATAAAGGATTAAGTATAGAAATGGTTCACTAATGATATCCATTGTAATAGCTCAAAGCTATAGAAATAAGTAGCTCTTGACATATATGAGGCAATATCAAAATTTGCAGGTATTCCTGTCCCCGGGCACAAACGTCAAAAATATATATAAATTGCTATATTTTCTTTCACGTAATACTAGTATGCTACGCCATGCACATAAATAGAAGGAAAAAAGGTGATAGCTCCATCGGGTTTGCATCTAAGAACTGCCCAAACTTGCACTGTTGCATATTTTCAATGTCCCCAGTACAGTCTGCTACAATATAGTAGTGAGAAATTAATATGTCTGGTGGTTTTGGCAGCTAATTTCTGTCCTATATCTATGGTATATAAGCCTAACTCTAGCGCAGAGTCTTTAGGAAATACAATACCGTGGTGGAATTTAGAAAATCTCATTTTATGCCACCGTCCCACATATTTAGGTCCATCCTGTTACACATACACAAATATGTAAAATACTAATTACTCCCTCTGTTGTTATTTATGCAAATTTTGTCTATACAACCGCGTAATATCAGGTTTGGTAATAAAACCATTTTTATCAAGTTTAACAAGAACAAGGAGGCTGCAGCAAAGGATTGGTAAGTTAACTTGATCTAGTATACTTTTTGCATGTCTTTGCTGCTACGGGTGTATTTTATTAAACTCAAGTTACATTTAGCAATAATAGAATTCTTGGAAGATGAAGTTGATACAATACCACATGCACGTGTTCATTTTTTTTTTTAGGGAGCACTCATTAATTTATTTCAACATAATTCATGATTGGTCCTTCCTGTAACAATCCCTCCTGTTGCGCAATATTATGTTACAGGAGTGACTGTTTTTGTAACAGGATATACTAAATATGACCAACATCGCAATATTATTCGAAGTATGCAATATTTTGCAACAAATCCTAACAAGATATTAGATAAGTATGTATAAACATAACATGTGATGTCGTCGATGTCATATTACACTATGATTCAAGGAAATCATATTGATTTGATGCATGGATACACACACATGCACACACATTGATACGCACACAACCACACACACATTAGACTAAGATTGTATGGGTAATAATCAATGGGCACATATCACCGTTACAGGAGAGACACAAGTCGTCGTTCTCATGATTCTTGTCGTTGCTAATATTTTTAATAACATTAAAATATTTTGGCAGGTAAATGGCGATGTCAAATGCGGAGACAGCGGAAATACCGAGAAAAACGTGATGCTGACGCTGCACGTCGACGAGCGTACTTAGAAAAGGAACAGTAAAAATATAAGGCCGATAAAGAGCTTGGAAGGAAGAAACTGGTGAAAGACATGACAGATAGTGTCTGAAAGTGAGAAAACAATGGCGAAAACAGAAACAGAAAATTCGCGAATGGCAAAAGGATGTCAAACAGCTACTTCTTCAAACACCGCCCTGTTCACCAGATGCAATGAATCAAGAACCCGAGCATGTTGAGAGAGTGGGACCGTCTCGACAGAAAGCTCAGTTTGAAACGGAAAGCCCGAGAGGATGCTAAATGTTACCGCGATAACAAAACGCTAATGCAACAACTTGCTTTCCAGAAACGGAAAGTGGAATTGTATAAGAAAAGGTGGACTCGAGAAAAGCACAAACAGAAAGTATCTTGCAATGACACGCCAAGGACCAAAGCTCGGCGTCTTTTAAGAAATTTTTCCAAGAAAGTGGCTAATAGAACACTTATTTTCCATAATGCACTTGTTGATCAGATAAGAGAGTCGTACAAAAACAAGCGAGCTAACGGACAGAGTATTTCCAAACTTCTGGCTGGTTCTATTCTGCGTAAATATAAACTCAAATCGCATGCATACAAACTATGCGGAGTGAAAATCAGGGACAAAACGGGTGTGAAAACATGTCTGTCGGCTAGAGTATAACAGCAAGTGAGAGAGTTCTATTTAAGAGATGACATTTCCAGGATTACCACTGGAATTAAAAACACAATCACTCTAAAACAACTGAAAAAACAGCGCAGACTATTAAATGACACTCTACGAAACCTACATTTGAAATATACAAATGAAACATCTTCAAAACTTAGCTACACCACGTTCTGTAGGCTTCGTCCATTTTGGGTGGTTTATCCTAATGCGAGCGACAGGAACACATGTCTGTGTAAAATATGTGAAAACATCAATTACCTGATCATATCATTAAAGAAGGCAGGGGCAATAGCCACAAATCACGTGGATGATGTCGTTAAAACCGTTGTTTGTGACACATCTTCTAAAGATTGCATGTACGGAATTTGTAAGAAATGTAAAGATAAAGCGGTGATAATTAAGGAAATTGACCCAGCTTTGATATTAACCTGGCAACAGTGGAAGACTAAGAAAGAAACCTGAGTTATGGGCACCATTGGATCAAAGACAGAAGAAAAGGAGGTTACTGTTACTCTAAGAGAATTAAAGACAGGGGACATTTGACAGTTGGTCAGTGAATTGCAAACACAGATTTCGAATTATAAGCGGCACATGTTCACGCGAACAAACCAGTTTACGTATTATAAGGAGAGGAAAGAATCATTGGAAGAAAACGAGTGTTTAATTCATGTGGACTTTTCGGAAAATTATGTCTGCAAAATGGTCTCAGAGGTCCACGCCATGCACTTTGGGGCTTCCAAGAAACAATTATCCTTGCATACTGGAATATATTATATTGGCAAAACCATACAACAAACCTTTTGCACTGTATCCGATAATATATACCATGGTCCCGCAGCTATCTGGGCACATTTGAAACCAATTTTGACTGAGATAAGAAAACCTAAGCCAGCTGTCTGTAGAATCAAATTTTTCAGTGATGGGCCTACAAGCCAATATCGACAAAAGGCTAATCTCTTTTTACTCGCTACCGAGATTCATAAAATGGGGTTTAATTCTGCCATCTGGAACTTTTTCGAAGCAGGTCACAGGAAGGGTGTCCCAGATGCTGTGGGTGGGGCAGTGAAAAGGAATGCAGACCAGAAAGTAAAATATGGCAATAACATTCTTTCTGCAAATGCATTTAGTCAAATGATGAAAAATAGCCAAACTGATACAAAAGTGATTAGCGAGAATGAAATTATATTGGTTCAACAAAATTTGGAAAAACAAAAATTACACCCAGTTCCTGGAACCATGAGAATACACCAGGTAATTACATGCTCCAAGGGCAAAATGTCTTATAGAGATGTAAGTTGTTATTGTATCCAACCAAATGAGTGTACAGAACATGCATTAAAGCATACCCAATTCACAGAGGTAACACATGCAGAAACATCTGAACATAATACTGATCATGGTGAAGATGACAATGGCTCTAGAAATGAAATAGTTGATTCTTGTGGTGATGGTATTCAAAGAGAGATTGTAAACACCCATATTGAAATTAGTTCATATCAACCTATTCCTGCCTCACAGTACACTGCTAACTATAATAATATCCCAGAACCACACAGTTGTATTGGAAAGCATGTTATTGTAACATATGAGCATAAGTTTTACCCTGGGTATGTTGAGGATGCGGATGAGGATGATGTGTATGTTGAATGCATGCATATGATAGGCAAAGGGAGCAAAAACTGTTTCTACTGGCCAAAGAAAAAGAAAGATAAATGTTGGTATGGCAAAGAGAATATTGTCGCAATCATTCCCCCTCCTATGAAGATACAAGGCCCTGGAGCGCAGTTTGAAATTGATCACAGTATGTGGGAATCTGTTGATAGTGCAAGTCTTAATGTCATGAGTGAGCAAGAAACGTCGATTGTTAGTGACGAGATTCAGAATGATTGTATTGCTGCTGGTGATATGATAGAAAACGGTGGCATGGTTGTTAATGCTATAGTGAAGACGGACCACTTGGTTATGAATGACCTGATAGAGCATCATGGTATGGGTGCAGATGCAAATTCAATGAGTGAGCAAGACATGAGTGTTGATGATGCGATGGAGTGTATACTCGAAATGCTCGCTGGTGATGTGATTGAGAAAGATGACGTAGTTATTAGTGATGTGATTGAGAAAGATGACATAGTTGCTAGTGATATGATTGAGAAAGATGATGTAGTTGTTAGTGATATGATTGCGCAAGATGACGTAGTTGTTAGGGATGTCATTGAGAAAGATGTCGTGATTGCAAATGAAATGTTAGAGCAAGGGTGTCGGGTTGAGGCAAGTAATGACCTGGCTGAGCATGGTGGCGTGATTGTTAATGATGTAATAGAGTGATAGCATTCAGGCTGATGTGGTGATTGAGCAAAGTGACGATGGTGTGGCCACTGATGGTATGATGGAGAAAGATGGGATGCATGCTAGCGGTATTAGAGAGGAGTGTTCCTTGGTTACAGATAATGTCATAGATCAAGATGTTATTACTGGACATGCAATTAAAATGATTGAACAAGATAGTTTGAAAGCTAACGATGTGAGCATCATGACCATTGAAGAAGAAGTAGATCAGATTGGAGTGAATGGTTGTGATGCACGGGGGCAATATGATGTGTTTGTGAATGATTTGATGAAGCAGGATAACATGAGAGACCTGGCTGCAAGTGGTAGCAAGTGCCCTGATGATGTGAAAACTACTCAAGGTGTGGATCAGAATGGAATACCTGTCATGATGACGTCGGTCAGTGTGTGAAAGCAATATTGAAAGACGGTGCAGAATGTGCAAAATGTGTTGGGAAGTATGTTGTTGTAAAGTATGAAGGAAAGCTTTATCCTGGCTTTGTTGAGGAAGCGGATGAAACCGATTTGTATGTTGAGTGCATGCGCACAGTAGGCAGAGGTAACAAAAACTGTTTCTATTGGTCTAAAAATAACAGGGACATGTGCTGGTATGACAAAGACAGTGTGGTAGCAATTATCCCTCCTCCTTACAAAATGCCTGGTTCAGATTCACAATTTCAGGTACAAGTTAAGGTTTGGGAAGCTGTAACAAAACGTAATTAATAATTCAGGTTCTGATTTGCTCAATCCTCTATATTGAACATGCAAGTTAATTGTTTGGAAGAAGATAATGTGTGAGATGCATTAATTTACACACCATTGTCTCATCTACTGCAAGACCGGTTTCTACCTTTTGGGTTTTATCAGGCGCAGGCAGAATTCAACACAGGACCTAGGATTATTATTATTATTATCAGACTCATTATATCTATGCTACACGTATCACATGGGCTAGCTATAAAATGCATTCAGGCTAGGAGTAATTTGTCGCAATATATTCGCATAATTGTCACTGCTTTGCCATTAGTCCATCATGGGTAGCTGTGCCTAAATGAAATGAGTCTGTCTTGTAAGCCATTGGTTATAGGTTCAGCGACTGCCTGCACATTATGAGACCAAAAAGGATGAAATATGTCATGCAGTGAATCTGTCTATGTTGTGTAAAATTAATTCATTACAATACCGGATTACCAAAGATAATTGATATATGATATGTTAGATGAATTTCATGTTTTCTGTTTCTTCCCCGTTACGCGTGACTGTCTTTCCTGTTACGCATGTGGGAAATGATATAGTAAGAATTATGTTTACAAATGTGTTTTACAATATATTCTGTGTGAAATGACAACTTCAGTGTTCTACATTCCTAAATGCAGTAATCCTACAGCAGTGCTACAAATCCCAAGAGCAAATTCAGCGAACTATGGGCGAAAGTCTGTCCTGTTGCAAAAACATGTCCTTCCTGTAACACAATTGTCCTTCCTGTTATAAAGCTTCCTCCCCCAAAATACACAAATATAATATTCCTCAGGGCTAATCTGGAATGGAGATAGCATTGCAATAACAAATCATTATTTTAACAAACAAGTGTTTACCACTATGACAGCAAGTCACTTAGAAATCAGAAACCCCAATTCAAGTCAAATGCACTTTACATAAATGTGTTGCATAATACTTGAATTAACTAAAATTATGTTCACTCATACCAATTTTGTCTACATAAATCACAAAATTGTAGTTGTTTGGACTTTTAGGCATTAAGAACGAAATGATTCTAATTATATTTTCATATTAAGCTTCAAAATACATTTGTGTTACAGGATGGACAAAATCCCCATGCTCACAATAGTAAGGCACCAGTAATTATTTAAAAGGGATTATGTTAAGCTGCCATTTTATGTTTTCTGGCATCTACTTTGATCATTCAATTGAGATACTTAATAAAATTTGTTCTTTAAGTAAATAAATTTCTTTGTTTTACTGACCCAAAATACCTGCAGATTTTGATATTGACTCATATACCTGCCAGCCATTTTATGTGTTATTTTGAAATATGTTAATTGTAAATATATACAATGTACCTTATGCAGCATTTTGATACATGAAGTAATTTTATTGCATACCCATGCTTCATGAAATATTTTGTATGTGATGTAAGCTGCTGATTTTATTTTATCTCCTTGTATTAATGAAGTTTAAGAATTTTTGGTTAAAATAAATAAATAAATAAATAAATAAATAAATAAATAAATAAATAAATAAATAATGGGAATGAATGAATAAATAAATAATGGAATGAATAAATAAGTAATGGACAAACAAATGAATGCATGAGGGAATGAAATTTTAGTAGGAATAAGTCCTGACAGGTCTTTGTTGAAATTATGTGGAGAGTTTCTATAAATGAACCACTTAGCCCTGAATGTCCAAAGAAATAGCTATGAAATTAAATATAGAAATTACAAGAACTGAATGCTTAAGGTGCTGGTAATTTGAAGATAGTTAAACTGTGAATTATTGCGGTCATCCACAACAATGGCTCTCAGAATAAACATTTTCAAACTCATATAGGAGGGCAAGTGTCAGAACCATAGCTGGAGCTCTTGCATTAGTAGCAATTAATGCCTACTATTGTTTGGTGTCAGCTATCGGTCTGGGCATAATCAGCTTGACATATGGGTGAGCTTAACACCTCTTTCAAACAAAGCTAAATCCAGACATCACAGTTTGCCAACATAATGACTTACTCACCTGTCAAAACATGAAAATGTGGAAATATTACCAAAATTAAAATACTAAATGTTTAGAGAGTATGGAAAGGCTATCCAATCAAAACCCATTTTGAAATCAGTGCTGGGCTTGATCATGAATGCATTAGCCAATGAAAATGAGAATTTTAAATGGAAGCGGTGGTCAGTTAGCTCGAACAAAACCGGATGACATTCTCAGCCAGACCCGGTACCTCATCCATGAGAACAAGAAGTAGTAAGAGCATAGAAGAGATAAGTAGCAAACCAGAACAATTTCTAGATCACAGTGACAATACCATGGAACGGCAAATGAAGATCCTTATGATTGGTTAGAGTGTGCTTCACGTTGGACAGTGATTCATAAGAAAGACGCTGGACAACAGCTTGCTGCAATGGCAAACAATCTTCAGGGCATAGCTAAACAGTGGTATGCCAATGTTACACTGGAGGATAGGCATGAACTTGACAAGTTTAAAACCGCATTCCTAGACAGATTTGGAGATAGACCTGAAGAGCAGTGGGCGAATACAAGTGACTTGCTTAGTGAGAAGCAGAACATTGATGAGTCAACTGATGCATATATTACCAGAGTGCTATATAAAGTTAAAAGACTTGAGATGTCTGATAAGGTGGTTATGTCAATAATTATCAATGGCTTAAAAGATGCGGTAAAAAGTCATGTAGTAACTAGCAACCTTAAATCAATTAATGACATCCTCCGTAGTGCACGTACAGTAGAATCACTGTAAAAGGTCAACACACCAGATGTAGCGTCCATCAATGAAATTGTACTTAAGATGCAGGCAGCCATGAAGGACATAATATGAGAAGAGGTTTCAGCGCAATTCCTAAATAATTTGCGTCATGTCGACAACATTAATAATATACAACCAAATTCCACTAGTGCATGCTGCTGCAATGAGCAACAGAGTGTAAATATTATATCCAGACGACAACAACACAACAGACCAGCATACAGTCAACCAATGCATGACCAACAATGGTCACACCCGAGACTTTCCATACAGTATCCGGCCCAGACACTTCAGAATCCATGGCCAGTCCGAGAAGCATACAGTCAACAGTATAGCCACAATGCCACGACAGTGACGCCTCCATCGCAACATCAGGGAGTCCCACTGCAGCATCAGCGAGTTCCACAACAACAGGGAGTTGCACAGTTACCCGCACAGGGAACATATATAAAGGATCAGAATCTGACCACTGGCATCCAGACTCTTCTTAAACTAAGAAAGCGTCAGGCATTATGTTCTCGAGTTTAAGTTATTATCTAATACTTAACTATACTTATTATGTATCTCTATATCACGTATAATGTACATATATCTCTACCGTCAACTGTATAAATGAAAAGCACACCTCATATGCTACAGTTGTAGCCCGAGAGAATAAAGGTATCTTGACTTGACTCGACATGTATCATCTCACAATCCGCAATCATATGCGACCGAGATAATCCCATATTATTCCTCGCAATGACTAGACACACGTGTACCAATCGAATCGGCCGTAATACATGTAGGTTCATGGAATAAAACTACTTTTCCTACCCGGTAGTCCGTCCGTAGAATTTTCATAGGCCAGAGTCAGAAAACTCGATCGACTACATACACGGGTAAAATTTTCAAAAAATATTGCTGACCACAAGATAAACTAGATTGTTCGGTCGATGATGCATCATCGCAAACCCCCCCCCCCACCCCACGTCAACCTTTGAAATTTTGAACCTCCAACGTCCCCCCCACACCCTCACCCCGCCCAACACTTACACACAACACCCTCAGGGAGTGGAGCCAAATGTAAATGTCCACTTGCAGTACACACTTATATGGGTAACACACATACCAAATTTGGTTGAATTCCGTCCAACGGTTTCGGAAGACACATGCCTGCCCGCGCTCACTCACGCACGCGTTGCACGGCATAACACCCACTTTTCTTCCAAAAACGTGGTAATAACAAATAATAATGATACATTTTCATTAGATGAGGTGCAAATTGGCGCTTAGATTACAATACTAGTCTGACAAAATGTGCGTTAGCTATCCTACAATTTAGTGAATTAATTCGCTAATCTTGTCTCATTTTTAAAGGCAAAAATTTGTAGATACAGTGAGTACGGCAGTTCCGGATCATCGGCAGTTTCGGATCACTATATCTTAGTCATCAAAGAAATTCTTTGGAATTAGGCTTAATAGATTTAATATTTTGTTGTTTTTCAATAACTTCAGTTTATTGAGGAGGAAGAAACATACAAATGTGTATATCAATTGTGTCAGATTCCCCAGCATTTAATTCATAATAAAGCATCTGTCGCGATTAACCACCATTAGGCTATAGTCGAAACGAAAACCAAGCTCATCTCTCATAGCGGTATGCCGAAAATGCTTCTATAGACAGCACATGTTTGTATGTCAATGATATTTCTCATATTCTTGTTTCTTGCCTTCTGAAAACATGACAATGGAATAAGACTGTTTTCGAAAATATTATTTTATAGTCCTCAAACTGACAGTTTAAATAACTGCATCCGGAACTACCCAAAGTGATAGGAATTGACGTATTCGGTCGACTCACGCCATTGTGAAATTCTTTGATGTGTAAAACTCAAACTAAATCATTTTTATATGTGCATAAAGCACAAATGTGGGTCATCAAAATCTAATCTGTTTGATTTAAAATATTATATATAATTCACAGGAACTATTTTTAGGTAGTGATCCAAAACTGTGTGAAAAAATTATAATATATTTATAATAAACAGATTGCTGAAACGCCGAGAAGAATTATATTGTTTATTTGCAATTGTGTGTTATACCAGTATTGATTAGTGCGACGTCGTAATGTTCGGAATGGCTCAATGATAATAAACATACATCATCCAATAGCTGTGAGCGGTGAGACTATGATGTCATATTTATGACGTCACAATGACCTCTGGGATTTTACAACAATCTCACAAAATGCGAAAAATATGCTGTAATGAAAACTAGGCAATGACGGGTCATGACCAACATAAATGACAGACAAAGCTTTCCCTGACTAAAAGCAACTGTTTATCAGAGCCGTGGTAAAACTCGGATTTGCATCATAGTATAGGCGTGTACCCGACTCCCCATCCTTTCTCTTGCGATTCCTTGCTTAAGAGTTTGCTAAGCTAAGCAAATCACGTTTTGAGTTTAGCGCGTTTCGAGAAACACCTTAAGATTTTTTGCCCAGGGCAGCAAATTTATTTTGCTTAAGTTATAAAACGTAAGAAGTTTCGTGAAACCGGGCCCAGGTAATGATCTGTCTCAAGGTAGTACAACTCTGAGTACACCACACCAGATTGATAAATTACACAAGTTGTAGATATGGGATTGTCTTGTGGGAAGTCATGACCCCGCTGGACATCTTATATGTACGAGTAAGTCCCGAGTAAAAATTCAAAATTCAGATGTGAATACCAGGCGAGCTAATAGACTATGTCACCATGTATATATTAAGATGTACCGATCAGCGGTTACTAGCAATGATCATCATCATCTATACTTAGATGCAATACCAGCATCTTATTATTTGGATATATATTTATTATTTGGATATATATTATTAGCACTGGATAACTGGTACCGTCCATAGCGTCCTTGTAAGAGGAATACGTACATTATCAGTGTGGGATATGCATACATTGTCAGACGAGGTACACATTATCAAATTGACAAAATGATTAGCGGCTAGCCGGAATCAGATTAAATATGACGTACGGACGTAGTTAGTTACGATAGCGATCTATATTCTCACGAAAGCTTGAGAAAATGAGCCGAAAGGTAAACAGTCAGGCTAGGAGGAATGGTAACTTGTTTGCCGATCATTCGTCATTCTGACAGATTCATAAACGTTAGCCGAAAAGTAATCAGTCAGGCTAAAAGGAATGGTAACTTGTCTGCCGATCATTCGACATTCTGACAGATTCATAGACGTTAGGTACACGGGTCGAAACTTGTTGTCAAACAAGCATAGGTCATTCTGTCATGGGAAGCAGTTGGAATTTTAGGGAACAACAAGATATAAAAACTGAGATGGTATAAAAGGGGAACTTTAACTTTCAGTCGGGATCCGGTCCGCCTCGCACCTTGTGAAACGCTCTTGCCGAATGGCTTTAAGTAGGCAAGAGTTAGCTTGAATAGTATAGCAAACCAGAGCAGCTGGGAGTAATGCTAGTTCATTGTGAAAGATTAGGAAAATATTGAAATAAATTTGTCGTAAATACGTAAACTGGTAACAGTAAAAGTTACCGACTTTGTAGGTTCATTATACAGTTAAAATTAGCGAATAAAACGATCACCTTGTGATATAAGTACAAGGCAAAAGTTTGGCACATAGTTTGTTGTTGACTCTGGAGACTACGGAAGATCACCGTAGCTTACCTGCAAGTTCTAGTAATCAGTCAGATCAGGCCCGGATATCAAATACAAGTATCGTTAAAGTTCATCTATAAACGAGGCGAGCTGATATCTATTTCTTTCGTTCTCGGTAAGGTTGGTTGTCGCAGCAACCTTACATACAAACCTTACCCAAAACGGAAGAGATCTCATAATCAAGTATACTTCATGAAAACGTGTGCGTAGCATAGAAACAGGATAGACATCAGAGGATAGACATCAGAAATCTTCAAAGTGTGCAATGCATCATGGGAAAAAGGTTTATTTGGTTCAGTGGGCTCATCAGTCTAAACGGACATGGGCGCTAGAGGATAAAATCTCAGATGCTGACAAGAAGTTTTTCCATGACAACAAAACTATGGATGGGCGGGCTAAAAAGCTAAAACGGCATAAGCGAAGTTATTTCAAGTAGTAATTAAGATCTGATACATCACAAATATTAAGCATCATTGCCAGTCTCAAAGATAGAATTACTTTGGAGAATTTCTATTTTTTTTAAATCTATTATTTTATCACAGTTTTGTTATTATTATTTATTAAAAAGCTGCATGGTTACTCCTATTACTCCGATTCTGCATTTTCAATGCGCCAGTATACGGCTGCATAAATTAAGTCTCTAGTTTTTGCGAAGTTTTAGAGTTTTAATCAACCGTTTCGATGTTTAATTTGACGACATCATGTTTATAAGTGCTTCTGGACTCCGTTCGTCATACTGTTTATTAATTATTAACTTTAGTTTGTTAGTTATCTGTGTGCAAAGTTTTGGCTTAAACATACTTGACTCTACTAGTAGTCCGCCATTAGTGAAAAATCGGCCGGCTGACAACAGCTCACGCTATTATTATTCGTTAAGTACTCGTGCAAGTCTTTGTCCCGCTATGATTAGATACGCCACTAACGACTTGAAAGCTATCCAACAGTTGGTGCTGAATAATAGCTTGCTACGTAGGTTGGACAAGGAGACTTTTTATGTACTACGTGCTAACGGAATAAATACTGTTGCTAAAACGAAACGTGGATGTCGGGCCGGTCGCCTTAAACGAAAGGCTGTGTCTATATGCGCCCACAGGAAGGACGACAATCTGGTACGTATCCACCCACGGCAGTTCTCGACAAAGCTAAAAGTGTGTCTTTGGAACTCACGGTCCTGTAGAAACAAATGTAATGAGATTATGGAAATGATTATCGATGAAAAGATTGACATTTTGATATTAACCGAATCGTGGTTGCAAGCGAGTGGCGATGAATCTAAAATAGCATCTATAACTCCTGATGGATATGAACTTAAGCATCACCCACGGGCATCTCGTTGGGGTGGCATTGCTATTATTTATAGAAGCCATCTCCATATCAAAGTATCTGTGAATGCTTTCCCTGAGTATCAGTCAGTTGAGACACTCGAGTTCGTCCTAACGCATGGTCAGATAGCTATGAGGTTCGTGTGCCTTTACCGTGCCAGCAGCATGTTAACACACCAACGCATAAAAATGGTCACATTATTGACTGGGTAATTAGTCGGGATTCAGAACAGTGTGTCCAAAACGTACTTGTGAAGGATCTTCAAATGTCCGACCATTACCTAGTAACAATACATCTAGACGCCATTAAAACGCCCACACCAAAGAAATCGGTACTCGTCAGAAATATCAAAAATATAAATAAAACTGCGTTTCGTATGGATCTCGAACTGTCGAGTCTGGTCTGTTCTCCACCACAAAGCACCGACGATTTAGTGGAACTGTACAATGCAGAACTGTTACGGTTTTTAGATAAGCATGCTCCTGAGAAAATTAAGATGATTCCCCAAAGATCTCAATCTCATTGGCTTTTTACACAAGAAGTCAGGCTAGAAAAAGGGAATAGGCGGAAGGCCGAAAGGAGATGGAGGAAGTCACGCCTAGAAGTCCATCGCCAGATCTATGTCCAAGCTAGAAACAATGTTACAAGGCTCATTGATAGGGCAAAAGCAATGTTCTTCAACAATAAAATTTCAGAGTGCAAATCCAACCCAAAAGAGCTTCATAATATAATGTCCACTCTTATGGGTAAGCGCAAAGACTCCTCACTTCCCGATAACAACGATCATGCGCAGATTGCTAGATCATTCTCACAGTTTTTCCAAAATAAGATTGATGATATTCGAAGTCAGTTACATCAATCCACTGTCTCAACAATGTCCACGTGTGATGAACCAGCATTCGAACATGGCTACCTCGACCATTTTCAGCCTCTCTCTGAACAAGACGTCTCATTTCCCCTCAAAGAATCAAAGCCAACATTTTGTGCTCTTGACCCTGTCCCAACCAAAATGATATTTGAATATTTGGACATTTTACTTCCAACAATAACATTAATCATTAACTCTAGTCTAGAGTCGGGTGTCATGCCAAAGGTCTTCAAGCAAGCTATAATCAATCCGCTGCTTAAAAAACAAGGTCTTGATCAAGACGTATTAAAGAACTATAGACCCGTGTCTAACCTGCCGTTTATCTCAAAACTTGTTGAAAGGCCCGTATGTAAACAACTATCTGTACACTTGAATTCACACGAGCTACATGAGCCTTTCCAATCTGCTTATAGACAGAGTCATAGCACGGAGACAGCGTTATTAAGAGTGATAAATGATATTCGAAGTGGTATCGATATGGGTAATGTCTCGTTACTAATTCTACTTGACCTCAGCGCTGCATTCGATACCATCGACCATGAAAACCTACTCTCTAAACTAAGTCGTGCATTCGGTGTCAAAGGTCCTGCATTAGATTGGTTTCATTCATACTTGACTGATAGATGTCAATCAGTATACATAAATGGAACCCCTTCGGAATCAATCCAGCTTACGTGCGGCGTACCACAAGGGTCTATACTGGGCCCCGTTCTATTCACCCTGTACACTCGACAACTAGGTTCAGTAATCGAAAAACATAATATCAAGACACCTTTATGCAGATGATACTCAACTAATCAACAATTTTACGCCATCCACATCCACTGCAACTATCGCTTCCAATCAAATAACAAACTGTTGCTCCGATATTAAATTATGGATGACCTCTAACATGTTGATGTTGAATGATGATAAAACCGAAGCGATGTTGATTGGGCCAGCAATTCGGCGTGCCAAAACAGAGTTATCTGCGATTACCATCGGCTCAGCTCAAATTCCCTTGGTAGACACTGTTAAGGACTTGGGTGTCATGTTAGACAATGAACTTAGTATGGAACATCATGTCCGTTATCTGCGTAAGGTGTGTTTTATGCAGCTGCGGAATATATCAAACATCAGAAAATACATAACTCGCGAAGCTGCTATTATGTTGGTACTAACATTAATTACCTCAAAAGATGCTATGCGCAAACTCCAAGCAATTCAGAATGCAGCCGCTAGAGTTGTTTCCCTAAAGCGTAAGAGTGATCATATCAGTCCCATTCTCCAAGATCTTCACTGGCTTCCAATAGAACAGAGAATACACTTCAAAGTCCTCTGCCTAACCTATCAATGTAACATATCTACAGCACCAACCTCCCTTTCAGAACTGCTAGAAACGTACACGCCAAGCAGGCCACTTAGATCTGCAAATCTAAACCTGCTTAAAATTCCAAAAGATAAATAAAAAACCTATGGTCACAGAACATTTGCTTTTGTTGCTTCTACAGAATGGAATGATCTTCCAGCTAGTCTTAAATCTTCATCCACTCTACCTATATTTAAATCAAATCTTAAAACGTTTTTGTTCCGTCAGGCATATCCAACTGTATGATCATTTTATTTTATTATTGTAAGCGCTTAGAGCACGCAATATTTGCGTGGAATTATAGCGCACTATAAATATCCTATTATTATTATTATTATTATTATTATTAGTGCTATGAGGCCGGCCAACCTAAAAAATTTTGTAACCAAAGGCTTTGTAAAAATTGTTATCTCTGAAATTTATATTCTTTTTTTTTTCCTTTCTATATTAGGCACTGGCAAAACGGGATCCCAATCAAGCTTCACACTCAACACATTTCACATATTACTACTTGCTTTACTTCTTCCATGCATCATTTCCGCCAGTCCAAGTATCCAACGAATAAACTATGGTGTAGTTTTCTCAAGACAAGGTACAATTCTAGCTTCATCTCAGTATTGGTTGCACACTTTCCAGGTTAAACTTCCTGTTTTCATGGCAATTGAAAATATTCCTAGCTGTTATACTGCAAATACTTCATGTACAACAATGCAAAATATTATTCATCAAGCGAATTTGATTACGGTTAAAACTATGAATAGACTACGAAAAACCTTAGATTATATTGAACAATTTGTCCCGGAAGTTAAGATTAAATCAACACAGATACGTAAACGAACTCTATTGCCCTTCGTTGGTCACTTAGGCAAATCGATTTTTGGCTTAGCAACTGAAGGAGATGTTAATATTCTTGCTCAACATATTCAAGCTGTCAAAAAGACATTTACGTTTAGCCACTGCCGTAAAACAACATAATGATCATTTGTCTTCATATATATGGCTAAAGTGAATGACAGAATGGATAACCGTGTCTCTGGTATTGCGAGTAATCATCATCGAATAGGAAAATTAAATAATTATGTACAAAAGTCATTAACTAGAGTTAGAGAAGAATATTCTATGGCTAATGAATTTCTCATCGATCAAATTTCACAAGCTTCTTGGGTGGAAAATAAACTAGAAGAGCTGAAACTAGGTGTAACTGATTTGTAAAAGGAAATCTCTCTCCTCTAAGTCTGTCACGAATGAAACTTTGGGAAGCCATGCGCTATGTTCGTCATCTGCTTGAAACTATATTCAGAGGTTTTTATATTGCTCAAACAGACACATCATTTTACCACGAGAGGTCACTTTTTGCTCACAAGAAACAGATCAAATCTGTACATAACGCTTAAATTTCCATTGACAACTCAAGAAGCGCCATTAAAATTATTTAAAATCATTTCATTACCAGTACCAATTAATAGAACCTCCTTTCATGCAACTCAATTATTGGACTTACCCGATTATTTTGCAATCACCAGACAATCAGTATTACTTTACCCTATCTGAAACAGGTTTATCTCAATGCACAGGTACGCGTCATAAGCAATGTTCTGTTAACATAGCAATGACACCAAGTACACAAACATCATGTGTAACTGCCTTATTTCATGATGATAAATCTGTTATAAATAAGCTATGTGATTTCCGTTTCCTACAAAATCATGTTCAACCAACAATCATAGAGACTGAACCATCAACTGTTTTAGTCTACAAATATGATATACTTAATTTAGATTGCGATGGCAAGCAAAATATAATCACTGGCTGCGCTTTCTGTTTGATAACTCTTCCATGTCTCTGCTCAATCATGACAACTTCATTCTATTATCCTGCCCGTTTTATGCACTGTTAAAAAGATAGTGAAATCTCTGTTATTCATCCAACTAATTTAGCTTTAATACAGGAATTTGTTGATGATAATTCTTATGCAGACATATCTGGTAGCTCTATTTTTCAAAAACCATTAGAGATTTCTATGCTAGATATTGCCATTTTTAATCATAATCTTTCTAATCTTTTAGCTGCAGATAAGAAATCACACTTAAGTTTAAGAAAATTAGCCAAAGCAGTTAAAAATGATGGCATTATTTTTCAGTCTCTAGCTGAACCATTACTGGACGGGAAAATTATAAAAAATCCAATATGCCCGCCAAACACGCTACATTTTGATTGGATCACGGCAGCTATGGGGTGGGGTGGGGTGGGGGGGGGGGGGGGGGGGGGGGGGGGGTGTGTGTGTTACGGATTACCTTCCCTTTAATGGCCATTAGTCTCCCCAATTTCGGCCCGATCACTTCAGTAGTTCTAGACAAGTCGTCGTTTTCGGGAAAACTAGGTAATCCAAGATGGCTACACAACCATTTGGTCAATCAAGCCCTCTTGAACAAACTTGGCTTATCTCTTGCCCTAGATGATGTTTTATGAGTTTTGAATTGATTCCCCAAGCTGCATCGGAGCAGTCATGGTATCCCGGACAGACAAATGGGTCAGCTGAGCTAACTGGACGAGCGTTCATCGTCATGGAGCATATTGCATGTGGGAGTCAACAAGTGTGAATCTGACAGATGGATATCAGCCAAGGGATAACCGCCAGATATACTGACAAACTCTTGTAAATTTATGCAAGTACTAATTATTTCAGTAAGAATCTGTAGAACAGTGCCAGGAACAATGTGCAATACCGCATTTTTCATTCAACTTAACTAAATGGAGAAGCATTCATCATCATGGCGATTACTGGATATGGGAGTCAACAGGCAGGAACTTGACAGGCGGCTACCAACCAGTCATAGCATTATGGCCACTGGCCAAACAAACTGGATCTTTTTATCGTGCATTCATCACGTAATCGCAATTAATGTTTGGCTTCTTTACAGAGGGTAGATAAAAAACTGATATGTTAGAGACAAAACAGATTATTAGAGGAACAAAGACGGTAAAAGGCGCAAAAAGGATGACGGCTAAACTGTCATGGATGGCATTTACTGGATATTGAAGACAACAGTACAGCTAGACGACTTAATGATAATATCAGGATATTAATGTTATCGCCATTGTTATCATCTTATATATTATTTATAACTTATCTTCATGATTATATATTATTTATTTATAACTTATCTTCTTGATTATATATTATTTATAACTTATCTTCATGATTATATATTATTTATTTATAACTTATCTTCTTGATTATATATTATTTATAACTTATCTTCATGATTATATATTATGTATAACTTATCTTCATGATTATATATTATTTATTTATAACTTATCTTCTTGATTATATATTATTTATAACTTATCTTAATGATTATATACTATTTATAACTTATCTTCCTGATTATATATTATTTATAACTTATCTTCATGATTATATATTATTTATAACTTATCTTCATGAAGTTTCGTTTAAAACAAAAGCAGTATAAAAGCAATTTAGCTAGTCTCTGTCATATTTATTTCTCTAGTCCATAGAATGTTCCAGAATTTAATTCAATTTTAAATACCGGCAAAAGCACCAGCTTTAAACTTTGTTTTGAACACAGTAAATGAGCAAAAGCAATATAAAACTAATTTGGTCACACTCTGTCAAATTCGTTTCCCTAGTCAATCAAGAGGGAATACATGCTGTCAATACTACACCTTATCCTTGAACCAAACCCAATGTTGACCATCAAACTATATTCATCCATGAATAGGGCCTAATTACTAGAAAGCAATGACTCACTGTCCCATATGTAGACATATTTCCTTGTAATGAGGCCACCTGGATTTGTGACTGTGATTGCTAATTATTACAGCAACAATCTGTGTGTCAGTGTCCGTAACAATGTACATATATTATAATATATTTCATTCATCTGAGCTAACTGGACGAGCATTCATCGTCATGGAGCGTATTGGATATGAGTCAACAAGTGTGAATCTGACAGATGGATACCAGCCAGGGGATAACAGACAGATATACCGACCAACTTTTGTAAATTTATGCAAGTACTAATTATTTCAGTAAGAATCTGTAGAAAACAGTGCCAGTAGAAATGTGCAATCCTGCATTTGTCATTCAACTGAACTACCATATTCATGCCTATGCTCAAATAGAAGCCCATCCCCTAACTTTGACATATGAGTTAAAATGATTTCTTAGCAGATTCAACATGGCAAAACTCTGTATTAGAAGCCCATCCCCTAACTTTGACATATGAGTTAAAATGATTTCTTAGCAGTTTCAACATGGCAAAACTCTGTATTAGAAGCCCATCCCCTAACTTTGACATATGAGTTAAAATGATTTCTTAGCAGTTTCAACATGGCAAAACTCTGTATTAGAAGCCCACCCCCTAACTAAGCAATTTGTATCGGGAAAAAAAGATGGATATCAGCCAAGGGATAACAGCCAGATATACTGACCAACTTTTGTAAATTTATGTAAATACTAATTATTCCAGTAAGAATCTGTAGAACACAGTGCCAGTAATAATGTGCAATACTGCATTTTTCATTCAACTTAACTAAGTGGACAAGCGTTCATCGTCATGGCGATTACTGAATATGGGAGTCAACGGGCATGAACCTGACTGACAGCTACCAACCAGTCATAGCATCATGGACACTGACCAGACAAACTGGCGATCTTTTTATCGTGCATTCATCGAATAATCGCATTTAATGTTTGTCTTCTTTACAGAGGGTAGGTAAAAAACCTGACACATTATAAACAAAACTGAAATCATTAGAGGTAAAAGGCGCTGATGCGAAAAGGATGGAAGACTAAAGTGTCATTGCATTTACTGGATATTGGAGTCAACAGTACAGCTAGACGATTTCGTGATCCAAATGTGGGCAAATATTAGATGTCTGAGCACCTGTTGCCAGGTTGTCCATAGGACCCATGGGTACCATTATATGACTTCTTTTAATGAGCGAATGAAGAAACCCAAAGCTGGTCAGACATCATATGCTGAGGACATTCTTGTGCCCAAATTTGTGAAGAGCAGAAAAACAGTCGTTTCCAGAAACTGAACGTCTACTAGCAAGAAATACTGTAGTGACTCGACTGAAAATTACTGAGATTACTGAAAGATGATCTTATAAATTTCCTACAAGGAGGTAGTCAGGTTACCGGTGTTGTTTGTAAAAATGACCTGTTTAGGGTGACTATCGAGACTGCTGAAGGGTGATGATAAATTATGAGTTACTCACACCACCAGACCCCACTGACGGAAGGTAAGTTATGGCTGAAATTTCCCAAACCGAATACAATGAAACCTAACTTAGCGGTCAGCGTCCCCAAAATCCATTTTGATTACTATCTGGGTACCAGTGAGGTTCTGAGCGTTTCTCCCGCATATTGTTTGTGGCAGAGTTTACTGGTTAATAGGTAGATGATGTTCCTGGTTTGGCAATTGCCTACAATTTTGGCAGTGTAGGAAAGTTTTGTGTGGCAACGTTTGAAGAAACAGGTTTTCTCCATATTTGGCATATTGTGCAGTTCTTAGCTTTGCAGGCCAATAGCGGGTTTCTGTGTGTCTATTGGCTAAGTCGCCAATGGGGGGGGGGGGGGGGGTGGAAGCTTAGCTCTGACTATTTTGTCTTTGATTGTTCGGTTCCTCCTGAAACCAAACAGGGGCAAAATCTGTCACAAACAATATGTGGAAGAAATGCTCAGAAGATTCAAAATATGCATACAAGAACACCTACGTTCAATCACCAACCTCCACAAAATGGAGCGATATGACACCCCAGTAGCCAGACATTTAAACAAACCAGGGCACACAAGAAGCAAAATGCGCTTCAGAATTATACAGGTACTATCATCTGATCCAACTGACACAAAGTCCACACCATGGAGGAGATAAAAAGAATGCCACTGGATTCACCAGCGACATACAATGGAGCCAATCAGGAATAACCTAGCAGGATAAAGGCCACCTCTCCACTGGACGGTGGTCAAAACACCAGACTGCCAACCAGCACGTCATTCATTCCCAGTGGTGGCCTCCAAACTCACCCTTTCAAGTCTACCAATACTACATCTCTCCTATGACATCACGGACGACGTCGGCGTCACCAAGGACAATGATGTCATAAATATACCCCTCACAACCCATTAGCCAGCGAATTCACCAAGTAGAATACGCAAGTCCACGATGAAGACGTGTTTTTGTTAAAAAAATGTAACATTATGTATGGCTGCAAAAGCTCATGGACCAGGCATATAAAAGCCAAGCACACAGAAGTACCGCCATGTACATGTGACGATTGCGTGCAACCAATCACTCGCCTAGAACATCTAAGGAAACAGTTCATCAACAGACACGATCTCACAAACAAGAGGCCCAAGGGGGTTGTATCGCTCACCTGGACCATAGGCATTTCAACTAGAATGCTCTTCATCAACAAGATGGTCACCAAACCGTTTATCTGGCAGTTTCACAAATTGCAAATTTGAGATTAGAATACCCAAAAACATATATAAAACTAATTTCGGCCTCAAAATCCATCAGATAAAAAAAATCCAATATGGACGCCAAACATGCTATATTTTGATTGGCCCACAGTGTCCATGTTTTTTGACGGATCAACTTCCCTTGAACAAACTTTAATGGCCCTTGGTCCCGAATCATATCTGCCAAATTTCGGCCCAATCCTTTCAGCGGTTCTGGAGAAGACGTTTTCACTACAACTAGATCAACCAAGATGGCCGCAGAACCATTTGACCAATCAAGTTCCCTTGAACAAACTTGGTTCAGCTCTTGCCCTAAATCGTATTTCATGAGATTTGCATCAATCCCCTAAGTGGTTTCGGAGAAGAATTTTAGACGTTTCCTAAAATCGGGCTAAATCCAAGATGGCCGCCGGCCAAATTGGCCGATCGGGTTCATTTGAACAAACTTGGATCCCTATGCCCTAAGGAAGCTGCCTGGCAAATATAATCGAAATCGGCCCAGTGGTTCTTGAGAATTCGTTTAAAGGAAGTTGGCGGACAGACGGACGATGGACGGTCGCCATGGCATAAGCCCACTTGGCCTTTCAGGCCAGGTGAGCTAAAAAGGAAGCTACAATTGTTATCAGTAAAGTCAAAACTATAGAAGGATGTCTGATAATTTATCCAGGACAAGAATTCCGCGGAATTAAATGTCTCGCCTGTCTCCTGTTTGTCACAGTTACCTTTACCTTTAACCTTCTGCCCGCAATGTTATTATGCCGCTTCATAACATTATAGCTAACCAGGTATCCAAGTTTAGTTACAATAGGCGTAACCAATCCTGAAATATAAGCTGAAAGGTTTTGCTAAACGCAAAAACTTAATGTTGAAAAAGCAGAGTTCTGTATCAAGTTCAGTGACCTTGACCGTTGACCTTGTTCCCCCAACATTATCATGCTGCTTCCTAACATTATAGGTAACCATGTATCCAAGTTTAATTGCAAATAGGCTTAACAAATCCTGAAATATAAGCTGAAAGGTTTTGCTAAGCGCAAAAATTTAATGTTAAAAAGGCAGAGTTCTGTATCAAGTTCAGTGACCTTGACCTTTGACTTTGTTCCCCCAACATCATAATGCTGCTTCCTAACATTATAGGTAACCATGTATCCAAGTTTAGTTGCAATAGGCTTAACCAATCCTGAAAAATAAGCTGAAAGGTTTTGCTAAACGCAAAAACCTAATGTTGAAAAAGCAGAGTTCTGTATCAAGTTCAGTGATCTTGACCTTTGACCTTGCGACGCCAACATCATCATGCTGCTCCCTAACATTATAGGTAACCATGTATCCAAGTTCAGTTACAATAGGCTTAACCAATCCTGAAATATAAGCCGAGAAGTTTTGCTAAACGCAAAACCTTAATGCTGAAATAACAGAGTTCTGTATCAAGGTCACAGTGACCTTGACCTTTGACTTTGTGAAAACAACATCATCATCATCATGTTGCTTCCTATCATTATAGGTAACCATGTATCCAAGTTTAGTTGTAATAGGCTTAACCAATTCTGAAATATAAGCCGAGAAGTTTTGCTAAACGCAAAAACATAATGTTGAAATAACAGAGTTCTGTATCAAGGTCACAGTGACCTTTAACCTTTTGACCCCAACATCATCATGCTGCTTCCTCTCATTATAGGTAACCATGTATCCAAGTTTGGTTCCAATTGGATCAGGCATTGCTGAGATATAAGGCAATAACTTTTGCTTAATGCAAAAACTTAACGTAAAATATTAACAAAGATTATACCGTGACCTTTGACCCCATAACCTTGACCGCATGATGTCTGCATCAGCATGCTGCTTACTTTTGATGTATATCACCATGTACCCAAGTTTTGTTCCAATTGGATCAGGCATTGCCGAGATATAAGCCAATAACTTTTGTTTAATGTAAAAACTTAACGTACATGTAAAATATTAACAAAGACTATACCGTGACCTTTGACCCCCATTTTCTTGACCTCATGATGTCTGAATCAGCTTGCTGTTTCTGTTAAATGCAACTCACCATGTACCCAAGTTTGGCTCCAATTGCATAAGGCATTTTTGAGATATAAGACAATAACTTTTGTTTAACGCAAAAAAGTAACGTAAAATATTAACAAAGATTATACTGTGACCTTTGACCCCATAGCATTGACGTCATGACCGCTTTATTCGTCGGCTGCTTCCATTCAATGTATATCACCATGTACCCAAGTTTGATTCCAATTGGATCAGCATTGCTGAGACATAAGGCAATAACTTTTGCTTAATACAAAAACTTAATGTAAAATATTAACGAAGATTATACCATGACCTTTGACCCCCATAACAATGACCGCATGTCTGCATCAGCATGCTGCTTCCTTTTGATGTATATCACCGTGTACCCAAGTTTGGTTCCAGTTGGATCAGGCATTGCTGAGATATAAGGCAATAACCTTTGTTTAACGCAAAAACTTAACGTAAAATATTAACAAAGATTATACTGTAACCTTTGACCCCTGTAACCTTGCGCTCATGGCCTTTTTATTGGCGGGCTGCTTCCTTTCGATGTATATTTCTATGCACCCAAGTTTGGTTCCAATTTGATCAGGCATTGCTGAGATATAAACAAAAGTTTACGCCGCCGCCGTCGCCGGAAAAGTGATACCTATGTCTCGATCCTGCTTCGCAGGCGAGACAAAAACCATTAACCAACCAACGAAAGATGGACAGATTCACCAAAAAGAGCAAACCAAAAGTAGGCAGAACATTACACCCGGTCTACCAAACAACATCAGTGGGCTTTTCGGCGTATATCCTTCCGGTACAAGATCCAGAGATGCCAACCATTACGATTCTGGCGTAATCATTACGATTTTTGGCCCCACCGTACGCCATTACGATTTTTGAATCCATTATTACACTATTCTGCATTTACAAACTAAAAAAAATAAATTTTGGCGAATTTCAGACATTTTTTGCGATTTTCCGACATTCTTAATGTCATCTCGTTCGCGAACAGCCCGTAACTGTTTAGTCCGCAAGCTCTGATTGGCTATCATCGGAATCTGGCGGCCAATCGCTAGTCGGCTATGAATTAACTTCATTTCCGGCCGCAGTGTTTGTAAATAATGGCGGAAAAAAGAAAACCTCCAGATTCTTCAAGCCGCGAACCGGCAAAGCGTACGAAGACAGTCGATCAGCGATTCAAACAGGATTATATTGTGAAATAGTTTTGATGAAATCGCGCATCGGGGAATATTACGCATTTTGTAAAACGTGCGGAATGGATTTCTCGGTTAGCCACGGTGGTTTGAATGATTGTAAGAAACATATCGCGACCGTTGGCCACATTCCAAGCTTCAGAATCATGCAAAATTACGGATTTCTGTGCTCGAGATACAGATTATGGATCGATAAAAGCTGAAGTTTTATTTACGAACTTTATTGTGGAACACAATTTGCCAGTAGCTGTGGCAGATCATGCAAGCAATCTTTTTAGATCAATGTTTCCTGACTCAAAAATATCCACTCAGTATGCTTGTGCCAAAACAAAGACTACAGCAATTGTAGAAACGCTAGATCACGATGACAAGATAATTACAGAAATTTTGCAACATCATCCTTTCAGTATTGCTACAGATGGAAGCACTGATATGAATGACACAAAACTATATCCATTGGTGGTTCGTTATTTTGACCAGCGTTTAGGCAAGATTGTGTGTTCTCTTGACAATTGTTGAATGTAATAAACCTTCCACAGGTGATAACATCTATGAAATAATAAACACTGAATTGAAAAAAACCGGAATATACCTTGGAATAACTGTATATTTCCTTCTCCGCAGACAATGCAAGTGTGATGCTGGGTAGACACAAAGGTGTGTCTAGCTTCATTCTTAAACAAGCGCCTGGTATTTATGTTTTGGGCTGCCCTTGCCATCTTATGCACTTAGCTGCGGCCAAGGCAGGCACAAATTTACCATGTCAAATTGAGGATGTGTTAGGAGATATATTCTACTATTTGGATAAGAGCAGCAACAGAATTCATAGCCTCAAATTATTTCAGCAAATGTGCGGAACAGAAATATCGAAAATACTTAAATTTGTAAGCACTCAGTGGTTATCTTTAGAACAATGTTTACAAAGATTGCTAGACCAATGGGTGCCGCTGTACGAATTCTTTAAATCTGAAAATGAGAAGAAAAAAACAAACTGGTCAAAGACAGCACGAGTTGGGCATGTTACAGCTACTAAATCATCGACACATCAAAACCTGTCATCAGCTTCAAGTAGCAAATCTAAGTCCACTCACATTAGCCAGACATCCAAGACTGTGCTACTCAAGAGCGATTCTGCAACCAAATCATCCAGCATGTCTAGTAGTACTGTGAAGAGTAGAGACATCACCAAGTCGTCACATGATTCAGCTCCAGTTAGCAAATCTAAGCATACCCGCCAGACTGACATTAGAAGCAAAGACAATGATTTAAAGACTGAGTCTACTGGAGCAAATTCTAGTGCTATGAAATCATTTGATGTTAGCCAGTACATATTTAAACAGACTGACCTAGCTGTAACACAAAAGGCTGAAAAGGATGCAAAAGCAAAGCTAGCCCATGAAGAGAAAGAGAAGAGCTTACTGACAAGTGACAAAGTTGGACGTATCTTCACCTTTCTAAAAAGTAAGGACAACAAATTATATTGTTTGTATTTACATGCGGTATTGCCACTTTTCGAGACTGCAAATGTAACATTGCAAAGTGAAGAACCGTGCATACATTTGCTCCAGAGTGTTAGTGAAACAGCTAAGGGAGCTAATTATCCATTTTATAAAGCCAGAACATATAGTGGACTCTCAGTCGATCCATAAGGACATCGAGAATGACAGTCTTGAAAAACAACAAGAGCTGTACCCCACCATGATGACAAACCAATGAATGAGAGCTATCAGAAAATATTTATTTCTTCCTCAGACCCATCAGACAAGTCATCCTTATGAAGTGTCAAAGCGATCCGTTAAACGGTCAAGGAGGTATCATCCGCAAACCTATTTTCAAGATGGCTGCCACTGACTGGCGGCCATATTGGATTTTGGATTATCGTAAATTTCGATAAGTTTCTTCACCAGACATAGTCCAACGACCCTAGGAAGTGATCCGATAAATGGTAATGGAGATATCATCCAGAAACCAACTTTCAAGAAGGGAGCCTGTGCCTGGTGGCCATCTTGGAGTTCGGATCATCGTTAATTTCAATAGGTTTTTTTCTCCAGACCTAGTCCACCCACCCTATGAAGTTTCAAAGCGATCCGATAAACAGGAACAGAGTTATCATCCAGAAACCAATTTTCAAGATGGCCGCCAGTAGCAGTACACATGTATCTCAATTTTATAGCAAGGTGGTGATTATTTTGAAACTAGTTTGACTAGAAACTGTTGTTTCTGCATTGGCCTGGAAAAATGTCTATTTGCAGAACTAGTTATTATTTTTGAGAATTTGCCACTGTAATCACTGACTTGGTCATTGAGCCAGTCATTCCTGTGGTAAGATTGCAGTCTCTTGGTCTGCAAATGGACCTTTTCTCGCCCACTGCAGAAGTCATTTTGGGCATTAAAGGATTAATAGTAACAGCCAGAAATAACTTATCATTTGATTTTTCTCCTTTTTTTAGACAATTTGTGTTTCAGAACCAGTCAAATCACCTTTAAAAAAAATTCCCAGTCATATAATGATTTGACTGGTCTTTAAACACAAATATATGTCTAAAGAGGAGATTTTAAGTGCCAGAATAGGCTTAGAAGCCACCAGAGAGCATCTAGGAAAAAAATTCTCCTTACCGTTAGACATTTTTTGTTCCAGAACAAGTTAAATAACCTTTTTAAAAAAATTCACAGTCATGCTACGACTGGGAATTTTTTAAAAGGTGATTTGGCCGATTCTGAAACACAAAAATATGTTTAGAGGTGAATTTGAGTGCCAGAATAGGCTTAGAAGCCACCACAGAGCATCTAGAAAAAAAATTCTCCTTACCTTTAGACATTTTGTTCCAGAACCAGTCAAATCATCTTTCAAACAAAAATCACAGTCATGCTATGACTGGGAATTTATTTAAAAGGTGATTTGACTGGTTCTGAAACACAAAAATATGTCTAGAAAGAAGGTGAATTTGAGTGCCAGAATAGGCTTAGAAGCCACCACAGAGCATCTAGTAAAAAAAAATTCCGGGGGCCTCGGTGACCCCTGGCCTGTTAATATTTCGCTTCGTGCGCCTCACTTCGCTCGGCCGCGCTCACGGCTCCGCATCATTACTATTTGCAAAACCTATAAGTATCTCTGCAAGATCCCAAAGCACTCCATCATTAGTGATGTCAACGATTCCATCACAGATCAGACCAACGAACTACTATCGGCCGTTTGCTTCATACCAGAATGTTTCACTACAGAAACACAAGCTACAACCAATATATTAGACTTAAAAACAAAACCTCAATCTTTTCGGCCCAGATTCCTTGGTGGACAGTACAGCCACACAGGCAAAGGAGGAGCCGCCAACCCCCACCAGCCAACACAACTGCACCACCACCACAGCAGCACCCAAATCACAGCATACCAGAATCCAAAAGTGAGATCTATTTTAGACTCTTTGGGTCATCCATGTCAGACAAATCAAACAGTAGTCTAGATGTTTCAATTATAGAAAACCTTATAGAGGGCTATGAAATGGCAGTCACACTCGCGGACCTACACAGGGCCCAGGATATGATCACAATGCTAAGCATCGACCACAGATTCAATAGTGCTACCTCACCCTACAGATGGAAACGAGACAAGACCCAACCTGGGCAAGGGTTCTCAACCACATAAGGACAACAGCGAACACATACCCATCTCATAAATCATTCACTGCTCTTATCCATCCATCATCACCTCATCTGATCCATATATAATATCATGATGCTCACAATTTTTGTAACTTTTTTATAATACAACTGTACTTCTAGCTCTCTCCTTGTTTTCTCTTTCCACTGACAAGTCATTGGTCACCACCACAACCTAACCATCTATTTTACAGATATAAAAAACAAGATCCTGCGATCCTGTTTCTATAGCAGAAAAAACTTAGGCTTGCACGAATATGTGATTAAGTCGAAAATTGCAATTATTTTTTAAATCGTGAATTTGTATGATTAAAAATAAAATAATCGAATAATCGTGAATAATTCTACAGCATAAAATGTTTCAAAACCTACCTTTTAATTATTCTTTATTGCGATCGGTCACGGAAATTTACATTTTGCTCAGCGAATGCATGCCCATTTGCAGGCCAAGTGAAGACTATTTTTGAAAATGTATCACTTGAATGACTGGCTCGAGAATCGAGCCAGGTATTCCAGTGACACATTTTCAAAAATAGTCTTCTCTTGGCCTGCAAATCGACTTTTCTCAACATCATTGCAGCTTTCATCATTGATATGCTTTTTTGCTGTTTTAACTCGGTAATGTGTACTCAAGCTGATTAATCGAGTAATCGCGATTATTATTAAATAATCGATCGTGATACCTGAAAGCAATAATCGCGCAAGCGGGCATATTCAGTAAATGTAGTCAGCAGTATATTTACCGCCGAGATTTTTGTTCACTTGGATGATTTCGTCCCGGCCGACTTGGTTACATTACATTCTACCGAGTATTAATCAGCTATAGGACGAGTTTATGCCATCACTCTCGTAGCTACTCGAAGCTCCCCTCCTATTTATGTGAATTGCGCAAGTCTCTAAGCATGTACTACTATTAGCGTCTTCGCGCTACTCGGGTAACAGCCTAAACTTGTTCTATAGCGGAAGCTATCGTGTGATTTCTATTTTTTATCGGCACAATTTTATGTCAAACTTTGGATTAGTTTTGATGAAATAAACAATGTTTATTCAAATATACGCAATATTTAGGCGGTTTCAATGAATAATTTCACTCCCGCGGATATAAGGTACACATTAAGCATAGGCATAACGCCATAAGATGGTGAGGATTTCTAGCGTGAAAAATGTAATGTGTTCTAATTTTGTGTTATTTTTTTAATGCATTTTTTCTTGAAATATACCTAATAGAAGTCGCCACCCTTTCTCAGAGGTTAGGATTTAAAGAATTTACAGCCCTTGTCCTATTAGAAACCGCAGTTGCTAATGAGCGTTTCGCGCAATACAGTTGCATCATGCATTTCACTCCCACCCTCCCCCCACCCACCACCCCCCCCCCCTCCTGAAGTGGCATGTGCGGCTGGGAAAATTCTGTTTCTGAAGCCCTGATATATATATATATATATATATATATATATATATATATATATATATATATATATGGCAAAAATCCCTCCCAAAAATGCCGTATCACAGCCAATCTCAATGATGCACCGCAAAAACAACAATGGCACCACCAAAAAACTAAACCTCCAAAAATGGCTGCACCGCCATGAGGCTGCACCGCCGAAAAACTTACACAGTACCACCAAAAGAGGCGCACCACCAAAACCAAGTGCACTCTCCAAACAAATTTGACTCCACCGCCAACAAACTTTGGGAAAAAGGACAAAAATTCCATGGTACTGCTAAAAAATGAGACACACCACCAACACAGATTGAAACGGCCAAAGAAAATTTGCACCACCAAAGAAAATTTCTCAGCACTGCCAAAAAATGGGCTGCACCACCAAAATAAGTGTACCGTCCAAAAAAGGTGCACCGCCAAACACTAAATGAGCACGGCCAAAAAAAGGCGCACTGCCAAACCGCGTGCCCCCCCCCCCCCCCACCATGCATCGCCAAAATGCCTGCACCGCCAAAAATAGCTAGCAGACATGCCCTTATTTGGTCATAGCCCACCCCACATCAAAGTTCCTCATCAAGTGCAGACAGTTCTTCATGATGAAAAGGGGTTACATTAATGAAGTGATAGTAGGCTTGTGCGATTATTGCTCTGAGTGATCGCGATCGATTATTAAAAAATAATTTGTGATTATTCGATTAATCAGCTTGGATACAAATTACCAAGACATAACAACAAAATAATGTCAATGACGAAAATTGCAATGGTGTTTAGAAGAGTCCATTTGCCATTTCATGAATGCATATATTAGCCTTGTCACATCTCTACAGTTGAATAGAAATATGAAAAGGCAAGAAAAATTTTCAGATTTAAGCAATAAAATGTTTTCACTAAGACTAGTTAGTATCTTAATAACTGTACACACAGAAAAGAAAGAAAGAGTAAAGTAGGATAAAGGAATGTTTTGTAAAGTGATACAAATAAACTAATGACTGTTAGGTTTGTTGACATTGACTACCAGCCGTCGTCACATGAGAGCCGAGTCTAATGCTCAGTAGTAGATGATAGATCTATTTGCCCATCAGTAGGATAGCAGAGATATACAATCTAAGGATTATCCAATGCTACCCAGTTCTATGGCACATGTAGGGTGGAAAGTGAAAACATTGTTCAGCATGCAAAAGTTGATTCTTTGCAATAGCTGTGACTTAGAGTATCTGTTAAGTAGAGCTGGGCGGTATTGATATTTACATGACGGTATCGGTACCATGAAAAAACACCGCGGTACCACGGTATACCGTCATTTGAGCTTGAGGCATGCCACGAAATTAGAACAATTTTTTCCATTTCCTTTTCACTTCCATCTTCAATCAATGGTAAATATAGGTAAAATAAATAAATCGGCTTCCTGATTTAGAGAAGAAAAACATGGCTATTTTGACTGTTTAGTTTCATGATTTTAATAGGTCACTATTTTTATTGACGTAATATCATTCACGGGAATATCGGTCAATGGGTGTGGTTGACTCGCTAACTATAACCCGCTGTTTGAGACATTGGGGTGCACTATTTTCAATCTGGATTGTTCTTGCTATTAATGCGTGCGCCCAGCAAACGGTAAATTTTATTTTGTCAGTCGAGCGCTTTGCTAAACAGAGTCCAGACAAAATCCGTGAGTATTTAAACGGGGCAAGTGTTGTACTCTTTTATTTCCGTTGGAGTCGTATATTCTGTTACTCGGGAAAACAGGCCTATACACATACATATAACGCAACATTAAATATCGCCGATTCCAACGCTTCTGATAATTACCGAGTACCCGATGTGCAGACTCGTTACTCGCCATGCTTCACGTGAACAATGCGTCTAAAAAGCTATTTCCACGAACTTCCGACGTGTAGCCAGTTGAAAAATGAATTACAAAAACTAAAACACTATAATTTTTAGGTGTCGTTACTTAAACTGGATTTAATCCTTAAAGAAATTTCGTAAAACAAGCCAGAAAAAAAAAAAAATAAGGACTTCAACGCTGCTCGTTGTTAATAAATTAGCACATGCTCAAAACGGTACGAGCAAATACTACGTTTTAGTAAATTTTCATTGATAAATTCAGCATAGTAATGTATTGTCCCACGGTCTAGTTCATGAACAACCAATCAGATACGTCTTTCCGAGATTGCTGTTGTGTTTGAATAGCACGCAGTTTGTATGTTATTTTGTTATTCTAGCGTGTTTGTTCGGTGATAAAATGCTTGGAGTAATAAATTACAAATAATAGAAATGGGAATAGGGAATATATTAGTGTAATTACTACCGGCGGACGTCCAGAGAATGAGTTTAGATGTTTTAAATAAAGCAATTTTACCGTGAGACTTTCAAGACGTACGTTTGACATACAATTCTGCCTGTCATTATTTTGTAATTGACGTCTTGATGTTTGTTTTTACAACGACCCTTTCACCTCAACTCGGTTAATAGTTAGGGATGCCTGTATTTTTGGCACTATTAGCACCTATTTACACTTGGTCAAGTCAGATTTTATGAATATATTTCGCAAATATTGCGCAAACATTATGGACGGTATTCACGGTATTTGGAAATGTCAACGGTCACGGTATCGGTTCGCGGTATACCGCGGTCTTCACGGTACTACCGTCAGACCGCCCAGCTCTACTGTTAAGGTAACGCTTGCTATGACAATGTCAATACATGTATATTGACAAACAGAATGCATATTTGTGATCATTGTTACAAATGGTCAGCAAACCAGTGCTTTAATGGTCAAATCCAGTTAAGAAAATCAAAATAAAATATTACTGATTATTGAATGTTCATTTCCAAACCAAGAAAAGATTATTTTTGAAAATTTAGTACTGGAATGACTGGCTCGAGAACCGGTCGAGAGCCAGTCATTCCAGTGGTAAATTTTCCAAGTCTCCTCTTGGTCTGCAAATGGACATTTTCTATAAGGAAATTTAAATTTTCTTGAACAAATTTGAGTGTTAAAGCGTCAGTACTGTAAATACATCATTCTTTACAAAGGTAAATACCTATTAAGTGAACATGTATATATCTGAATCTGTGTGGAAATAGATTACTAAAAATGAGATTACCGTCACCTCGGCACCATTGCTACACTGTGAATGAGTTCATCCAGAACATTCATGATTAGTTTGAGATCACTGGGCGAGGAAAGATGATGCTCGCCGCTCTTTCTTAGAATAACGTCAAGGTCCTTACTCTGAAGTTTGTCGGCCAATTGCATGGTGATGTCATAGGGAACGACTGTATCACACATTCCGTGAATCAAACGAACAGGGCACGTGATCGGGATATGCTGAAGGTTCAAGAGACAATGACTTTTGCTTTCGCTGATGAATTTCTGTGTGATTGATGTTTTGCCGTATTGCGTTTCAAAGTGAGCAACTCCCGCGGTTTGTAAGTCTTTTTTCACCTATTAATGGAAAAGGTGATATAATAAATATTGTAGGTTTGCTAATACAAGTAATACAAATGTACGGTGAAACCAATAACGGCATCTGCAGTCGTTTTAAGAAATGTCCATTTGCTGGTCAAGATTAGACTAAATTCTCGAAGACTTACCACTAAACTGGTTGGCTGAAACAAACAGGCTAGTGGTTCCAGTGTAGAATTTTTTTTAAATGTCCTATTGACTTGCAGATGACCATTTATTAACCATTTATCACTCAAGCCAGCCCAAAACGTCTTCTGCAGTGGTCTTGAGCTATGTCCATTTGCAGACCAAGAGAAGACTATTTTTGAAAAGTCACCCATGGAATGACTGGCTCAATATCCGAGCCAGCCATTCCAATGGTAAATTTTCGAAAAACATTCTTCTCTTGGTCTGCAAATTGATATTTTCTAAGGGACAGGTTCAATTTTTTTCGCAAACAAATTTGATTGTTAACGGGTTAAGCAAAGATTTGGATTTTTGTGTGACACCATAGCAGAAGTGTCAACCCCACCAGCCAAAATGACTTTAGCAATGAGATTTGGTGAGAACCAAATGATCGAAAAGTACATAAAAATTCAGATATGCTTCCTGCGTGATGCTTCAGAAATCGTATTCACGAACACAAGTAGATAGTCACACCCATGAATCCACACCCGCTACTGTTCACTCATCAAAAAAATAATGGCGCTCACACACACACACACACACACACACACACACACACACACACACACACACACACACACACCCCACCCCTTAGGCTTAGCAATGGCCGATGAAGGCATTATGAATGTAGCTGATATGTATTCAATCAACAAATCATCCAATGCATGAAATGTCTACATATAAATAAAGACTGCAGGTGTTCAACATTACTTTTTCGCCATCTATCTGGACGTGGCTTGTCATAAGTTGGAGCTATTAAGCTGAATGATTTTAGACTTATTCACTGTTATAATAGCAGATAACCAATTAAAATATTCATCTTGAAATTGTCATCCTATTTTCTAACACTGAACATGCTGCAATTATTTGTAATCACAAGAAAAGATATATGTTTGACATTTTGACCAAGTGCTTTCCTATGAGGCCAAGTAAAATGTTACTTTTTGTGAAGATTTATTCTTAAAATATTTGCATCAATGTCGCTAAATTATCAATTACTTAAGTCCCCCACTATACGCTATAATAACTGTCAAATTTCTGATTCTTTTATTTTTATATAGCGATAGTGCTTTGTTTGAAAAACATTGGTATTCTTCCAAAATTATTCTTGCATTCTGTGATGAAACGGCGCAAGGTTGAATGTCTTTGAAATATCGGTTTGAAATATTATTTTATCAAACTAACTAACAAAACAAGAGGCCCAAGGGCCTGTGACGCTCACCTGGACCATTAGCATTTGAAACATTTGCATTTAAATATACATGAATCTTTACATTAAACAGAAAAATCGACCAATCAAAATTTTAAGTAGAAAGTCCAGATTCTAGCACTGTAGGATCATCAAAGTCAAATTTGGTTAAAATCCGCCAAATTGTTAAGGAGATGTGTTTTGACAGTTTCCAGTAAATATTTCATTAAAAAATCATGATTTTCACCCTAAAGATTGACCAATTAAAATTCTGAATATAGCATCTGGAGCCTACTCACATAGGATCATTCCAGCACAATTTTGTTGAAATCCTTGAAGCGGTTAAGATGCGTTTTGACAATTTCCGGTAAATTTTTCATAAAATGTAAGATTTTCACCCAAAAAATTGATCAATCAAAATTCTGAAAAGAAATTCTAGAGCCTACCACGATAGAATGCATCTATACAAATTTGGTTGAAATATGTCAAGCAACTAAGGAGGAGTAGTATTTTGACCATTTCTGGCATATTTTTCATAAAATCTAAGATTGTTTGGTTGAAATCGGTCAAACCGTTAACGAGAAGACGCGACTTGATGGACGACGGATGGATGGCCGCCATGGCATAAGCTCACTTGGCCTTTCAGGCCAGGTGAGCTAATAAATAATATAGATCTATATAACGCAGCGTTTACAGCCATTTTAAACCACCACATGAGTTAGTGTCACAGGATAAGGTAAGTCGACTAAATTTTAACCAGAAATGTAGTTGCAACACGAAGCTCAACTGTACAACTCTGCAATAAACTATGACATATAATATAACTCTACTCTGAACACAGACGAAGACTAACTGGATAAGGCCTATCAATACATATATTAGTGACGATTACATTGACACTAAAGTCATTGCATCTCAATATAAGAGAAGCATGTGTCCAAATGTGGATCCAGTATGCTTAATCAACCCTAGATAGAAACCATGAAGTTGAGCTAAACACAAAATGTTATCGCTGAAACAAAATTTTTTACCAAGCTGAACAAGAATACAGTGACCTTGAGCATTAGACTTGAAAATCATTGTGTCATTCCCTCTCAATATAGGGAGCCAAGTGTCCAAGGTTGGGTGTAATATGAGTAATTCAACATGAGATATGAAACAGTCCAGTCTAACACAAAATGTTAATGTTGAAAGAAAACTAAGTATTGTCATTGTCTCACTGAATTTGAGCTCTGACATTTTGATGGCAAGGTTAATGTGTCATGTTTATTATGAAGAAGCACTTGTCCCAAGGACCTTGTATGTTTAACCAAACATTACATATAAATGCCAAGTTGAGCTAACCGCAAAATGTTAACGATTAAAAAACAAATTTTCTACCAAGGTCACAATGACCTTGACCTTTTGACTCAAAGTTCATTAGATTATTTCATCTTATTCCACAGAAGCATGTGTCCAAGATATGGGGCCAGTATGATTAACCAAACATGAGATATAATGGCGAAGTTCAGCTATGCTAACGTAGGAAGTTTTCATGAATGTTACAATGAGCTTGATCTTTAAAATTTGGACACCAAGGTCGTCGTGGCATGCCCTCGCCTTATAAGGAAGCGTGTGTCCAAGTTTGGGTCCAGTATGATTAATAAAATATGAGGGATGAACTGTTAGGTTGAGCTATCAAACGTATATTGGATGCCACTTCGCTTACGCAATCATGATCACCACCACCGGACAACGTGGAGAGTATCACAATAGCTTGTTTTACTTCATAAAGTTGAGCTAAAAGCAACTATATCATTCACCATCATATTGTTTAATAATCACAATTAAATTAACAATCGAATAGTTGTGCAAGCCTAATGTGGGATATGTGACTAACCTCATCTGAATAATTTCTCCATACTGTGATATCAGCAGCAGTGGCCACACCCACCAGTCCACAGATACGGTCATGTCGCGCTTCAGCTACCAGCAGCGAGAGCCATCCTCCAATACTAGAGCCCACCAAGATCTAGAAGCAACAAGAAATGGGAGCTGTAATACAACTCATAAAAAAGTTAATATATTTCCACAAAAAACAAAAAAAACATAATAGTACAATTTTGAAGAAGATGAAAGAAATAATGTGTTGAATATTTTGAACATAATAGAAGAAATTGCTGCATAATGCAACAATGTCTTCCAATCCAATTATGTTCTGAATATTCAACCACATGATTTATTTTGTCCCTCAAATTTGTTTAAAAAACTGTTCTGGTAGACAAGAAGGGGCCTGTATCGCTCATCTGGAATTATTGCCCACTGGCACAACTGAACAAAATGATTTACCAATCAACTGGAGTTGTTTTTGCGAAAACTAGGTTATCCAAGATGGCCGCTGAATCATTTGGCAAATCAAATTCCATCGAACAAACTTGGTTCAGCTGTTGCCCTAGATTATATTTCATGAGGTTTGCATCGATACCCCAAGCGGTTTCGGAAATTTTTAAAAACATTTCTAAAAGTCGGCCAAATTGGCTGATCATCTTCCTTTAAACAAACTTATTTCCCTATCCCTTTCAGGCCAGGTGAGCTAAAAATGTCCATTTGCAGACCACTAAGACAATTTAAAAAGATTTACTACTGGAATGACTGGCTCGATTATCGAGCCAGTCATTACAGTGGTAAATTTTAAAAAATAGGCTTCTTTTGGTCTGTAAATGGACATTTTTCAAGACCAGTACTGAAGCTGTTATTGGCCGATATGAATGTTAAACGGTTACGTTATTTCTGAGCTGAACTGTAGTAAACAGCTCACATCTCTCACCAGATATCATCACGTCACAAGGGACGGAATGTGGTCCATGACAACCTTTCTACACACCCAAGCTCTATGGCTCCAGACAAGACATAGAAGTAGCGATAACATGTGTCTCCCAGGCTAGACTTGTGGTATAATTGAGCGAATGGGAGGAGGAGGAGGAGGAGGAGGAGGAGGAGGAGGAGGAGGAGGAGGAGGAGGAGGAGGAGGAGGAGAATGTGTAATTGTGCGTCGAATGAGAGGAGTATAATATAATATATTGCCTAATCCCGCTTGGATTACCCGTATCTGTAATTATTAGTTCAAGCATTATCTACAAGCACGCTAGAATAACAGACCACACAAACTGTTCTATTCAAACACAATTTATCTTCTGATTGGTTGAAATCTTGTTCATGAACTACAACGTGGGAACATCCATTACCATACCACGTTTATTCATAGAGTTATCTCTTCAATCAATATACTACCTTTATGTATCTATCAATGAAAATTTAATGAAATGTAGTATTTTTCATGCCATTCTGATCATGTGATGCTTTGTTACCATGAGTAGTAGTGTTGTTCCAATTAATCAATTTGATTGATGATTGATTGGTTTGCATGTCCAACCAATAGATCGATCATGATTTCAGAAATCGGTTTTGACTGTTTTTAAATTTACGACATTCAAACTGCAGATGATTCTTTTTTTTTGCAATACCATTTTAAATTCATTTTTACAACTATATAATATAGTATTACTCAATACGAGTCCATAGTCTAAGACATTAACCTTCACAACACTGAAATAGTAGGCTAATGTCAAAACCACCATACCAATAACCAGTTGAATACTTTGAAACTTATTTGCTACAGCTTCCAATCAAATTAGTTTCAAAATATTCAACAGATTATTTCTTAAATTATTACGGTTAAGTATCCATGAACATGTAATAATTATTGCATTCAAAATTTCAGAGTGGGTAAAAATGAGAAAATGTTATGATCGATCATTAATTGATCATCGGTTAGTATGTAAAACCAATCATCGATCACAAAAATAGTACCAATTCCAAACACTAGTGAGTAGCATGGAAAAATCAATTTGGTTTTTTTTTTACATGTTATTTTAATACATATCTTTAATGATTAAATTCAATTAACTTGTATTCAGTTTAAGTACATGTACATGTAGCGATATAGCAGAGAAGTTGAGACGGCACTTAAAGCCCTGAAAAATGGACGTGCATTTGGACCTGAAACATGAGCAATGAACTATACAAATATGCAAGTGACATTATCTCAAAACCGATCACGCATCTAATCAGTTCAATTTTTATGCACCACATTTCCATCGACGCTGTAGGCCAAGGCACTTTTATCGCGCTACCCAAGCCCAAGAAGTCACCTGGCCCTCCCACCCACCCCCACCCAACCCCCCCCCCCCACACACACACAATCTGCAACCCATTGTGCTCCTTAACAGCATACGGAAAATCCTATCCAATGTTACTCTATGCCGCATCCGAGACAAGATCGATGACTTCACCGGATCATGTCAAAGTGGCTTCAAATGTGGATGCAGCTGCGCAGACATTGTATGGGCTCAACACATACTTGTATCGGTAATCATGTCTGAACACCAGGATTTCCACAAAATGGGCATTGACATGTCACAAGCCTTCGACACAATTAAGCGCTCAAAGATCCTAGATGTATTACGCCTGGCCAGTTGCAATGAAGACGAGCTACGACTAGTGAGACTACTGCTTGCAGACACCAAGCTGAGAGTACGAGTCAAGTTAGTGAAGTCTGTAGAGTTTGAGACATCAATCGGCTCCCCACAGGGAGATGGTCTATCCTCTGTGCTTTTCACCTGTTACCTGGCTGCTGCACTGAAATCCATGCGGGAAAATACTACAAGACCACACACCCTCGGTGTCAATACTGGGCATGCCGCTAGAGATGGAATATGATGACGAAGTGGACTTTATAGATGAGGAAAAGAAACTGCTTGACGAACTTCTCCCATAGCTGTAAGCAAACTAAAAATTGAGAATCTCTGTGAATGAAACTAAAACAAGAGTTCACCAACATATACCTATCTACAAAGCATTAAACTAAAGCAAATGATGATCCACTCCGTGGCAACGAACCATGGAGGAAAAGTAAAATCCTGGGCTCACTGCTTTGCAGTACTGCTGACATTGCTTCCCGCTGCATCATGGGGAGCATATCTTTCCAGTCCTTCTGGAAGCTATGGATTCGTAGATCAAAGATGCCCGTAGTAACAAGAGCTCTGCAAACGGTGCATAGTACCCCACCATGATGACAAACCAATGAATGAGAGCTGTCAGAAAACATTTATTCATTTCTCAAGCCCAGACCAGTCATCCTTATGAAGTGTCAAAGTGATCCCTTAAACAATCAAGGAGATATCATCCAGAAACCATCTTTCAAGATAGCCACCGCTGATTGGCGGCCATATTAGATTTCGGATCATCGTTAATATCGATAGGTTTCTTCTCCAGACCTAGTCCAACCATCCTATGAAGTTATAAAGCGATTCGATAAACGAGAACAGAGTTATCACCCGGAAACCAATTTTCAAGATGGTGGCTGGTGGCCATCTGAATTTCAGATCATTGCAGTTTCGATAGGTTTCTTCTCAACACCTACTAGTCCAACCGCCCTATGAAGTTGCAAAGCAATCCGATAAACGGTAAAGGAGTTATCATCTGGAAACCAATTTTCAAGATGGCCACCACCTAGTCCAACCACCCTATGAAGTTGCAAAGTAATCCGATAAACGGTAACGGAGTTATCATCTGGAAACCAGTTTTCAAGATGGCCACCAGTGGCTGGCGGCCATCTCGGATTTTGGATCATTGTCAATTTTGATAGGTTTCTTTGTCAGAGGTAGTCGAACGATCCTATGAGGTTTCATAGTGATCCGATAACCAATAACAGTTATCATCTGGAAACCAATTTTCAAGATGGCCGCCGATAGCGTTCATGCTGTTGCTCGACATTTTAATGTCCACGCCTCAACCATTTCCCGTCTGCGCCAACGTGAGCAGGAAACTGGACATGTTAATGACCGACCACGATCGGGCAGACCGAGAGCAACAACACCACGAGAAGACTGCTACTTAGTGACGTCATCACGACGTCACAGGTTTGAGACTGCGCCGCGGCTGTCCCGTAATTTGCACACCACTACCGGCACTACAGTGCATGTACAAACTGTGCGAAACAGACTCCATGATGCTGGACTGCATGCCCGTCGTCCACTTGTTGCTGTTCCGCTTACAGAGCGTCACATCGAGAATCGGTTTGCATGGGCAAGAACTCATCAGCGATGGCGTGCTCAACAATGGAGCCACGTTTTGTTCAGTGATGAGTCGACGTTTTGTGTGGATGTGGCGGATGGTAGGCAACGGGTTTGGCGGCGTTTAGGAGAACGGTATGATGCAGCCAACATCATTCAGCACGACAGATTCGGTGGCGGCAGTTGCATGGTGTGGGCTGGAATCCATTAAAATGGCAAAACAGAACTTATTGTGATTTGCGGAAATTTAACGGCTTAACGTTACTGTGAAGAAGTTGTCGCCCCTGTTGTCATCCCTTTTATGCAGCATTCATGTTCCAGCAAGACAACGCCCGTCCTCATTCAGCTAGGGACACCAGTGATTTCCTTGAGGCTAACAACGTTCCGGTGTTGGACTGGCCGGCGTGATTACCGGACCTGTCTCCTATCAAACACGTGTGGGATATTCTTGGCCGTGTGGTGCTGGAAGCTGCACTGCTCCAGGAATGGGATGCGATTCCTCTTCGTGACATCAGGTGCTTAATTCGAAGCATGAGAAACCGATGTACGGCGGTGGTTAATGCGCGCGGAGGTCACAACCGGTATTGACAGCTCAGTGTCATTATTTAAATTGGACCCTTCCGTTGAATGATGACGTGTTAAAGGCGCGATGCTAGCATTACAGTAACAAGAGACTGTTGTTCAAATTGGAAAATGACCTATCAATTAAATAATATATTTGAATCAATTTATTGTTTTTGTTAAATAACATTTATACAGTAATATTCTCAGTGTTGCTAAACTTTTTTGGTTCAGTATACGTCGCCGCTGTCTGTAAGTCGCTCAGCAAAGATGGTCCATGTGCTAAGGATGCCAGAAGACACACAAGCACATCGGGCCTTGGAATTCACCCTATTCGGAGCCAGGAAATACAGAGCCAGGAGAGGACATCATTGCATAAATCTGCTAAGTGTGCTACGAAGTGACCTCAAGAAAGTAGGATTAGGTACACTCAAGTCAAGAATGGACCTGAGGACGCTAAGGATTTGGGCTGAGGACAAGACACAGTGGGCAAAAGTGAAGAAGGACTGATTGCAGCTGTAGGATGTTTCTACTACTACAGCTGCAGAATACAGTAATCATACATACATGTAGACTTATACATAGGAATTTCGTGGAAATAGCCTTAGGTAAGCATTATTCAAGTGAAGAACGATGGGTTACCCAGTCTGCATTTTGGGTACTCGTAGTTAGCAGAAGCTTTGAAATCGGTTCATCTTCGATGTCGAGTTACATACATCTCATTCATGACTCATGAAATCTCCATCGATACAAGATCGAGAAGAGTCTCATGTGTAATGAGTTGTCATTGGCACAGTAATTTCCCCCAAATTTGGGGATACAAAGAATTGTATCTTAAAACGGATGCTGGAACCACCTCATTCATACCAGACAATAGTATTTTGCCACACACGAGATGATATACATTTCTTTATCTTTTGCATCAAGAACAGTTAACAGAAAAATCATCTTTAAAATGTGTCTTAAAATTCAAATCAGATGCGCACAAAATGAAGTCAGGAATTTGCTGACATTGCGTAGATGCTGGTATCACATGAACCACATGCTGAATCGAGTAAATCGTGATGTCTGTATCAAGGTAGTGATACAGGGGTAGTGATACAGGGGTAGTGATGATAACAAAATCAACACATTCCACAGCAGAAAAACAATAAATACATTTTGTATAAAAACTAAAATTGCCACTAGTGTTATTTATTCTATTGAGCTGTTAATATGACATTTAAACAAAGAATTTTATCAAGCACATTTCACATGATGACATGGTCAGCTAGACTATACTGCCACACCCCTAATTCTTACCTGAGGTCCAGATGTACAATGATCAAGGATCGCCAGGGCATCATCCTTCCACTGACCCAAAGTACTATGTTCAATGCTACCATCAGAAGCTCCTCTACCAGAATAATCAAACCTAAAATAAGTGTAAAACATCACTTCTTAATTATTAACACATTAACCCTTGAATTTGTTCGAGAAAATGTCAATTTTCTCATAGAAAATGTCCATTTGCAGACAGACTTTTGTTGAAAATTCACATCAGCAATGACAGGCTCAGTTATTGAAACAGTCATTCCAATGTTAAATTTTCAAAAATAGTCTTCTCTTGGTCTGTAAATTGAAGGTAATTTCAATTTCCCTTTCTCCGAGATCTAACAATACTTACCATAATGATTACATTACTTATTGACAACAACCACCTAGGTGGATGTGCCCTAAGAGTCTTTAGACTTTAAAAGAGCTTTTGTCGATTCCTGGAACCAGGTACCCACCCCAACAATCAAGTACCCGTAAGCATGAACCAGCCACTTGTTTGCATAGCTTAAGCACAAACGTGGCCGACACATGCTTGCCTCCGTACGGCTGGGAGGCAGAGTCCGTAATGTAATGGTAAATATTGTTAGATCTCGGAGAAAGGGAAATTGAAATTTCCTTCATTCTCCTTTGATCATGACCATTACATTACTTATTGATAACACCAGATTTGATCAGTTACCTGGTGGGAAGGGGAGTCATACAAAACTTAAGTGGCCCTAGAGAAATGACACAAAATTTGTCACACAGTACTTTTCAAAGAGGGCCGACAAGCATACTGAACGACTCACATTTGCATAATCTCACACACACACACCCACCCTTTCTCCAGCAAGGGTAGAGAACTAACGAACATGTATCTCACCCGAAACCGCAAGTATGTCAAGAGGGTTACCAGCTCTTGACACACAATAACCTGGGAATGAGCATGAATATATAAAATGAATGAACATACTATATAAACAAATACAATAAGCAGTCAAACTTGAATTACCTTATAACATTTGGATTCCAGACACCACGCCACAACCGTCACGATGGCCCACATGACTTTGCTGGTCGATACCCTCTCGCTGGCCATGTCTGGCAATCTCTTAACTAAATAGCAACATGCTACCCTCGGAGAACGATCAGTGTGGTCCTCTAACTAGCTTTTGAATATTAATACGGCGAGTGCATTGGCCGAGTCCGACATACCCCTCTTATAGTAGTCTGTGAAGGAGGACTCAGTGCCATTGCGCAACGGCCATGATGACCTCTAACGAGACACCATTGAGGCTATTCCACTGACGTCAAGAGCCCTGGCACATTGCACCTGCTGACTGGTCGCAATTTCGTGGGTAGTCTGAATGCACTCGTCTACCCAACGGCTTTTTATGGCGGATCCATAGATGCTTATCATCTGACCGTAAAGAGTCTGTCTGCTTTTTGTACTTAGTCAAAGCACGGGCCAGGCACCATGATCGTATCAAGTTCATTTTGGCAAGATCGGTTTGCTGGGATATTTCAAAGATTGGTTGTTTGACAGAAATTCTGCTCTTGGGAGCGGTCCCAGACCTTCTCCAGAGACAATAAATCAGACACTCTCTGCTGAACGCGCATGGATCTCGCTGCGCCATCCTGCTGAGGAAGCTGCCAATAGAAAGAATACCTTTAGAGTCAAATGCTTTAAGATACCGAACCCAAGTGTTCGAAAGGGTGTACGGTTAGCACATTAAGCACCAAAATTAGACTCCAGGCTGGAATGACTACTGGTTGTCTCGGTCGGAGATTGCTCATTCCCTTCACCATCAAGTTTAACTGGGCCACCTCTGAACTATCCCTGTTGGCTAGACAAAGGATAACTGATGCCAAAGCTGACTTGTATCCAAAAAAGAAAGCAACCATGACGGGAGCTAGACCACTAAAGAATACCTCACAGAGAAAGTCTGCTATTTGCTGAATAGATGCCTGAAAGGGATCGAGATCCTTTCCTTCACACCACTCTGCAAATTTGTTAACCTTGTGGTTATATGACTTGAAGGTTGACCTTCTAGCGGCTGCAATGAAACTCTCAGCTTGTTGAGAAAAGCTTTCCGACGTGGAGCGTTGTATGACAACATCCACACAGTCAATTTGAACATTCAGGCCGCTCGTGTACGAAGTGGCCCTTGGCCCAGGGCTGGGGTAACTAACTTGTAACTGTAACTGACTGTAACTTTGTTACATTTTTCATGAGCTGAAGTAACTTGTAACTGAAGAATTTTTTTAGTTACAGTAACTGAAATGTAACCAGTTACATTGCAAAAGTAACTGAACTATTATATCCGTGGTTAGTGTTATTTTGTTTCTACTATATATCTCAATTTGGTTGACTACATTACACCTTTTATGATGACATTGATGTTCACATAGTCCTTCATAAAATTATCAGTCAAAGTAACTAATGTAACTGAAATGTAACTTTAGTTACATTATGCAAAGTAACTGAAATGTAACCAGTTACATTGCTCAACCAATGTAACTGTAACTGACATAGTGCAATGTAACTGTAACTAGTTACATTTAAATGTAACTGACCCCAGGCCTGCCTTGGCCTGGGAGATTATGTTCGGAATCTCGGGTAGCTGCACTGGATTGTTCACCAACAGATCCAGAAGATCCGTGAACCATGCCCTGCTGGGACAAAATGGCGCTATCAGCAGGACCAGGCACGGTTCTTCTCACATCTTCGGGAGACGAACGGTGGCTGGATATGTGCATGCATGCATCCCTCTCCAGCTTATCGCTAGAGCGTCTGTATCGATGGCATTTGGATCTGGAATCGGCGAGACATAAGTCATGATTTGAGCATTTTCCTTTGTGGCAAACGAGTCCATGTTTAGTTTGCCCAAATGCTCGAAGATCCTTTGTAGAACCCGAGGGTTGAGAGACCATTCTGCTGGCAGAGACAGAGCATCCGCCAGAATGTTCAATCGCCCAGGAATGTTAGCTGCTTTCAAGACAACCGAGTAATTCCTGCACCATTGAATCGAGTTCCACAGTTTCATACACAGTGTGAGAGACCTGGTCCCGCCTTGGTGATTTAAGTATGATACTACTGTCGAGCTGTCCGACCGCATCAATATCACCTTGCCCCCGACTTCTGGAAGAAATCGCTCCAGTTCCAGTCCCACTGCCATCATTTCTAACAGATTGATGTGCAGAGCCCGACTCTCTTGGAGAGTCCATGTGCCTGAGACCTGATGTTCTCCAAGGCACGGCCCCCATCCCTCCAGCGATGCATCCATGTACACGGAGAGATGGGGGTGGGGTAGGTGAAGCGAAACTCCTACTAGGAGATTCTGACGCTCCTTCCACCATGCAAGGTGCGACATGGTCGGCTCCAAACCCGGTATTGGTTTTGATATAGGTCTGTTCTCTGTTTCCAGAGAGACATCAGATACAACTGAAATGGTCTTCGCTTAATAGCGGCGTACGGAATCACCTGCTCCATAGAGCCCATCATGTCCAGCATCTGAAGAAATTTCCTTGCCTGGATGTGCTTTCCCACTCAAAATCTTTTGAGAATCGCTTTCAAAGAGTCCAGCCTTGACTCCGACGGATAAACCATGCCTTTCTCTAGATTACATCGTATCCCCAAATAGACAAAATGTTGACTTGGTGCCAATTCGGATTTCTCCTTGTTGACTATCCATCCTAGCTCTGAAAGCAGTTTCAGAGTCAGAGCAGTATCCATCTCTAACCTGGCTGGCGTGTCTGCCTTGATAAGCCAATCATCTATGTAGGTGCGCCACGTTCTCTTCTGAGAAATGCCGTCAATGCTAGGACCACTGGTGAAGACCCTTGGAGCCGTAGGATTCTGAAATGCGAATCGTAGAAACCTGTGACAGCCCTAGTTCACTGGAATGTGGAAATATGCTTCTTTAAAATTGATTGATATGCACCACATTACTTTCCTCAATCCCGCCATTACTGTCCTCGGTGTTTCCATTTTGAACCGAGGCATATGGATGAACCAATTCAATGGTCTGAGATGAAGTACGGGTCTCCACCCCTTTGTGCGCTCATGGGAACATGTTTGAGTAAAAGCGCGGAGTGTACTGGTTTGCTGGCTTTATTGCTCCCTTCCAACTGAGGACGGGAACCAACCTGGGACGAAACAGATGGTTCCCGATTTAATTTTGGGCCGTCTGACCACGCGTCAGAACCAGCCACATCCTTCTGGGACAAAAACTTCGCCATAAATTCGACGGACCAGCCTGAACAGACATCACACTACGAATCAACATTGTAAACGCAGCAACGATAACAGACATGGTCATTGCAGGTGGAAACAACCTTCACAAACTTACCTCCAGCATCCATACTACCTTAACATGCAACAAAGATCGTTGAACAGGCAAAAGAATGTTAACGGTAAAGAAATACACCCATAAATTGATCCTACAGGATGTATAAACACGAACCAGGAAACCGTGTCGAAACATTCGCGGTAAATTTAAGAATTAATTTTAAAAATATACTTCCAAGATGAATGACGTAAAGACAGCTAAATTGACTAAATAATGACACGAAAAAACAACAGAAACGAATTAACACCTACTGCTGTAAGTCACGGTAGAGCCGCAGTGCCACAACATCTAATCAAGATTTTCCAAATAACTGTTATTACAATTTACAAAATAGGCAGGAAATATTTCTCCAAAACTTGACTAAAAATTCATAAGTTATTGCCACTAGCAAGCCACGCAGTCACTAAGAACAAGATGCATGACTAAACTAAACATTTTCCAAATGAAATAATCTGGGCGAAAAGGGTGTGACGTCACACACTCAGACAACCACGATCTACGACGTATAGCCGATATAGCATTAGCAACCATGAATTTCATCCTTGGAAAACCATAGAAAACATTTCATACTGCATGATCTCTGTTGGGGGTTAAAGGAGAAGATCATATAGGCATTTTCCGCATTCTCATACACCCGAGTTACGATAAAATGGAGCATATGATACAAACAGAAACTGGAGACCTAGTCTCCAATATAACTAGAGTACGTTTAAAGAGATATATGACCTGCACATCAGTGGCATTCTCCATTGTAATCCAATGAATAGTCAAACAGAAAGAATCTAGGCACAACTTATCAAAAACACAGAATAACACTCAGATTTTTCAGTGCACAAAATAGCGGTCACTCCTGCTTAGCTATGTAAACCAGAGTGGCTGGTTAATGGTTACGGCCTTTCGGGTACCTGGTTGCTGGGGAGGGTACACGGCTCCAGGAACCAGCAAGAGCTCTGTTAAAGTCCAAAGACTCTTAGGGCACATCCACCTAGGTGGCTGTTATCAATAAGTAATGTAATGGTAAATATTGATCGAAGGAGGACATTTCTCAAGACCACTGCAGAAGCCGTTTTTTTGCTGATATGATTGTTAAAGGGTTAAATACTACTCTATCTCGTTTGATGTCCATTAAATAACTATTTGTTGTGCATATTACAGAAAGACTAGAGGTTTTTGAAGAACTTTAGCATTCTACATGTACCTCTGGGTTCACACAGATTTTTTCAAATTTAATTCAAGTATTTTTAAGGCCAACAAAAAAAGAATCTTTTTAAGGTATGGCCTGCATTACTTCCCCTTCAAGCCGTCAGGTTTTTAAAAATTGTTTCAGAGCATTACAGTTTCGCTTGGTCTGCCATAGCCGCGGAAGTTGAACAACGACAAATTTAAGGGGAAATTTTCAATTCTGGCTAAATTAAAGGACTTTCCTGGCCACCTTGAAAATGCAATATTTTTTTCAACGATTTTCAAGTTTGTGGGAAACCTTTACCTAATGTAGCAATCCAGATTTAGCTATTCCCCACACATCTCTAGCTAATCTCCACCCTAGTTTTGCCCGTGTTTGGATAGATTGATCACTGCCCTCTCTGAATCTCAATTTCCAGAAAATTATACAGGTAAGCTGTCAAATTTTTTTCTAAATATTCAAACGATTGTCTCTTAAATAGTAGACATACAATTTGTACAACTTTTAACAGACTATTAAGCGGTTAAGACTAGACTAAATCGCATCATTCATGACGTAATTGATTATGCTGTCAGCCTACATGTAACGTAGTTGATTATGGCATGATATGTTGACTGAGAAACTGGATTCTTACATTCTCGGATTAGATGCGATACCCCAATCGGATCGCTAAGTCGAGACATCCGCAGCTCCGCGTAGGACTCTACAAAATCCGGGCAATATAAGCAATCTCCCTCCTGATAGAAACCAAGACGTGTTCACTGAAATAGCATTCCATGGGCTTGTGATATTCAGATACAAGGCACCAGTGTACTTGCATAAGAAATACATGTACATGTTTGAATGACCAAAAGTCAGGTGTTTTAAACCGTACCACACTGATGTCAGATTTTTAAATTTTTTAATTAAATTTAAAGATGAACTGGTGTACATTTTTCAGCAAATTTGGTGGAAGATGGTGCTGTCGAAGACAGCAACATCGTCCATCAAAATTGTTGAAAAATGTACACCAGATTCTTTGCTATTGGCATGGTAAAAGATAGAATATTGACATCAGTGCTAAGGATTAACCCTTCCACCGATTAGTTCCCTATATATACCTCAGTGCAAACAAACAGGAAAGCTGTTAAATATTGTGAAATTAATATTAATATCAAAATATTCAACAGAACGCTACATCGTAACGAATTGATTTGTTCAGCGATTTGTCATTGAAAAGGGTAATATGCATAATTGCAGATCTATGTTTGATAGCACGCACACACCTGGTATAAGCTCTGTCTGTACGTCGGCAGTAGTCCTGCAGTGCTAATGCCTTTCTAGCAGACATATGAGATTCATATCCATGCAGAAACATCACACCTGGGCTTTGTCCCTTAGACACCTGAGCAGGTAAATAAATAAGAAAAAACATTTAGTATAATTCTGAGAAGATATAGACAGATAATGGACGTTCCAATATAAGGTCATATTTAAAATGTTAGCCGACAAGTTTTTCTAAATGCAAAACTTAAAACCTGAGTTTTTGTTACTTTTGTACCAAGGTCACATTGGCCGTGTCATTTGACCGTGCAAAGTCAATGTCATCATGCAGATTGAAGGAAATTTCAATTTCCCTTTCTCTGAGATGTAACAATACTTATCATTACATTACGAATTGATAACAACATCCTTGGTGGTTATGCTCTAAAAGACTTAAAATTTAACAGAAACTCTTACCAGTTCTGGGAACCCAGTACACGCCCCCAAAAATGGATACCCGTTACCATGGACCCTCACATGTTTGCATAGCTTAAGCAAGAGTAAATTACACATGGTTAGCCTCCATGGGGTTGGGAGGCTGGGTCCGTAATGTAATGGTAAGTATTGTTAGATCTCAGAGAAAACGAAATTGAAATTTCCTTCATTTTCCATCGATCAATACTTACCATTACACTACTTATATATAACACCAGATTTGATCAGTAACCTGGTGGGAGGGGCGAGCCAGAAATGACGTAAGTGCCCTTAAGAGAAAGGATGAGAATAAACTAGTCAGAGTCCTTTTCAAAGCGGACCAACAAGTCTTCTGACCAACTCACATTCGCATAACGCCACACACACATACCTTTCCCCAGCTTTACAACATGAAGTCTTGCCTGAAACACAAATGTGACAAGTGGGTTAACAGCACATATTAGCCTGGGAACGAACACGATATATAAACATAATACAAGAAGTCAAACTTGGATTACCTTATGAAAATTGGGGTGCAGAGGCAACGCATCAACCGTCACCATAGCCCGCATGACTTGTTTGGTTGAACTCCACAAACTGACCATGCCTATCAAGTCTCTAACATTTGAGCAATAACGCCACTAATTGGAGAAGGAACAGTGTGGTTTCACTAGCTTTGGATTAACTGCTATGGCGAGTGGAGTGGCCGAGTCTGACATATCCCTCATATAACTTAGTCCGTGAATGAGGACTCACAGTGCCATTGTGCAATGGCCAATGCGGTCCTCTAATGAGACAGAATTGTAAAGGGAGGTAGAGGCGGCTAGTCCCATAACGTCATGAGCCCTGGCACAGTCGCGATTTCATGGGTAGTCTGAATGTATTCGACTACCCAACGAGATATAGTATACATGGATGCTATGCCATAAGGCCTTTTATGGCAGATCCAGATGCTTATCATCTGACCATAACGAGTCCGTTCGCTGGCACCAGGCACTGGCATCATACCGAGTTAATTTCGGTAAAAAGATCAGTTTGCCGGGATATTTCAGACTGGTTCTTTGAAGGGAATTCTGCTCTCGGGAGCAGTCGCAGACCGTCTCCAGAGACAATAAATCAGCCTGTCTCTGCTGAAAGTGTGTGGATCTCACTACTCCTTCTGGCTGAGGAAGCTGCCAGTGGAAAGCCCGCCTTTAGAGTCAAATGCTTTAGGCTAACCGAACCCAATGGTTCGAATGGATGCTTGGTTAACACATTAAGCACCGAAGATAGACTCCACGCTGGATTGAATACCAGATGTCTCGGTCAGAGATTGCTCATTCCCTTCACCATTATGTTTAACTGGGCCACCTCAGCTGTTCATTAGACAATGGATAACTGATGCCAAAGCTGACTTCTATCCAGAACCCATAACGGGTGCTAAACCAGCGTGGAGTAGCTCACAGAGAGTCTGCTATTTGCTGAATAATTGCTTGAAAGAGATCGAAATGCTATCTTTCACACTATTCTGCAAATTTGTTAGCCTTGGTGAAACTCGCAGCCTGTTGAGAAAAGCCTTCCGACGTCGATCGTTATTTGATAACATCCACGCAGTCGATTTGAACATTTCGGGCCGCTGGTGTAGGAAGCGCCCCTTGGCAGATTATGTTCGGAATCTCGGGCCGCTGCACTGCATTTTACAATAGCTCCACAAGCTCCGTGAAACACGCCCTGCTGGATCAATATGATGCTATCAGCAGGACCAGACATGGTTCTTCTCGGATCTTCCTCAGCACCTTCGGGAGAAGGATGGTGGGAGGATACGCATACACGTGCATCCCTTTCCAGCTAATCGCTAGAGCGTCTGTATCCACGGCATTTGGATCTGGAATCGGTGAGACATACATGTAAGTCATGATTTGAGCATTTTCCCTTGTGGTGAACTGGTCCATGTTGGGTTTGCCTCAATGCTCGAAGATCATTTATAGAACCAGAGGGTTGCGAAACCATTCTGTTGGCAGAATTATCTGTCTGCGAGGCACAGCATTCGCCAGAATGTTCAATCAGCCAGGAATCTATGTTGCTTTCAAAACAACTGAGTAATTCCTGCACTATTGAATCAAGTTCCGTAATGTAATGGTAATATTGTTAGATCTCGGAGAATGCAGGAAATGTCAATTTCCCTTTCTCCGAGATCTAACAATACTCACCATTCTGTTACTTCTAATTCTGTTACTTCTGATATACAGCTGGCCCTGACAGCGGCTCTAGGATTATAGACTTAGAAAGCTTTACCGACTCCTGGGAACCGGGTACTCGGCTCCCAACTGCCGAGTACCCGTTTACCATAGAGCTCATATTGTTTGCATAGCCACCAAACAAGAGAAACTCATGGCTTGCCTCCGTGGGGCTGGGAGGCTGGGTCCGTAACAGAATGGTGAGTATTGTTAGATCTCGGAGAAAGGGAAATTGACATTTCCTGCATTCTCCTTCGATCAATACTCACCATTCTGTTACTTCTGATATACACCAGATTTGATCAGTAACCTGGTGGGAAGGGGCAAGCCATAAATGCTAATTTTGCCCCTTGGAGAAAGATTTTAGACTTCAAACGTGACTAACGGAGACCTAAAAGGACCGTCAAGTTCACAGAACCGAATCACATTCGCGTCACAGCCACCCCCCTTTTTCCTCCTAAGAAAAGGGAGAGAACTAACGAACATGTATCTCGCCTAAAAACACCAATATGCCAAGAGGGTTAACTACTCCCTGCATATTCCATGTATTAGCCTGGGAATGAGCATGAATATATAATAAGATGAATGAACATGATACATATACATAATACAAAAAACTCTCCCTTATTGAATTACCTTATGATAATAGGACTTCAGACGTACCGCCTCCAACCATTCACCGGTTCGGCCATCAGTGACACAATCTGGTTGACATCCTCTCGCCTGACCATGCCTGCTTTAGATTCTTTTCTTACCAAAGTGAAAAAAGGGGAAAAACAGTGTGGTCACTAACTATCGTTTCAAAACAGCTAAAGCGAGTGGATTGGCTGAGTCTGACACATCCCTCATATAGTAATCCGTGAATGAGGACTCACAGTGCCATTGTGCAACGGCCATGATGTCCTCTAACGGAACACCATTGTAAAGGGCAGTCGAGGCGGCTATTCCTCTGACATCGTGTGCCCTTACGCCCTGCACCTGGTGCCCAGTCGCCACCTCGTGAATAGTCTGAATGCATTCGACCACCCAACGAGAGATAGTATCCATGGATGCGGCGCCATAACGCTTTTTATGGCAGATCCACAGATGTCTATCGTTCGACCGTAACGAGTCAGTCCATTTCTTGTACTTAGTCAAAGCACGGACCGGGCACCAGACACTGGCATCACGATCAAACCTAGTTAACTTCGGTATAATGATCGGTTTGCCGGGATATCTCAAAGATTGGTTCTTTGACATAAACTCTGCTCTTGGCAGAAGACGCAGACCATCTCCAGAAACAATAAATCGGTTCCTCTCTGCCGAAAGCGCATGGATCTCACTGCACCTTCTAGCTGAGGAAGCTGCCAATAGAAAGACCGCCTTTAGAGTCAAATGCTTTAGACTAGCCGAACGCAATGGTTCGAAAGGGTGCTTGGCCAGTACATTAAGCACTAAAGATAGACTCCAGGCTGGAATGACTACCGGTTGTCTCGGGTGGAGATTGCTCATTCCCTTCAACATCACATTTAACTGGGCCACCTCTGGACTATCCCTGTTGGCTAGACAAGGGATAACTGATGCCAAAGCTGACTTGTATCCAGCAACTGTGACGGGAGCTAGTCCTGAAAAGAACAGCTCACAGAGAAAGTCTGCTATTTGCTGAATAGTGGATTGAAAGGTATCAATACCCTTTTCTTCACACCAGTCTGCAAATCTGTTAACCTTGTTGTTATATGACTTGAAGGTTGACCTCCTCGAAGCCGCGATGAAATCAGCAGCTTGTCGAGAAAAGCCTTCCGACGTGGAACGTTGTTTGACAACATCCAGGCAATCAATTTGAACATTTCGGGACGCTCGTGTAGGAAGCGTCCCTTGGCCTGGGAGACTCGGGCAACTGCACAGGATTTTCCACCAGCAGATCTAGAAGATCCGTGAACCACGCCCTGCTCGGCCAATACGGCGCTATTAGCAGGACCAGACACGGTTCCTCCCTGACCTTCACCAATACCTTCGGTAGAAGAATGGTGGGTGGGTACGCGTAAGCGTGCATCCCTCTCCAGCTTATCGCCAGAGCGCCTGTATCGACGGCATTTGGATCTGGAATCGGCGAGACATATGTCATGATTTGAGCATTTTCCTTTGTGGCGAACAAGTCCACATTGGGTTTGCCCCAATGCTCGAAGATCCGTCGCAGAACCGGAGGGTTGAGGGACCATTCTGTTGGCAAGATTCTCTGTCTGCGAGACAAAGCATCCGCCAGAATGTTCAATCGGCCAGGAATATGAGCTGCTTTCAAAACAACCGAGTAATTCCTGCACCATTGAATCAAGTGCCACACCCTGATGCACAGAGTGGGCGACCTGGTCCCGCCTTGGCGATTTATATATGATACTACCGTTGAATTGTCCGACCGTATCAATAGCACCTTGCCCCTGATCATCGGAAGGAACTCTTCCAACGCCAGTTCCACTGCCATCATTTCCAACAGATTGATATGCAGCTGACTCTCCGGGAGAGTCCGTGTGCCCGAGACCTGGTGTTCTCCCAGGCAGGCACCCCACCCTTCCAGCGATGCATCCGTGTAGACGGACAGCTGGGGGTGGGGTAGGTGCAGCGAAACCCCTAATAGGAGATTCTGACGCTGTTTCCACCATAGAAGATGCGATATTATCGGCTCCAAAACTGGCACCAGTTTTGACAGGGGTTCTGTTCTCTGTTTCCACAGAGACATCAGATACAACTGGATAGGCCTTCGCATTAGAGCAGCGTACGGGATAACCTGCTCCATGGAGACCATCATGCCCAGCATCTGAAGGAACCGCCTCGCCTGAATGTGGTTTCCCACTCGAAAACTCTTGAGGATGGCTAACAGAGACACCACTCTGGGCTCTGACGGGTAAACCCTGCCCTCCTCGAGGTCGAATCGCATCCCCAAATAAACGAAATGTTGAGTGGGCGTCAACTCGGATTTCTCCTTGTTGACTATCCAGCCTAGATCTGAAAGTAACTTCAGAGTCAGAACAGTATCTACGTTCAACCTGGCTGCCGAGTCTGCCTTGAGCAGCCAGTCGTCTATGTAGGTGTGTAGCGCCACGTTCTCTTTTCTGAGAAACGCTGTCACCGCAAGGACCACTCTTGTGAAAACCCTCGGAGCTGTCGACAGGCCAAACGGGAGAACTGTAAACTCCCATACTTGATTCTGAAACGCAAATCTCAGAAACCTGTGCCAACTCCGATTCATAGGAATGTGGAAATATGCATCTTTCAGATCGATCGATACACACCACAATCCTTTCCTCAATCCCGCCATTACCGACCTCGGCGTTTCCATCTGGAACCGAGGCGTATGGATAAACCAATTTAATGGCCTGAGATTGAGTATGGGTCTCCATCCCCCTGTGCTCTTGGGGACAAGGAACATGTTTGAATAGAAGCCTGGAGTGTTCCGGTTTGCTGGTTTTATTGCTCCCTTCAGAAACAAACCCGACACTTCCTTTTGAACGGCTTCTAACTTGTCTGGCTCCCTTGGTACGGGTGTCCAGACAGGTGCCAAAGACAGATTATGTGGTGGAAAATCCCACCACTCCGGCATGTAACCATGGGATAACCATCCCAGGACCAGACTGTCTGACGTCACACCTCGCCAGGCCTCGACGAAACGCATGAGCCTTCCACCCACCATAGACGCCTCGACGTCTAACGGGGTTGCCCGGCTCGCAGTCCGCACCCCCCCCCCCCCCTTTCTTAACGAGAGAGAGTGAGAACCATTTCGTTCTAGGCACGACGGGTATAACTGGCACCGCTGTTCCTGTCGCACAGGCGCGGTCCAGGCGGATATGAAGGGAGCTTTCGTACCCTCAGGTACGCTTCGGACCCTTCTGTCCGCCCTAGGGCGGTCAGGAGCAACATTGGGGAGGGTAGGCGCCTCTACAACCTTCCTGGGCTTCTTCGCCGGCAGCGGCTCCGAAAACCCAGCTGAAGCAGAAGTCGCAACAGGCCTGGCTTTCGCCTTGCCCTTATGCTTCTTCTGCTTCTTTGAAGGCTGTCCCGTTAGCGGTTTCCCCACAGCCCCTAGTGCGTGCGCTTGCCGCACTAGCTCTAGCTGTAGGTTTACCGCTAACCGATTCTGCGCGATACTGGCGGTATCCTCTAAGATGGCCCGCGCTTGGCCACCGAAGATGCTAGGCCCTGTCAGGGGCGTCCCAAGAAGACGCTCCCTGACTGCCGTAGCCGGACGCATATGGTCAATGACCATTTGCCTCCTGGATTTTGTCACTCGCGCTTGCACCCTTGCCAATGCGTTCATCGACAGCACCAGGCCGTCATTGACACATGAAAGCGCCACAGGTGGCACAGGGTGGCCTGCCCCCGCTTCAGCCCACACCGACTGAAGGACTGATAAGAATGATTGACAGTGCTCATCGCTGCCCTCACACCCTCATCGCATAGGGACAGGACTTCTTCCTGGTGTACTTGAGACTTGTCCACTAGTGCCGGACTGGGGCCAACCGACCCGGCACTCTGGACTCCCAGTACCCATCGGTCATCCTCCGTGACCGACAGGACTACACCATACCTGTCGTATTCCCCCCGCGGAATACGACATCTTGCCCGCACCTCCCTGGAGGCCGCAGGGAGCTGACCCTTGGTCATCAGTTGTTTGCTATAAATAGCATCCAACAAATCTATGAACCGTGGATCCAGTCCCACTGACTGGATCCGGGCCGTGGGCAAAATCCCCGTCCTAATCGACGCAATCGACGGACGGGGCGCATCTTCATCGGCCGTGGCCGAAACCACCGACGGGTCAACCCTGGCTAGCCACGCCAGAGCATCTGACCAATCTACCTCCGACGAAGACACCCCCGCAAACACGTCACCCGTTGACGTGCTCACGGGTCTGCCAGCAACGGCCTCCCGGCAAGGAGCCACGGCTGACACGCCAGGCACTCCGCTACCACACGGTTCCGCCGCCACCCCATGAAACACTCCGGTCCATGGGGTAGGTCCGCACGGAAAACCGTACGGACCCGTAGCAGTCGCGGAACCATAGCCGGACACAGGCGCCAACGGCACCCCACGTCCGGCTGCCGGACCAGGCGAGATAGGTGAGTACCACGCCCGGCCCGGCACACCCGTTCCCGTGACAGCTGGTGACAAACCAAGCCGCACGGAACCGGTGCACGGTAACGGATTGGCCTCAGCCACAGGCGGAGCCGCTGACCTGGCTTGCGCCAAACCAGACAAATGGAGGCCGCAGCACCCTCTCCTCCTCGGCCTCCTCGTCTTCAGACTCCGAAGAGCCGTCACTAGACGAGTCAACCGTGGAGCCGTCCTGGCGGACGGCTCCCACACCTGATGGACCGGCCACCGCTACTGGACCACCCGGAGGTGGCCGCAGAGAAACATAACCCGTCTGGCCGAAGCCCGACGGGACTGCCAGGGGGCCGTACGAGGCGGCCCCCTCGGTAACCAGTCCAGAATCCTGTCCGAGGACAGGATCCGTACCAGGCATGTGGAGAAACTGCCCCCCCCAACCTTTGGTAGCAGGGACGACACCAGCATGGGCAGAACGCTATGCAGAAAACCCTGCATAGCCGGACCAAACCACGCCGGCGGTGCCATCTCCGCCACCTCCAGCTGGGGATGTGGAGCACCCCCACCGGCCGAACCGGCGCTCCACAATTTCCTCTCGGACCGCCTGACCCCGCGTCAGACCCAGCCAAGTTCTTCTGGGCAAGGAACTTAACCATCATCTCAACGGACCACACTGCACAAACATTACGCCTATGATCAATATTACACAGGGAACACCTAAAACAAGCATGGTCCTTGAACACGACACGGACAAACTTATGGCATTCGTCACATGATGGCGGGGCTGGCTTGGCCTATAACATAAGCACAAACCTACAATAAACAAGCGGAACGAGACCCGGATGGAAGGCAGACAATTAATTTTCAAATAATTTTGACTCATAAATTAACCGTAACCTCCCCGCACCCCACCCCGTTACAACAACGATCGCATTGATTATGACGACAAGAACGAGGCGGGCATTAAACACACCCATAATAGATCCTCCAGGATGTGTAACGGCTCCAGGAATCATATCGCATAGCATTCGGGGTATATTTACTGCTGCAGCATAAATGATTTTGTATGTCTCACTTAGACAGAATCTATGTGTGCATACTGGTCATTAGTGTCCATCAAACCTCGTGTGTGTGTGTGTGTGTGTGTGTGTGTGTGTGTGTGTGTGTGTGTGTGTGTGTGTGTGCGCGTATATGTGTGTGTGTTTGTGTATGTGCGTGCGTGTGCGTCTGTGTGTCTATGCATGCATATGTGCGTATGTGTGTGTATGCGAGGGATCTGTTATTAGATACAAAAATGACGGAACTGATTTATGAAGCCTAAGTATTTAAAAACGCCGACCCAGGTATTTACATAGTTACCTATGCATACCTGCCAGTCTGCAAACTTCCGTCAAACCTCCTATGTGTGAGTGAGTGAGTGAGTGAGTGAGTGAGTGAGTGAGGGAGGGAGGGAGGGAGGGAGGGATGGAGGGGGGGAGGGAGGGAGGGAGCGAGCGAGCGAGCGAGCGGGTGAGGGAGTGGGTGGGTGGGTGGGTGGGTGGGTGAGTGAGTGAGTGAGTGAGTGAGTGAGTGAGTGTGTTATGCTTTTTTGTTTATTCCGAACGGGTGCATCGTGTTGAGTTCTTTGATCCAGTAGTGTTCTCTGTTTAATCTTAGTTTTTTGTTATCTGTAAAAATTCTTTCAATTGGTCTTATCGTGATGTCTTTCATAGAATGTCTTGGATGGTTGAAATGCCATGAGATTCTCGTGTCTGTTTGGTGTCGGATTGCATGGATATGTTGTGTGAGTCGTTTGCTGAGTGTTTGACTTGTTTCTCCTATGTATTGAGAGCTGCATTGTTTGCATTCTATGAGGTAAATAATGTTGGTGGTATTGCAGCTCATTTGTGTGTTGATTTTGTAGTCTTTACCAGTGACGAAACTAGTGAATTTGTCAGCAGTGTTCATGTATTGTTTGCATGTGATGCAATTGTTGTTGTTGCATTGTCGGAGTGTCCCTACTATGTCGTGAGTGTCCTTTGGTGTCGGTACGATCTTATTGTTAGCATCTGGATTCTTTATTTTAATTAGGCTAGAGTGGACTAGGTGGTCCCTAATGCTTTTATTTTTCTTGAATGCTACTACTGGGTAGTTGGGAAAAATTGGTGCTAAGATTGGTGAAGACAAGATGTACTTTTCCCAGTAGGTTCGAATGGATTTGCCTATGTGTTCTAATGATGGGTGGTATTGTAGTATGCAAGCTGGCCTAGGCTGTTTTTGTGTGGGTTGTTTGTAAAGAATGTCTTCTCTCTGTGTGTTCTCGGTTTTTTCTATGATGGCTTTAATTTCTGTCTCTTTGTATCCCCGGTGGATGAATGCATCTGTTAGTTCCTGTGTGCGTTGTTTTAATCTAGTAGGATCTGTGATGATGCGTTTGTATCTTAATGCTTGGCTGTAGATTATGGAATGTTTTGTGTTTTTAGGGTGGCTTGATTGTTTGTGAAGATACTGTTGTTTGTCTGTAGGTTTTCTGTATAGGTCCAATTTAAGTTTGTTATCTTCTTTGTATACCATTGTGTCCAAAAATGGGATTTTTTCCGTTGAATATTCCAAGTCAAATTTTATTGTGGGATGCTCTTTATTCATGTGTGCGTGAAATTCAAGTAGTTCGTTCTCACTGGTGTTCCAAATGAAAAATATGTCATCTATGTATCTAACTAAGTGGGATGGAGTGCTGCCCATCCATGTTGATAACATTCTGCTTACTATGGTGTACACGTAAATGTTAGCATATTTGACAGCAAACTTGGCTCCCATGGCTGTTCCATGTGTTTGTATGTAGTAGTCTTCATTGAATTGGAAGCTGTTTTTTGTAAGAATGTATCTCATTATTTGGGCCAATTCGTCTGGGTAGATGTGTGCAGGTGTGTGGTTATTGTTGTTTGTGTTTGTTTTTTCAAGTGTATGTCTGTAATGTTCTGTGACAATCTGTATGCCTTCTTCGTGTGGGATGTTTGTGTATAGTGATCTGACATCCATTGTGCATAGGATTGAGCCAGCATCAACTGTAGTGTTTTCTATATGTTGGATGAATGCAGTGGTGTCTCGTAGTAGATTTGGGATATCATTTTCCGTGTCTTTTAGTAGGTGGTCTGTGAATTCATTAATGCGTGACGTGGGGCCATCGCAGTTGGATACAATCGGGCGTCCGGGTGGAGGTATTTTGCCTTTGTGTATCTTAGGGTTAATGTAGATGCGCGGAGTTCTGACTTTGAATTCGGTGAGATATCTGTGTGTCTGTCCTGTGATGGCTCCGGTGATTAGAAGTTCGTTAATGTATGCATCTATGGTGTCTTTATATTCTAAAGTGGGATTTTCACTGAGTTTGGTGTAGTATGCGACATCTGTAAGTTGTCTGTGTACTTCTGCAATGTAGTCTGTTTTGTTGAGAATGACTATTGCGGAGCCTTTGTCTGCTGGTCTGATGACTATGTTTGTGTTATTAGCTAATGTTTTGAGGGCTGTTTTCTCATGGTGTGTGATGTTGGATCGTGGTGACTTGTCGGGTGGTTTGGTGATAAGCTTGGTGAGTGATGACCGGAGTTTGTTGATGGCATTGGGTGTTGTGCTTGGTCTCCATTCTGAGGGTAGTTTGAATTTGGATGGTGCTGTGGGTTTTTCAAGGTTGTTGCTGTAAAAGTAGTATTTGCATTCTAACTTCCTGATGAATTGATCTATGCAATGTATTTGTGTGTCTGGTGATATGTGGTGTGGTGTGGGTACAAATGAAAGGCCTTTGTTTAGAACGGAATTTTCTGTTTTGGTAAGTTTGTGGTTGGACAGGTTAACGACAATATCTGGTGTTGTTTTTTGTTTGTTGATGATGCGTTGTTTTCTGCGTTTTTGTAGTTGTGTACCTGATGTTAAACGTCTAATTGGCCGATTATTTCTAAGAGTAGTTTTTTCACATTTTCGTTTTTGGATTGTTTTATGGCTTCGGCATATGATTTGGTTTGTGGTGTGCTTGTACTTGTCTGTGATGTTGTTTGGATGGGTTGGGTTCTGGGTTGGTGTGTTGAGTGTGTGATAGGTTGTGTTCTGGGAAGGTACATCTGCTCTCTTGGTGGTGATGGATGTGCGTGGTGGATGGGAGGTGGTTGTCTTGAGTAGGGTATTATAAAGTGTCGGTTGTTTGTGTAGTGGCGGTTGGTTTGTGATGTTTGTTTTGGTCCAACTTGCCCTGGTTTGAAGGTGGTTTGTGGTGAATGTGGTTTGTTCTGTATGTGTGGTGCTCCCCCGTTTTTTGGCAAGGGAAGTGGGTTACTCCTCGGTTGTCTCTCTGTGTTGATCTGTGGTTGCTGTTTGAGCTGTGTAGGTCTAAACCATTGAGTTGTGGTTTGGTTGTTCTGTGGTGTTTGTGGTCTTGTGTATGTATGTGGGTTTTGCTGTGTGTGTTGTCTTTGTGCTGGTTGAGGTGTTGGCAACAGCGGTGGTCTGTGGCGTCTCTCTGTTGGTGCGTGTTGTGCTGGGTGTACTTGCTTCTGCGTGTGGTTTATTTGATGTTGTAGATCCATCAAAGGCGGGATGTTTGCCTTTCGCATGACTGGATTTTGTGTGCTTTGTTTGTGTGTGTCATTGTGTGTCCTGTTTGTGTTTGTTGTGTGTGTCTTTATGTTGGTTGTGGCGAACTTAGCAGCTATCCTGTGTGCCTTAGCAACAGCTCTGTCCGCTTCGTATGTGTGTGAGTCTAACAGATTCCCTTCAATTATGTGTGCTTGCTGTTTGTGGTAGTGTAGTTTTTTGTAGTAATATTCTAGGATTGCGTGTTGGATGCTGTTAGCCGCGGCTTTTAAGATCGAGTCGATCTCTGCAGTGGTTTCTGTGTGTGTGTGTGTGTGTGTGTGTGTGCGTGTGTGCGCTTGTGAGTGTGTGTGGTTAAAAAACAAGATTGGAAGATATGGTGTCTGTTTACGAAGATATATTATATTGTAAGCAAAACAAACATATTATTACTGTAATAATATGTTTGTTTTGCTTACAATATAATATATCTTCGTAAACAGACACCATATCTTCCAAGTTTGTTTTGCTTACAATATAATATATCTTCGTAAACAGACACCATA